>PVIA01002382.1:0-212791 GCA_004024845.1 Tonatia bakeri | reverse complement strand
GAACCTAAACAACAAAACAAAGAAACAAGCAAAATATAGTCAAAGACAATGCATTAGGGGACAGGCAGGAAGTGGCCAGAGGAGAGAGAAGAAGGAATTTCAGGGGAAAAGGGGAAGGGTTTGCAGGAACAAAGTTAAAAGACACATGGATAAAACTAGGGGGAGGGTGGTAATGGGAGGGAAGATGGGAGGGGGGTGGGTGGGCTTGATTGGGAGTAAAGGGGAGAAAAATGTACTTAAACAATCATTAAAATAAAAAAAAGAGAAAAAAAAAGTGAGGCCAAGTTTAAAAGACTCCTACTAACTCTGAACCCTTCAATGAGATCCTCCCCACTTTTTTTAAGCTAAGGAGTCCACTCCACAGTCTACCTTTGAGTTGGAAGCATAATTCGATTGTGAATTACATTGCCTAGTTATATCCCCAGATTTATTTTGTCCTTGGAGCTGCTACAAATTGGTTATGTTGTCCAAGTGTTCACTGGATCCATAGGTAATGGGAAAGGAGCTCTGTTGTACCGAGATTTTACCGTGGGCAAGAAACAGGGCAACATGTTTAATAAGCTGTATCTTGTTCAATGAAATAAGAATGGGAAAGCCCAGTACTCAGGTTACTTTGGTCTAATGGGAACTAAGAGAAAAAAAGCTTCTCCACTAGATTATTTACACTTTTTACCTGATTTTTCTTAGTATTAGGAAAGGCATATTTTATTCATAGAAGGTCACTTAGAAAGTATGGTTTTCAACATCTCAGAGAAGGTTCCTGAGTTAAGTCCACACATCCTGGCCCTACCTGTATGCTCTGTCTGAAGGTCCATAACTAAAGAACAAGTCTTTGCTTTAATGTCCTTATCATCTGAGAAACTGCCAAGAGGATAGCAGAGTAATCTTAGAAATACTTTTCTTAGATTAGGGCGTATAAAGAACCCCACCTGAATTGTTGGTGGTGCAGACTAAAAACTAAGAGGAGCCACCACTGAGCATTGGGGAAAGGTACCAGCATGCTTATAAAGATGCTGAATCACTTTGCAACGTTTCTGAGGTTTATTTCTGGTCACTGAAGTAGTTGCTTCTGTTGCCCATCCCCAGTCATTCCAGTCACAGCCATGCTCTCTGCCTCAAGATGTGTTCCTAGCATCTAAGCCAGTATTCTAAACCACCAGCCTGTGGTCTGGTTATGTAAGAAACTTGGAGAGATTTTTTTGAAAATTTACATTTGTGGACCCTGGCCCAAATCCAGTGTCTCTAAAGCGGGGTCCTGGAAACTGGGTTTTCAGCAGTTTGCCTGAGTGACTCTGAGGCAGAGCCAGATTCTCAGCCTCTGATAACCTTGACAACATCAGCGCTAGAGAAACTCTGCTTGGTGCGCTTTCATACTGCCCCAGGTGCATGGGACCAGTGGGGAGGCCATATTAATATTTCATCTCTCTAAAATCAATTTTCAAAACTCATTAAGCCATAAAATTTGATTTCCCTGAAAAGTGTATATTGGCTTAATGCACCAGATAGTACTTAGATATACTTGAGGCTGAAGTTTTGCTGCATTCCTTATACTGTCCACCTTCACACAGCCCAGAGGCAGATATTATTTAATCACTCAAGTATAAAGCATCTAGTTTCCTAGCCTTCTCTCATCAGACCTTTAGATAACTCTGCCACCCTAAATTATTTACCAACTCAACTGCATCATCTAAACTTTTTTTCTAAGACTTCTCACATTTTCCACATAGGATCAGGGTGAGAGAAACTCTTCCAGGATAAAATTTGGCATCTTTTAAGGTACACAAATGGGAAAGGAAGCAAGTATAAAAGTCTCTGTGGTCTTTGTGTCTGATTCTCACAAAGATCATTTATTTTGTTTTAAGCCTTGATCAAAACAAATCAAATTTCTGTTCTTAGAAATGCAATGTTGTAATACATCCCAGAGGTTGCTCTTCCAAACAGAGGGGGAAAACAGTGGAATGTCTCCTGGTGCTGACAGACCTGAGAGTCTCCTGGAACCGGCTGTCACGGGCTGGAGAGAACTGGCCCTGCACATGCCCCATCTCCACATCCAGGGACATCACTTTGGAGTTTGAAAAACATGCTGGGAGTATCTACATCATGAAAATCAGCAAAACGCTACAAATCTGGGCTTCTTTTTTTAAAAGAAATCTGGCTTACCAACACACCACTGCACAAACCTGGCTCTATCATCTGCTTGGGCTCCTAGGTAACTTCTATCTTCCTGAACAGCCTTTAGCTTTGTAAAGCCGGCTATTGGGAATACTCACCAGGCCTGCTCTTCCCTCCCTACAAACTAGACTACAGACGAGCCAACCCTCCCTCTGTTTTATTTTAATTTAACCCATTTACTGTAAAACAAAACACAAATATAGAAACTCATACAAAAATTGATAAAAGACAGTTGTTGACCCCAAGAAGAATATACCTGCCAAAAAGGACTCCTCATCATTAACTGGACTCAAATTCATAACCAGAATAAAGCAACCATTGCTTACAGTGGTCCCTCAATACACACCACACCACCTTACAGAGACAAGCCACACAATGGGATGCCAAGTCTCCTGTATTTTGCTTCTGCCAGCTGAGTTAACCTTTATAACAAAGCCTTTAGGTTGAAATTTTGACCTATAAGACTGAGACTTGTCCCATCCAATTGGACCTACACAGCTAAATCTTCATTTGCATCTTTGTCAACCAATCAGAGTAACTCCATTTTGACCAATCAGGATGGTGCTATTTGAACCAATCAAACTGTTAGAATTTAGAGTCTTAATTTGCATATAAATGAACCAATCAGGGACCAAGGTTAGGCATATATTCCCCTATATTCCTCTATATAAGCCACCTTCACCTTCGTTTCAACTGAGTACACTTTTACTTCCCATCACAGACTGGAGCTGGAGCCGTAACCCTGGAGCCACTGTGCCTGGGCTGCTTAGACTGAGCTCCTTACACTGAGCTGTGTAGTGCCCGAGCAGGTTTGCCACTGTGCAGTTTCACAATTGAGCTGTTTTCCGCAGAGCTGTCCCACAATTGTAAAATAGTCGAACTATTTTACAAGTGAGCTATTTTCAATAGTAAATTCTTCCTTTTCAGCACACCCCAAAGTAGGGATGCCTGTTGGCATTGAATTGGTGGCAACAAGCTTCAGTTGACACACTACACTTTTATAACCACAATTTGAGTCAAGAACTAGAAATTTTCTAGTTACCACAGAAGCTCTGTGATGTGCCTTCTTCTAAAAGTAACCAGCATCCTAACTTCAACAGTAATTCAGCCTTTCATTTCTTTATCTTATCACCATGTATATTTACATCTTGTACAGCACTTGTCAACTTTTATCAATATGTCTAAGTTTTTTAATCTACATATTCCCTTTTTCTTTCTATATATTTTTTATAATTTATCTGCTCTGAAGAACCTGCATCTTTGACATGTAGATTTTTCCACAGCCCCGATTGTATAGAACGTATCCATATGGTACAGTTTAATATGTCTCTGTATCTTCTGTATTTGTTCACATTAACAGGTGGATTTTGGAGGCTTGATCAGACTTAGGCTGATACCTTTGCAAATGTAGGTGGCATTGTGGTTTTTCATCAGAAACACCTGTCTGGTTGTTTCTCTCCTTATAATGTTCGATCATTGATTGTCAATGCCTAGATTCATTCATTCATTGGAAATTGCAATATGTTCATAGTCTAACTCTCTCATTTCCTTTTTTTACCAATCAGCTGAAAAAGGGTAAAAAGAATTGCTTCTGCTTACCTACTATTTGGTGACTTAGTGGTATGTATAAAATAGGGAAGGTAAAATAAATGGTTAATAATTTCCTTTTTTTTAAAATCTAATTTTAGAGATGCATTGATTCCCAATGCCCTATTTAATTAAAAGAAAATCTAATTGTCTTCTTGATAAATTAGTGAAATGGAGAGATGCACAGATGCTAAAATGCATGTGCCTCAACCAAAAGCCAGCCTCAAGCTTGATGGAAAAATGCTAAAAAAAATTCCTACCTACACTAGAGACAATAAAAGAATGTCTACTAATGATGATAATGTACATTTATTTATCTTCATTCTGGAAGTTCTGGTTAATATTATTAACCAAGAGCAAGAAATTAAAGGTATAAATATTAAGAAAGAGGAGGTGAAATTGTCACTTGTAGATGATATGACTGAATTCCTGAAGCATACTAGAAAATCAACCCAAAACATTACAATATGAGAACATAGTAAATATACAGACTAAAAAACATGCAGAAGCAGTAACATAACATGTAGGAAAACAACAAATAATTAGAATACATAATAGAATAAAATACTCCATTTAAAAAATAAAAATAAGTGAATAAATACATAAGGATAAACTAAGAAAATGCAACCCCTCTATAGAAAGAAGCCTTAAACAATATAGTCCTAAGGAACACAAGGGAAGTCTTAAACAAATGAAATCACCCCACATTTTAGCGAGGAAGACCGAACATCAAAAAAATTATTAATTTATCCTACTTTATCTATACATGTACTATAATCCCCACAAAAACTTCAACATGATTTTATGAGAGAATTAAACAATTGCATTCTAAAGTTAGTATATAACAAAAATAAACAAGCAAAGATAGTGAGGAGAATTCTAAAAGAGAAAAGTAATGTAGCAAGCAGACAACGAGCAGTATTTGACATGAGCAAAGTTTATAAATAGACTGTTCACAGAATAGGAAATACAAATTACTCTTAGACATATGAAAGATTTTGGACTTTACTCATAGAAGTGACGTATAATACATCATAAAGTATTTCCATTCAATTATTTACCTTTCTAAATGTTACAGGTAGGGCATCTAGAAGCAGAGCCTGAGATGGGGAGTTTCTTAAGAGAGTGATTTAGGGAGGAAATACTCACAGAAGAAGGTCGGGGGATGGGAGGCAGAGGAGCAGAGGAAGAAAGCCAAACAAGAAGAGCTCCTTGCTCCAGACTGGCTTCTGCCTGATGCCACATAGAACCCTGCAGCACAAGCACACCATGGGTTTGGTTCCACCTCCTCGAGCCAAGGAGGTCCCTCCCTCTGGCTGCCTCTCCTCTCCACCCTTCAAGGTGAGAACGGGATGCAATCTCCTGACCAAGATGGCTCCCATCCACTGAGGGACACCCCTGGAGAAAGGGCTGCTGTCAGCCAGTGGGACCCCCACCGACAGGGTTGAAGATGGGGCACCCCTGGCCTTGAGAGGGGGTATTGGCAGGACACAGATTGCATCCACCATACTTAAGTAGAACTTTCCTCTACATGTTGTACATGAAATGAAGCCTTGGAGCAAAAATTAAAGAACTGTAGGAGGGTGCAGCCAGGGGGCCCCCCAAAGAAGGATTGTAATGGGGTCCAGAACTCAAGGTGTTCAGGAAATATTAGAAAGATATACAGGATATCCTCGCCCTCCACTACAGGTGTGAGTTGGGGGAAGGGACACATGGAGCAGGGCCATTGAGAGCTGTTTTGCATAGCAACAGCTTTGCAGCCAACCTCTGGTGTGGTCATTTAACACATTTATAACCTTTAACTGGTTCATAGATAGCCGGGGGGTTAGAAGGAACTTCCTCCCAAGATGTAACTGGGAGGCAACTCCCCCTAGTTATAGCGCCTGTGTGAGAGCTTGGAGATGATTGGCTCTGTGACATGGGGCCACCCCTGTACAGACTCATAATGGCAGCCCAGTAAAGCTGGAAGGATAGTTAAACCCAGACTTGGCAGTCATTGAAGAGAGGGAGCCATGCGGCTGTGGCAGTGGAGAGAGAAGCACTTGGCTGCAGCCATGTAAGGAGAACCATGCGCCTTTGGCAGAATGGGGACACCCCCCTCCACCCGCAGTCATGAGAAGAATCACCATGCAGCTTTAGCAAAGAATCACCGCACGGCTTCAGCAGGGAACCACCAGGTGGCTTCAGCTGGAGATCCTGGCAACACAGCTGATGGTGCTGGGAACCGAGGGAGGCCTACCAGCTGAGCATGCATTACTGGGAAGAACCAGGAGCTGCCTGAGCCACAGACTTCTATTTCTTTTCCTGAGATACGGTACCCCAGACTAGGCAAAGAGGGGAAGGAAGGACTGTGTGTGTTTGTGGGTGTTTTAAGGGACTTTGGGATTTTGATGAAGACATTAAGTCATTACTCTTAAGTCTGTATAACTTGAATAAATGATTCCTTTCCTTTTCACCAATCTCTAACATGGAGAGTTGTAATTCTCTGGCAAAGGGAAAGGTAAACCTAGTACAGGGGGACCCCAGGAGAAAGGGGGTCAATTCGGTAGCATTGTGGGACCCTCTTCCCTGGTGGCCAATCAGGGAAAATCATGGGAGACCACATGTGCAGTAGCTTTAAAGTAATACAACTACTTGTACATGCTCAGTAAAAGCCCACCAAAACTAGCCAGGAAGGATCTGCCCTATAAGAATAGGGTCCCTCCAGCCCATAAGATCAGTCTCTGCTTGGAGTTGGCCTGCTCCCATGTTCTCTGCTATAAACTCTGGGTGTTTGGTTCAATTCTTTGTCCCGATCACCAAGAACCTGGTTACCTGTGTCCACCTGTGACAGAACTATAAATCCAAAACACACTTAGACACTTGATTAATGAATGCATGCCATTTGGAAGGTCTTCAGAGTCCGGGATATCGAGTCACACGGACTAACTTGGAGTGCCAACTCAGCCATGCTGACATGGTGAAATGATCAAAATTAAGCCTAAATTTTCTCTTTTGTAAAATGGGTGTAATTATTTTTAAAAAATAGCTGTAGGGACTTTAAAACTATTTATCAATATGAATGGCATTTTGCCTTGGATTTGGGGCACTCTTGGCAAGCTCTGGTTAATTGCTCCTTTGCTACTGCCCAATCCAACTAAGTTGGAGCCTCTTACAAAATATAAACAAAATTAACAAATAACTAACCAAAGTCCATGTTTGATTTAATACTCCTGTAGCCCCAGCACTGTGTTTTTCACTTTAAAAGGTTTTAACTTCTTCCTGACCACTATTGCACTTGTGAACTGAGAAACACACCATCTAGCCCAATGCTGTAACATTTAATTCATATAAAACAAATGATGCCTCCTTATTAAATACAAAAATGCTAGCACTTTTCAATATCACTTTATGGCCTGGAGATTATTTTAAAGTAAATTTGGAGGTGCTAAACTCCTTTCTTTCATACATATTTAAAAATAGATTAATAAAATTATATATTAATAATTTTCTCGTGAATAAAAAAGCTTTATATATACATTACAAACATTTTAGAAAATACATATTAGCTAAATAAAGAAAGCAAAAAATAATCCATTCTTACCAATATACTTATTTAGGCATGTCTTTCTGGACTTTAAGTGCATAAATATTTATTATTAGAATATTTTAATGCAAATCTGTGTTCACTTTTTTATAGTGTTTTGTAATTTTCTTTTATCATTTAGAAGGATAGCAAGTCTTTCTAGGTCATTAAAAGTTTTGCAATCTCTTTTAAATGATACAGAAAACCAAACTATTAGATGCAGATACAAATACAGATATGGTTATGGATGTGTGCTTAAAGAAATATACGTATAAGTATATATGTACAAAATATACATAAAATATTACCTAATATATTCATGTACAGAGAAATCTGTTTATATACACTGTATAAAAAAATTTTATTTTTAAATAATCAAATTCATTCATCTTTTTAACTTTTGTTTGCTGGTGTGATTAAAGTTTTATATATATTTTAGAATACAAAATGATTATAGCTTTTTAAGACATTTTAAATTTGTTTAACAGCTGCTTTTGGCACCAGCTAGGTAGAAGTCTTGTTAACAGTGTTACCAAGCCCTTGTTGGTGTAGCTCAGTAGATTGAGCGCTGGCCCAAAGGGTCAGCAGTTCAATTCCCAGTCAGGGCACATGCCTGGGTTGCAGGCCAGGTTCCCCAGTGTGGGGTGTGCAAGAGGCAACCACACATTGATGTTTCTCTCCCTCTCTTTCACCCTCCCTTCCCCTCTGTCTAAAAATAAATAAATAAATAAAATTTTTAAAAAGATGTTACCAAGGTAAATAAGGAACAGATGTTGCTAGATTTCCCTAGTTAATGCTGAGAGACAGGTGTGGGCACAAATAATTATAATATGAGCGAGAAAATGTTATGATTGTTACACCAAGTGCTAGGAAAGCCAACAAGAAAGAGATCATAACTTCTGGAGGTAAGAGAGAAGGATCAAGAAAGCTATCACAGAGAAAATGTCTTCATACCAAAATTTGATGGGTGAAGAATGTGGAGAGAAATATTTTACTGAGAGAAAATCTGAAGAAAGACAGTGAAATTACAGTCCCAGTGAATAAGTGCCCAGATGAAATCTCTGGTTGATTAGTTTCAAACATTATGACAAAGAAAGAGTTTCCTGAACTTGCCCAATAAGAGACACTAGGGGGGCAAAGCATTTTCATGACACATTTTAAGACTGTACTTTCTGTGACAAATCTCCTCTCAAGCCACCTGACTCCTCTGATGATATATCTTTTCTTTGGAAATAAATGGTATGGAGTCGTGGCACCTCTCAGTTGATCCTTAGGCAATAGGGGAAACCAATTTGGTGTGAGTACCTCACCCTTGGACACTGCTGGACAGAAATGGGCTTGCTGGAATTTTCAAGCTATCCCCAAGCTCGGAGCATAACTCTATTTCCCATTAGAGAGCCAATATGTTGTGAGGGAAATTAAGTTATTATTGCCTCTTGAATGTCAGCTGGCGGGCTCCGTCTCTGGCTAATGCCTATAATTATACAAACAGCCTTCTGAGCACAACCCGTATGGCAGCTGCATGTGGCATTTACAGTTGTTATAATAACACAACGGCCAGCCAAGAAGCACAACACAAGCGCAACTCTGACCCGCAAGTGACCTGCTAATTAGCAGCTGTGTGGGGTTAACACAGGGAGCACCTCATCCAGAGCGGCGTGTTATTAATGTAAACACTGACCCTGGTAAATGGGAAAATGCATGCCAGGAGGGGCTGACTCATTCCCTGCCCGTGCTGGGCAAGCAAATGAGAAAAGCACACTTGACGGAAAGAGCTCACAAAACACTTAGAACACGGAGCAGAGGGAGTCTGGTGTCTGTTTCCCGCGCTGCGCCCACCACCTTGGAATCCTGACTATGGAATTCACCTCCGGGTTTGGGTGTGGGGGTTAAATGTGTCCTGTCTCAAGATCCCACTCTCCATCCTGGCTCCCACCATTCTGTCTCCTGTTCCCTGGGATTATTTCGCTTATAATAAGTTTGCCCTGAAGCTTCATTTTGTTTCCCATGTAGAAGTTTTGTTTGTTTTCTGTACCCATAAGGCCGCTTGTATAATTACTACTATTATTGAGACCCATAATGAAAAGTAGAATGCCTCCTAACATGTCTCTTCCTCCCATCAAACTGCTCCAAAAACCTATGTACCTGCTTTGATCTCATCCCTTCTTGGTCTTAATTCCAGACTGTGCTTCAGGCAAACATTTGAATGTTATTCTTAATAATCATCATTTACACGGGTCATTTACAAATAAACTTCTTAGGCAAATCACATGTGGATGGTGAAGGCTGCCCACCTGGCCTCAACTTCTCCTATATTCTTTGTTGTATTTGTCCCTTCACATCAGGATTTTCCCTCTTCATCTTTCTTCCTAGCAAAGCTAAACTTCTTTCTCCCTTCCTTTGTATAACTTATATCACTTACACTAACCCAAAATGAAAGGATATCAAATTAGATGGTCAGTAGTAACCATAAAAACAAATGTTTATTGGGTGTGCAAGTAGTTGAAATCTGGATGATAATAATAGCAAGATTTATTAGGTCATGACCACTTATAACACTGTGCTAAACACTTTACATATATAATCTCACTCTATTCCTACAACGACTTGGCTAAGCATGTTCAGTTTCCCTCATTTCATAGGTGGGAGAATTGGGGACCAGAGACATTTGGCACTCACTCAGAATCTCACAGCCCACGAGAAAGCTGGAATTCAAATTGGACTGATCTTACTCCAAAACCCAAATGCTTCTCTGCAAGTCAATGAACAGCCCTCTGCTCAGAGCCCTGGTCTCCTCATGTAATAAAAAAAAGTTAGGCCAAATGATCTCTATAAAGTATGAGGAGACTAAGAAATATAAAATGCAATCATCAAGAGGTTTCCATCTATTCATGAATCAGAATATAAAAGCATTTCAAGTTAACATGTATTTCGTAATGTATTTTTTGTAAATATTTGTATTTAAAAAGTAAGTTGAGGCTTTCACATCAAGGTAGTAGATCTGTCACATGCCTTCTCTTTCAAAGTTCAGGAAAATGTCCATAACAATTACATAAGGAAATAAACCCATAACCACACAGACAGGGGAATGGGAGTTCAGGGGGACAAGCCACCCAGCATGTTTGGATGTCAGAAACAGATGGAAGTGTGTGTGCTAAGGTGGAAGCTCCAGGGTAAGGACAAGCCTGTCTTCCAGATGCATCCATAGAGGCACCCAGTCTGGAGACCACGGCAGAAGGCTGGTGCGAAATGCAGGGAGATGAGGGGTGGGAAGTTCAAGCATAGTGGCACACTATTTGCCCCAGCCTCGCCCTGAGTCTAGAAAGCCTAGTTTCCCCCCCATAATGAAATACACAAATGTTTCTGCTCCAAATAAATTAAGCCAGCTGTGCAGGAGGAGTTTACATTACTCCTGAATCTTCCTGGTTCAGAGTAAAGCCCCTCTGATTCTGCATTTCCACGACCCTCATTTCACAGGCAATATGGCATCTTGCCATCACAGGCAAGATGTCCCTTCCAGGACATCTTGAAGGGAAGCCAATGTTCTCATCTCCAGAGTCTGCAGAAGTGCACAGGACCCCCACATCGGCTCCATGTGATCATCAACATGGCCCTTTGTTCTTACATACAAACAAGCAACAAAGGATTACAAGTATGTGATGAAAGACAGCAGCATGGGAAAAGAAAGACCAAACAGATGAACAACAACAAAAAAAATCAATAAATCACATAACTAATTGATAAATAAGGTAATTATATTTCTTAACCTCAATTAAATTGGAGAGGAAATATATTAAAAAATAGGATGCTAAATGCTAACCACTAGACCACCAGGGCACCTTTCTGCAGTACCCCCGCTGGGACCCTGGGCTTCGCACGGTAAGGAATTTATGACTGTCCTTTTGATTATGTCCTTGTGATTGTCCATTCTGTCCTTAACAGAATGATGATGTTTGTGATGGTGGTTTTTATTTATGCTGGTGCTTACAGATGAAATAAGAATTTGACAGTACTAAAAAAATAGGATGCTGAAAAGTGAAAAAATCAGAAAATATAGAAAAATTCTTAAAAATTAAAAAGCACATGCCCAAATTAAATGTCAATGGAAAGACTGAAAGATAGAGTAGGGTACTTCTAAGATGCAAATCAGAATGAAAGAAGTAGACGGAATGAAGAAAACATTAAGAGTCAATCCCACGCAGCTCGACATCTTACTATTCTAAGTTGCTAAAAAGGAGATCAGAGAAAGGAGAAAAATTTATCAAATATAGAATGAAAGAAACTCAGAGATTAAAAAAATACAAATTCTTCAGAATATAAAGGCTATAGTGTGAGGTGATGATCAAGATTAATGACCAAAGGGCACATCTAAAAGACTGCCATGAAATGTAAGAATAGCATTGGTTTAACAAAATAATGTCTAAAATCTTCCAGAGGAAAAAGAAAAAAACATATTTCCCACAAAGGAACAGTAATCTGATTTCTCATGAAGACAAGTGGCTATTAGAAAACACTGCTTTCAAAGATCTAAGGGTAATTTTTTAATATATTTTATTGATTATGCTATTACAGTTGTCCCATTTTTTTCCTCCTTATTCTCCTCCACCCTGAACCCTGCCCGCCATCATTCCCCCACCTCAGTTCATGTTCATGGGTCGTACATATAAGTTCTTTGGCTTCTCTATTTCCCATACTATTCTTAACGTCTCCCTGTCTATTTTGTAACTACCATTTATGCTTCTTATTCCCTGTACCTTTTCCCTCATTCTACCTTCTCCCCTTCCCCACTGAAAACCCTCTGTGTGATCTCCATTTCTGTGATTCTGTTCCTGTTCTATTTGTTAACTTGTTTTTTGTTTTTGTTGCTTTTTTTAAGGCTCAGTTGTTGATAGTTGTGAATTTGTTGTAATTTACTGTTCATATTTTTTAATTTTTTCTTAGGTAGGTCCCTTTAACATTTCATATAATAAGGGCTTGGTGGTGATGAACTCCTTTAACTTGACTTTATCTGGGAAGCAATCTATCTGCCCTTCCATTCTAAATGAAAGCTTTGTTAGATAGAGCAATCTTGGATGTAGGTCCTTGCTCCTCATGATTTGGAATACTTCTTTCCAGCCCCTTCTTGCCCGCAAAGTTTCTTTTGAGAAATCAGCTGACAGTCTGATGGGAACTCCTTTGTAGGTAACTGTCTCCTTTTCTCTCGCTGCTTTTAAGATTCTCTCCTTACCTTTAATCTCAGGTAATGTAATGTTTTAAGAGACTTCATTTTAGAAAATTTGTAGATTTACAGAACAATTGTGAAAATAGTATAGAGTTCCCAGAAACTGAGGACCCATGTTGGGGACCACTGTTTGGGACCACCCTGCCTGGTCTCAGGAAGCTGTGACCCCCTGTGACTTAGGCTGAGTGAGAAACCTCCAGGTCAGGAGCCACTAAGGAGACAAAACTTAATCCCCTGGCATGAATGCTACCTGTTCTGTCCCTGGCCTTTACATGCTAGATCAGTTTCCAATGACAGGTAACAATTCTCTAGGATAGAGAATGGACCTAAGCCAGGTTCTGATCTCGTAAAGGCCTCTGTGGAATAAGTCTCACAAGACTGTGGAAATAAATGAAGGGGCTGTGGAAAGGAAGGGGTGATCAGCATCTACCCCTGCCCCCTCTTAGCCTGAGTCTTTGTACTCAGATGTGAGAAATCCAAGTCTCCTTGCTGCCTCTGGAAGGGGCAGCTCAGACTGGAGACGGCGGACCCCCAGGGTAATCAGGCCTGGGACAAAGAATATGCAAAATCCTGTGAGATCTGTTTGCTGGAGGATGTTATTAACTTGGAATTTGAAGGCACAGTCAGGAAACCTTTGAAACCTGTAGTCTTTTCATATGATAATCACAACAGAAACTCTGTTAGCATCTTTGTAAGGTACGTGTTCCTTTGATCCCTTCTGCCAGACTGTCAATTCACAAACTGTGTCTACTTTCTCAATAAAAACCCACTGGGACAAAGGAAGGGGCTCTTCCCCTTAGGAGGGTTTAGCCTGGAGCAGCTGAAAGAATTGGAGAGTGAGTGCTCCGTCTTTGACTTCCATTCAGAAAACTGTTTCTGTGCATGATTATTTCTATAGTGGGTTTTTGCGTGTCCACAGACAGCCTGGTGTTTTAAGTGAGGTTTAAAAATTGCTACAGTCAGTCAGACAGCCGGGTGTTTTAAGCGAGATTTGAAAATCACAACAGACCCAGGCTCCTCTATATTAATATCTTACGATCTTACACTAATATGATATATTTGTCATAATTAATGCATTGACACATACTTATTCATATTTCCTTATTTCTTACCTAATGTTCCTTTCCTGTTCTAGAATCCCATCCAGAA
Source organism: Tonatia bakeri (assembly GCA_004024845.1). Taxonomy (NCBI): domain Eukaryota; kingdom Metazoa; phylum Chordata; class Mammalia; order Chiroptera; family Phyllostomidae; genus Tonatia; species Tonatia bakeri. Next base: position 199,097 of record PVIA01002382.1, on the reverse strand, counting down.
TGCAACATTGTGTTTAGTTCTCTCTTTAGGCTTCTTCGAGCTATGACAGCTTCTCCAGCTTACCCTTGTTTTGATGACCCTGACAGGTTTGAGGAGGACGGGCCAGGTATTCTGTAGAGTACCCCTCTATTGGAACTCGTCTGCTGTTTTCTCATGGTTAGACCAGGATTGTGGGTTCTAGGGAAGACTATAGAAGTAAAGTGCCATTATCATCACAGCATATCAAGAATAAATTCTGTCAATATGATCCATCACTATTAATGTTGACCTCATCTAGCTGAGGTCACAAGAATTCACCTCCAAGAAAGTAGAGTATCTGTATAACTTATTCAGAATAATTCTCTGTATTTCTCTTTTTTAAAAGACTTTTATTTATTTGTTTTTAGAGAGAGGGGAACGGAGAGAAAAAGAGAGGGAGAGAAACACACATAAGAGAAACATTGATTGTTTGCCTTTTACACACCTCCAACTGGGGATCTAGGCATGTGCCCTGACTAGGAATTGAACTGCTACCGTCCAGTTTGCAGGCTGGCGCTCAATCCATGAAGCCATACCAGCCAGGGCAGAATATTTCTTTATAAGGGGTTTGTCTCTTCCTCCTCATTAATGAAACATGTATTTATATTACTGTGGATTCATGGACATTAATTTTGCACTTTGGGTTGTAGTACAGTTATTTTATTGCTCCAATCATTCCAGCCTTGGCTAAAGGAGCTCCTTCCATTGATTCCTGTGTACCTTTGACATAATCCCCTCAGTGTGTATTGGTTGTTTTGTTCGTTTGTTTGTTTAGCACTTCCTAACTTTCTGTCACTATAAGATGAGCCAGGCTCATCCTGCATGTTTTTTCTGTAGCCCTAAAATTAGCCTTATTCTGCAAGAAACTCTGCCTCTTTCACTGAAATGATTTTAGAAACCAAGATTTAAATAATAAAGTATGTCCATAACTACTGAGGTGTCATTGCTTCTAGGCTCTCCGAGCTGACAACTCAAGGAGATATATGCATATATTAACACATATAGATACATACACATCTGTAAATATTTCTATATGTAAACATGTGGGTCTATATTAAGACAAACATGAGTTTATGCTGATATCTCCAAACAAAATGCACTACCATGTGGATTACTCTAGCCTCCTTCCCTTGCCTATTTGTAAACTGCCACTCTTACAGCGAGACACCTGGCTCCCACTGTTTTCTATCCATTTACTTAATTGTTCAGTTCTAATATATGATGTCAGTCCAGAAAAAGTAGCCATTGCTAATATAGTAAGAATGGTTTGCATGACATTGATGTAACCTGGCAGCCAAGGAGAGTGGACTGTAATGTGCATGTGTGAACAATGACAACTTCACTGTACTAGACAGTGGGGGTGGTACACACCATTGAGTGAGTGTACTCTGTGGCTGTCACATTCAAAATGACTGAGCAAGTAGAACAAAGAATCTTCATCAAATTCTGCATTAAGCTTGAACTTTCCTTGCAGAAACTATTCAGATGATTCAGGAGACCACAGCTATGGACAACTGGCAATTGGCAGCTTTATCATGACAACACACCTGCTCAGGCACCATGTCTCATGCAAAGATTTTTGGTGAAACCTCAAATCACCCAGGTGACTCTGCCACCCTACAGCCCAGATTTGGTGCCCTGTGACTTCTCACTTTTCCAAAAACTAAAATCACCTTTGAAAGGGAAAAGATTTCAGATCATCGATGAGATTCAGGAAAATATGATGACAGGGCAGCTTATAGTGATTGGGAGAACTGTGTGAGGTCCCGAGGTGCCTACTTTGAAGGGGACTGAGGTATCATTGTTCTATCTACAATGTTTCTTGTATCTTCTTCAATAAATATCTGTTTTTCATAGTATATAGCTGGATACCTTCTGGACAGACTTTGTGCATGTATACAGTATCATAATTGCTCATTCAACATCCAGGGGAACAATTTTAACAACTGGAGTATAGTACTTGTGTGCAGTTTCTTTTTTCCTTAAACATTACAGATTCTGGACTCCCGGCCAAGATGGAGGTGTAGGTAGAAATACCGTGCCTTCTCCCACAACCAAAATAAGGACAACAACAATTTAGAAACAAAATAACAACCAGAAGTGACAGGAAATTGAACTGTATGGAAGTCCGACAACCAAGGAGTTAAATATTCACATTCATCCGCACCAGTAGGCAGGGAGGAGTCCGACTGCTGGGCAGAGAAGGGTCATGGCACAAAAAGTGGTGGCACCAGGTGCACAAGACAGCAATAGGCAGACCCTGGGCATGAAGGCAGCAGTAGGCAGACCCCGGGAGCAGGGTGGCAATGGGCAGACCCAGTGAGGCAGCAATTCTAAAGTAAGACACTGTGAACAAGGTGGCTGGCTGACCAGGCAATCCCACATTTGTGTGCAGATAAACCAGACAAAACTGGGGAGTGAGACAGATCACACAACCCAGGGTCCCAGTGCCAGGAAATAAAGCCTCAAATCACTGATTGAAAACACCTGTGAGAGTTGAGGCACAGGGAGAGACTCCCAGCCTCACAGGAGAGTTCGTTGGAGAGACCCACAGGGTCCTAGAATGTACACAAGCCCACCCACATGGAAATCAGCACCAGAAGGGCCCAGTTTGCTTGGGAGAAGCAGTGTAGAGGACTGAAATCCAGCAGAGAGTGGAGCAAGCACCATTGTTCCCTCTCGGACCCTGCCCCACATAACTGTGTCACAACCCAGCAACTGGGTTGCCCTGCCCTGGTGAACACCTAAGGCTCTGCCCCTCACATGTAATAGGTGCAACAAGACAAAAAAAAAAATGGCCCAAATGGAAGAACAGATCAAAGCTCCACAGCAAATACAACTAAGCAACCAAGAGATAGCCAGCCTATCAGATGCACAGTTCAAAGCACTGGTGATCAAGATGGTCACAGAATTGATTGACTTTGGCTGCAAATTAGATGAAAAAATGAAGGCTGCGCTCAGCAAAATGAAAAAAAATGTACAGGGAACCAATAGAGATGGGAAGAAAACTGGGACTCAGATCAGTGGAGTGGAACAGAAGGAAGAAAGAAACCAAACAGAAAAGGAGGAAGAAACAAGAATTCAAAAAAATGAGGAGAGGCTTAGGAACCTCCAGGACATCTTTAAATGTTCCAACATCCAAATTATAAAGGTATCAGAAGGAGAAGAGGAAGAGCAACAAGTGGAAAAGTTATTTGAACAAATAATGAAGGAGAACTTCCCCAATCTGGCAAAGGAAATAGACTTCCAGGAAGTCCAGGAAGCTCAGAGAGACCCAAAGAAGTTGGACCCAAGGAGGAACACACCAAGGTGCATCATAATTACATTACTCAAGATTAAAATGAAGGAGAGAATCCTAGAAGCAGCAAGAGATGAGGAGAAAGTAACCTACAAAGGAGTTCCCACCAGACTGTGAGCTGATTTCTTAAAAGAGACATTATAGACAAGAAGGGGCTGGAAAGAAGTATTCCAACTCATGAAGGGCAAGGATCTACATCCAAGATTGCTCTATCCAGCAAAACTTTCATTTAGAATGGAAGGGCAGATAAAGTGCTTCTCAGATAAGGTCAAGTTAAAGGAGTTCATCATCACCAAACCCTTATTTTATGAAATGTTAAAGGGGCTTATCTAAGAAAAAGAAGATATAAAATGTGAACAGTAAAATGACAGCAAACTCACAATTATTAACAACTACACCTAAAACAAAAACAAACTAAGCAAACAACTAGAACAGGAACAGAACCACAGAAATGGATATTACATGGAGGGTTAGCAACAAGGGAGTGGGAGGAGAGAGGGGGAAAAGGTACAATGAATAAGAAGCATAAATAGTAGTTACAACATGGACAAGGGGAGGTTAAGAATAATATAGGAGATGGAGAAGCCAAAGAACTTATATGCATGATCCATGAACATGAACTAAGGAGAGAGAGGATTTGGGAGGAGGAGTGCAGGACAGAGGGGCATAAAGGGGGAGGGGAAAAAATGGGACAACTGTAATAGCATAATCAATAAAATATACTAGAAAAAATAAAAATAATATTACAGATTCCACTTGTTTCCAGAGTTACTTAAATCAACACCTTTTCCTCTGGTTGAATTGTTTTCCTTTTTCAATTCAAGTACTTAAAATTTACTCTGTATGTTTACATTCTAGGATTTTAACAAATGGATAATGTCTTGTATTCATTACTCAGGTGTGACAAAAGTAGGTTTACGGTTGTTGCTGTGGAAAATAATACAATAATTAATAAGTGACAATACAAGAATAAACTCTGTATTTTGCATACTCACAACTGTAAAGGTACTTTTGCCACATGCTGTCGTATTACGCAAAATTGTCTCACCACCCTAAAAAAAATAGTCCTTTCTCTATCCAGTTAACCTTACCTCCTCCTAAGTGACTGATAACCAATGATCTTTTTACTATCTCTATAGTTCGCATTTTCCAGTATATTATATAATGGGAACCATACACTATATAGCCTTTTCTGACTGTCTTTTTTCTACTTAGCAATATATATTTAAGATTTTTCAATGTGTTTTCATACCTTGATAGATCACTCTTTTTAAACATTGAGGACACTAAGTAATAATCTGTCATACAGATATTCTGCAGTTTGTTTATCCATTTACCTATTAGAAGATATCTTGCATTCAGTTTTTGGTGATTATGAATAAAATTCCTATAAATATTCACATGTATTGCTGGATTGTATGGTAAAACTATGTAACCTAGTATATAACTGCCTATCTTTCTTCCAAAGTGTCTAAATTATTTTGTATTTATACCAGCTATGTTACTTTGTATGTTTTCCAGAATTGGGTGTTGTTAGAGTTTTGGATTTCAGTCATTTTAATGTGTGTACAATGAGATCTCATTACTGTCCTAATTTGCAATCCACTAATGGCAAATAATGTCAAGCATCTTTTATTTTACCAATATAATGCTGTATTAATTACCATAGTTTTATAGTAAATTTCAACATCGAATAGTGTGAGTCCAACTTTTTCTTTATTCAGTGTTATTCTAACTATACGAGGCTTTTTGCTTTTCTATGTAAACTCTAGTATATACAAAAGATCTTACTGGGATTTTGACTGGGATTGTATTAAATCTATACATCATAATTGGAAAAATTGACATCTTAACAATACTGAGTCTTATAACCATGAACACAAAATCTCTATTAATTTAGATCTCTGATTTTTTTATCAAAGTTTTATAGTTTTCCACATATAGATCCAATAGTTATTTTGCTCAATTTATACCTAAGAATTTTAGTTTTGGGTACTATTGTAAATGGTACTGTTTTTCTAATTTTAAACTCAAATAGTAATTGACTTTGTATATTAACTTTGAATCCTGTGACTATGTTCCAGGAGTTTTTTGTGTTTCTGTTTTTGGTTGTTTTTTTTGAGAGGGGAAACAGTTTGGGGACTTGACACATAGAAGTCAGAAGTTTGAACAGCCCTACAGGGTAACATCAAAATATCAGCAGATCTCCATCCCTTTAGGAAACTTTAGGGGTGATCCACTTCCTTGCCTTTTTCAGCATCTAGAGGCCCACTGCATTCCTTGGTTGTTGGGCCCTCCTCCATCTTCAAAAATAATGTTACTTCAACCCCTGTCTGTCATCACATCTTCTCTTTCACTCTGACATTTCTATATCCCTCTTACAAGACCCTTGGTTTACATTGGGACAACCCAGTTAATTCAGGGTAATCTTCTGTTTCAAGATCCTTAATAACATCTGCAAAATATATTTTTTCTGTGTGAGGTAACTTATTCTCAGAATACAGGAATTAAAGTGTAGATATAATTGGAAGGTGGATCACAATTCTGTTAACTACATGTTCATGAGAGATAATGTTCTGTAGTTTTTTTTCTTCTAATGTCTTTATTTAGCTTTATAGTAATTAGAGTAATTATGGCCCCATAGAATAAGTTAGGACATGTTACACCTTATTCTATTTTCTGGAAGAGATTACACAGAATTGATGTTATTTCTTCCTTCATGTTTGGTAGAATTTACCAGTAAGACTATCTGGGCCTGGTGCTTTCTTTTTTGTAAGGTTATTAATAATTGATTCAATTTTCAAATAGATATAAACCTATTTAAATTACCTGCATTTTCTTATGTAAGTGTTGATAACATATCTTTCAATGAATTTGTTTATTTCATCTAACTTATCAAAATTATGAACATAGAGTTTTCATAGTATTTATTAGCCTTTTCATGTATTTATTAGTCTTTTAGTGTCATGTGATAAATAGCAATGACCATTCTTTAATTTATTCTTTTTGTAAATTTGTGTTTTCTATTGTTTTCTTGATTATCCTTGAAGAAAGCTATCATTTTATTGGTCTTTCAAAAGAAAACTAGCTTTCAAAATTATTGATTCCAGCCTTAGTTTTTATTTCCTTTCTTCTGCTTGCCTGAGGCTTCTATTGTTCTTCATTCTCTATATTCTTTGGGTGGAAACTTAGGTAATTAATTTTAGATTATTCTTATTTTTAATACATGTTTTTGGTGCTATAAATTTTCTCCAAAGAACCACTTTCACTAAATTCCACAAATTTTGAGAAGTTGTATATTCAATTGTATTCAATTTCATTTATTCAAAATATTTATAATTGGTTTTGAAAAAAATGTTGGCTCATGTGTTATTAAGAAGTGGTTAAGTATTTGGATTTAATGTTTAAATATTTTAGGATATTTTCAATGTCTTCATATTATATTATTTATTTCTAGCTTAATTACATTGTAGTCTTTATATTAGAAAAATTATGTTGTATGACTTGTATTCTGTTAAATTTGTTAAACTGTTTTATAGCCCAGAATTTGGTCCATTTTGATAAAAGTTCTGTGATCTCCAGAAGAATTTAATATTCTGTTGTTAGATGCAGTTCTCTGTAAATGTCAATTAGATCAAGTTGACTGATGGTGTGTTCCCTTCAACTATATTCTTATTGATTTTCTGTCTCCTTGATCTACTAATCCCTGAAAGAGAGGTGTCGATGTCTGCAGCTGTTATAATGGAGTTATCTGCACTTTCCTTTTAGTTCTATCAGCTCTTGCTTCATACAGTTTGACAGTTTGCTCTTAGGTTAAGGATTGTTATGTCTCTGGGAGAACTGGTTCCTTTATTGTTTTGTAATCCTCATTTTTCCTCATAATTTTATTTTTTCTAAAAATCTGCCTTGCCTAAGATTGTTATTCAACTCTTATTTTAGTTAGTGTTATCATAATATATTCATAATATATCTTTCTCCATCCTTTTTATCTTCAATCTATTTGAGCTTTAACAAGGGTCTCTTGTAGACAATGCAGAGTTTATGTTTTCTTATCCACTCTGCTAATGACTAACTTCTAATTGGTATTGTCAGATCATTTACATTTAAAATGATTATTGAATACTAGGTTAACATTTACCAAATTCGTAATACTTTTCTACTCATTGCATTTGTTGTGTCTTCTTTTTCTTCCACTCTGCCTTTTCTGGTTTTAATGAACATTTTGTATAATTCCATTTCATCTCTTCTCTTAGCACATCAATTGTGCTTCTTTTAACAAAAAACCCCACTAGTATTTGCCCTAAAGTATGCAATATATTAATAGATTTGCAACCACTTAAGCTCACCTTTAAATAACAATGTAACACTGCATGTGCAATGCAGGCACCTTACAGCGAAGTGTTACTCATTCCTCTCCCCACTGCCTCATGGCAGGCTGTCACTCGTTTTACCGTATTCTATAATTGCCTGATAAGTTGTCATGATTATTTCTTTAAATAAACTGCTTTTATATCAATTTAGAATTTAAAAAATAATAGTTCTTCTTTTACCATCATTTGTGCCTGTTCTAATGATCTTCCTTTCTTTACATAGATTCAAGTTCTAGACCTATTATGTTTTTCTTTGTCTGCATTGTGTCATTTAATATTTTCTTTTTTTTGTCAGGGTAGTTCCACCAATATTAAATTCCCTCAGTTTTGTTTGTCTAAGAAAGTCTTTATTTCTCCTTTATTTTTTTCAGCAATAATAATTACCAGGCATAGAATTCCAGGTCAGTGGCTTTTTTTCTTTCAATACTTTAAATACTTCATTACATTCTTTCTTGCTTGTATGACTTCTGACAAAACGTCCACTGTAATTATTTTTGTTACTCGATAGGTAAGTTTTCCCACTTTTTGGCTTTTTTCAAAATTTGATCTTTATCTCTGATTTTCTGCATTTGAACATGATGTGCACCCATGTAGTATTTTGGTGTTCGCCTTGCTTCGCTGAGCTTCCTGTATATGTGGATCATCTTCCTGGATCTGTGGTTTTGTGTCTGTTACTAATTTTGGAAAACTATTAGCCATTATTACTTAAAATGTTTTTTCTTCTCTGTTCTTTATTTTTGTACTCTTGCATTCTAATTGTTTGTATTTTATACCTTTGAGATTGTCTCACATTTATTAGATTTTTTATATTTTTTCTCTTCACATTTCAGTTTAGTAAGTTGTTATTGACATATCCTCAAGATTGCTGATTCTTTCCTCAGCTGTGCCAATCTACCAATGAGTCCATCAAATGAATTCATTTCTCTTCCTGTTTTCTTAAATTTCTAGAATTTTATTTCTATTTTTCCTTAGAGTTTTTATTTCTTGCTTATTTTACCCATCTGTTCTTGCATGTTATCTACTTTTTTCAGTAGCACCCTGTGATGGTTAATTTTATGCCATTTGACTGGGCCACAGGGTCACCAGACATTTGGTCTAGCATTGTTCTAGATGTGTCTATGAGGCTTTCTTTGAATGAGATTAACATTTGAATGAGTAGACAAAGCAAAGCAAACTGCACTTCTGAATTTGAGTGAGTCTCGTCTTATCGACTGATGACCTGAATAAAACACAAGGCTGAGATGAGGAGTTCCTCCTTCCTGACCACATACTCTGAGACATCACTCTTTTCCTGTTTTCAGACTCAAACTAAAATACTGGTTCTTTTTGAGACCCCTGGCTTTCGAAAAGAACTTACATCATCAGCTCTTCTAATTCTCAAGCATTTGCACTTGTGTTAAAACCACACATTGGATCTTATGGAAATGTGTATATTTGACTGGTTCTGTTTCTCTGGGATACTCTGACTAATACAAATATCCCAACATATTAATCATAGTTATTTTTAATTTCCAACCTGATAATTCAAAAATATGTATTATATTAGAGTTTTTTTCTGATGCTTGCTTGCTCTCTTAGGCTACTATAACAAAATCCAACCAACTGTCACTTATAAACAACAGAACTTTATTTCTCACAGTTCTGGAGGCTGGAAGTCCAAGAGCAGAGTACCAGCATCATTGGGTGAAGGCCTCTTCCAGGTTGCAGACCTCTTACTGTATCCCCTCTTGATGAAAGGAGCTGGGAAGCTCTGAGGGACCTTTTTGAACACTAATCCCATTCACGAGAACTCCATCCTTAGACCTAATCACCTCCCAAAGGCCCCACCTCCTTACCTTTAGGAGTTCATGTATTTTAAGATATGAATTTTGTTTGCTTTTTTAATTTTTAACTTTTTTTTATTGTTGTTCCTATGAATTTGAGGAGACATGAACATTCAGACCATAGCAGTTCCTATATTCAGAGTGTGTTACTTTTACCTTTTAGTATGACTTTTCATTTTTTGATGGAACCCAGGCATGATGTATAAGGTAATATAAACTGAGGTGAAAAGCTTTTAAGTGAGTTTTCATATTAATCTAGCTAGGAGTTAGACTATTTAATATGAGATATAGCTGTAGATGCCAGAGTTTCTAAATTCCTCTAGGGTCTTTGTTTTTGTCTCCACTGTTGCCTTTGGGCTTTCCCAGGAGCTCCTCCTTAAACAAAGCCTGCGCCTTGCTGTCCTTTCCGCTCTAACACACTGCAGTTACACTGGAGCCCTCCTGGCGCGGGGGGAGGTGTGAGGGAGCTGAAACATTCTATAATCTTAGGATGAACTCTGTCTTTCCGTGGGCTTGTTCCCGGGCTGCGACTTTTACAAACGTTTCTTAGCATTTCCCCTCCTTCACTGAGACGAGAAGCCTAGAGGGGACTGGAGCTGGGTAAATGCCCTCTCTCCAAGGCATCATAAGGCTCGGGTAAAGTCTTTCTTCTTGGAGAGTGGGCTTTCATTATATAGGATGCTTTGGGCATCTTCAAAAGGTTACTTTATCCTTTTCCCTGCCAGAGTTCCCAGGGGATCTTCCTTAGTTCTTCACTATGAAAATCTAATTCCTAAAAGTAAAACCTGTGATTGGTTTTACAGGGGCTGGGGAATTGGTTAACACTAAAACTGCAGCCTCTGAGACATTTTCACTTCCGTGCTATTCCACGTTCGGTCTTCAGCAATTCATCAAAATTCTAGGTTAACTGTCCCCACTAGTTCAAGGCTCTAGCAGGTTCTGCACCAGATTTTGTTCTCTGCTATGCCATTCTTTCCAGACAGGAGGGTAGCAGTCAGCACTGAGGGCTCAGTTCTCTGAAGGGCCCAACAAGGTTTATGATTTTTAGTGTATTCAGTGCTTGTTTTGTTTTAAGGACAACTTCTAAGTTTTAAGAAGAGTAACAACCTCTAAGCTATTTAAATTTTAGCAGTTGAAATCAGAAGTCCAGGGCATTTATTTTGAACCTATACTCAATATGAAAGCAAATTATAAGCCAAGTTTGAAAGCAAAACAAAGACATTTTAAGATGTGGATAGACTCAGAAATGTCTAATAATTAAGGAGTTCTTTAATGAAATTATGTAAGAAATGCAGAAACAAATAAAATATTGGAAGTCATTGGATCTAGGACATAGGTGGTTCAGTGTAGGAAGCAGAGATAGGAGATCTCAGGATGGCAGCTGGAGAGTCAATGGTCCATGGTGGAGCAGAAGGTTCAAGGGGTCTCCAGGAAATGGCTATGGAGGAAGTGGATTCCATACAGACATGACTGCTACTAGATGATTTGAAAACATAGTAAGGACACACCATTCCCCTGTCAACAAGAGAAAAGAAAGGCAATTAGAAACTCTGATGCAAGACTGGGAACTGTATATACAAGTCATGGTTGACTTACAGTTCCAGCAATAACCTGCATAACCATCCGGCAACAAAATAAAACTGAGTATTTTAGATGTGTGGCTGAGCTGGCAAGAAAATAAAGAAAATCTTTAGAGGCCAATTATAGAGCTAATGCGTGAGTCCAGTGAAGTAAGTGAGCTCTGAAGCTGCTGACTTCCCAGAAGGCAACTACAGTACTCTGTTACCCAAATACTCACTTTTTACAGTTGCCCAGAGAAGGGAGATTAAGTCTAGGAATGTCCTTTCCACAAACTGTCTCCTGCCTGAAAAAGTGAAGACTGGGATACAAAATAGATCTGGGATATTTTCAATGAAATAGAGAAGCAGAACAAAAGTTCTACCTCACAAAGGATACATAAAAGACAGTTTCCTATTGTTGCCTTTCCTCTGAGTAAAGAGAAAAAGAAACTTCAGCAGGAACGAGTATAAAGGACACATGGACAATAACAAGGACAGGTGGAAACAGGAGGGAAGTGGGGAGGGCTGGGGGTGGGCTGAGATGGGGGTAAAAGACAGAAAACTGTACTTGAACAACAATTAAAATAAAATTAAAAAAAAGAAAAGAAAAGAAACTGCCCTGGCTGGCGTAGCTCAGTGGATTGAGCGCGGGCTGCGAATCAAAGCATCGCAGGTTCGATTCCCAGTCAGGGCACATGCCTGGGTTGCAGGCCATGGCCCCCAGCAACCGCACATTGATGTTTCTCTCTCTCTCTTTCTCCCTCCCTTCCCTCTCTAAAAATAAATAAATAAAATCTTTTTTTAAAAAAAGAAAAGACACTTCTCTACATAATTTGCGACTCTGAACTGTGTTTTACATGGATTTGAGGTATATACGGAAAGCAAACAAAGTAATAAATAAACGGAGAAGTTAGTTTAAAGTGATTCCAGGAATTTATAGTGCCTCCAAGCAGTCTCAAACAAAATCTTTTTCAGAGAAACTGTCCTTACTGTAGACCTCAAAAAAATTCCTGCTGTCCTACTGACAATTCCCAATGAACTCAATTCCCAATAAAAACAAAACAAACTAAAACATAAAGACAAAGCATACATGGAAAAAGACATCATGAGTGATGAACTCAGCCAACATAATGAAGGACAGAATTAGACTTCAAAAGACTTCAGTGGTTGTTTTCATTAGATACAAAGTACAGGGTGGGGCAAAGGCAGGTTTGCAGTTGTGAGTGAGTTGATGCTGTAATGAGATTATACATGTCAGGCTGCTGGGAGAGGGTAAGTGTGCACCTCATAAACCAGAGACCTGGGAGAGGCAGCCTCTAAGATACCCCCTGACCCCGTGACCCCTGCCTTATTATTCACATCTTTGAATAACCCCCTCCCCTTGAGTGTGGGCTAAATTTCTTGATTCACCTCTAACTGAATATGGCAGAAGTGATGGGTGGACTCTCTTTCTCACTCTCAAACCTCTGGGGGAAATCAGTTCTCACAGCATCAGACAGTCCTGGGAAGAGACCCATGTTGTGAGGACAAAGCCTTGACAACAGCCAAGTGGGTGAGCTCAGATTCGGACCCCTTGCTCCCATGAGCCGTCTGATGAGACCGCAGGCCCAGCCTCATGAGATTTTGAGCCAAAGGCACCCAGCAAAGCCATGTTCAGATTCCCAACCTATAGAAACCATAACATAAAAAAGATTTGTTGTTTTAACCTCTAAACTTGAGGGTAATTAGTTAGATGGCGATAGAAAACTAACATAGATATGTTAAAAATGGTATGGCCATTTCTTCTGGCATACCCAACATTGAGCTATATGGCAAAAAAAAAAAAAAATGAGAGTGAGGTGTAGGATGAAAAGTCTGCACAGTATCTGTTCCTCACCATACACACGTGTGCACACACATCCTTACTCACTATGTCAGAAGTGGCAATGATGGCCCTATCCATATAACCCAGAGGTTACGGAGATTGGTTGGAGAGTATGGCTGGGCATATGGACATGGCCAGGCAACAATGAGGCAAGAAACATCTGGCCATGGGACAAATGAAAAGGAAGTGCTGCTTGTCCTCTCACTGGAAGAAGGGAGAGTTGGAAAAAGAAAAACAATAGGGAAGCAAGGGTTATGAAGACCATGCCACAAAACAGCTGAGGTAAAATGCACAGATGGAATTTTAAGAAACATTTTCTAAAATATTCCACACATCACATTCATTAAATAGGTATAATAACCTTCTAGGTCACTGTCAGCATAAAGGTGGAAAGTAACACATTGAAACTAGACTAGATGTTTTGTTCCTTACGGCATATTTCCACACCAGGAATTCTATTGGATAAAGCTGCCTTTGGGGAACAGCAAAATTAAACAAATGACAAGTGCTTTGGGAGCACATTTGCTCTTACTCACTCATTGAGTAAATAAAAAATTTGAGACTCAGAGAGGTGAAGTGATACGCCCAAATTCTCACAGCTAATGAGGGGCAGAGAGGGCAAGGGTGGGCAGAGGTTGGCTTCTAGGTTGACTCACCATCCATAGGATTATTGGATCAGGATTACTGATGTGAAAAAAAGAAATTTTTAGCAACATAGGGAACATTAGGAGTCCAGTTGCTAAAAGTGGAACAAGCAGAGTTATTGTTTAGAATAGGAAGAGAAAAAAAATGCAATTGCCAGAATCCTGGCTGTGGAAATAGAAGATATTAAAACTCAATTTTACTATCCTGTTGATTTCAAGCAAGAATATAAGCATCCTGGTGGGTTTCCCCAGAGACTCTGGAATTCAGACTGTGTGGTTATCAGTATAAAGTAAACCACAGAGTAAATATTCATTTTGTACAAGTTAGAAAAGAACTGATTTCACTGCAGTCCTTTAAGGAAACAAACAGACAAACACTAAGCATAGTTGCCATTCGCTACAGAAACCAGCATTCTGGAAATTGTATGCAAATGATTGATACAGTAAAGCCCCAGTTGGAATGTACTCAGTGCTCAGCACCTTCTGTGACCTTGCTCCCGACTTCAGGGAAGTGGTCTGCACATTCTAAGCAAATGGCTCATAGACAGGAGCACTTTCCGAATTAGTTTCAATTGGTCACTATTTGTAAATTGCCAGTGCATGTGTATGTGTGTGTGATCGTTGAGGACAAGTTGGAGCCCTGAAGGAATGGAGAAATCTAGCTGGTACTCGGGGGCAGGCAGATCTTAAATTTGAGATCAATATACAAGCCTAGTCTCAGGGAGATTCGGCTGATTACCAGCAGCATTGCTAACCTGCCAGATTTCCGAGCCATTGATTAAATTTCAGGTTTTTGTTCATTTGTTTCATTTTGATTCATAGTTGAGGTAAGAAATAAGTCTTCTCAACATGGTCACAAAATGGGAACTCCAGGAAAATTTCCTGAGGAGCATCTCCATATCAAAAGCTTACCAGTTACTTAAATAAGTGAATAGTTGTCGGGTGGTCCCAGGGCCTTTATTTATTTATTTTTTTAAAGATTTTATTTATTTATTTTTTAGAGAGGGAAGGGAGGGAGAAAGAGAGAGAGAGAAACAGCAATGTGCGGTTGCTGGGGGACATGGCCTGCAACCTAGGCATGTGCCCTGACTGGGAATCAAACCTGCGATGCCTGGTTCGCAGCCCGCACTCAATCCACTGAGCTACACCAGCCAGGGCCCAGGGCCTTTATTTTAATGTGTCAACCAGGCTACCACTTTGAGCTCCAAATGTTCATTTACTCTTTGGTGTCTCGTTGTTTTCATGATCAAAGCCCAACACCATGTTGAAAAGAAAAAGGGTTTGCTGGATAGGACTATAACAATAAGGGAAATTTTAACAGAAATGTAAAACCCTTAAACTCCTGTTAAGATGGTGGAGAGTGTGGTCAGGACGAGAGTGAAAGGAATGAGGAGAATTTGGCTGGTGCTGGATGCAGAACATAATCTCATCTGGGAAAAGTCCAGGGTATATTTCATTCTTTTGCAAAAAATATTGAATAGGGGCTCCAGTGAGATTCTAATCAGAATTTATTTGACAGCTTTGGCAGTAGGCAAAGTACTTTCAATTAATTAGAAAAGCAAAACTGTGTGTGTACATATGCAAAATGCAGATGTGCAGAAATAAATACCATCCTGAGCTGGCCCAGTGCCAGGTAAACATGTGACCTAAAAACCTCCCTCATTTCAGTGTGCTGAAATCTGGAAAAGTGATTAACTATCTAAATGCAAGTGTTACTGCTCTGCGCACCCCAGGGAATGTTAGGAGAGAAAGGAAGGCTCTTATATCCTAATTAAAAGTCCAAGCTTTTGCCCCATGGAATGTAAGGCGTCTTTGGATACAGGAAACTGTTCTTTATCCAGCTACACTCATAAAGCTGTCAATAAGTTGAGAAAGTGGCCTTGATGGTGTGAAAAAAACCACCTCTTTTAAAGCACTGCTGCTAATAAAAATCCTTTCTGTTCAATGAAGTCCAACAAATCATCTAGGATCATATAAATAGCAAATTTAACAGCAAATTAGCAAGGCTTATAAAATATATGACCACTTAGGCAGCAAGGAAAGCCAAAAATCAAGGTTGGAGAATTGCTAAATTATGGTGAAAAGACTTTTTTTTATGTTTTTCATGGAAGCCTTTAAAAATGTATTTTGAATGACTAACCTGCCTTTAAACGGGGATATAATTAAACTAGCTGAGTTTGTGGGGGTCAGGGCCTCTCGTACTTGATAACCACCAGAAAATGAGCAATGATTCGTACACCACTAGGACTGGTGCAGAGCACTCAAGCCCCGCCATGCCTGGCGTGCAGCCTCCAGGTTATCTGGCAATGGGTGTGAGGTTTGTCATGCAAAGATCACGCAAATATGGCCGCTGCAGTTATGGGAGAGATAAAAAAGGTCACATTATCTCTACAGAGTCTAATGCTTTCAGAGAAATAAAATAGCTACCTACTTCTCTTTATAAAATTGACTACCATGTCAAGGGTTTCTGACAAAGCTAGGAGCCAGATTCTGCTTTGAAAGAGTCATTAATACAATTGCCAGGAGATTTAGCCTGTAAATTCTCAATTATTATTTTTTTTTGTCTGTTACAGAGATTCTCACTGGTTGTGCCCTACAATACAGTAGGATCATTACCAAACTAGGATATTCCTGATGTTGCATGAAAGGTTATGTCAGCTCTTTGCTAAAACCAAATCCTCGGACCTGGTGAATTTGCAATAAAATAGTCCTTTTCTCCAAATCTTGGTGCACATAATAATCTCATGTGCTTGGCTCTGAATCAGTTATAGGAAAATTTGAATGGGAAAAAAATTCAACGCTTTCAATGTTCCCATCTTAGATAAGAATTAGAAGAACTGACATGTTTAAGATGATTTCTTGACTGGTTATTTTAAGCTCTTTCTTTGCTTCCTGAATTTTTGTTTCTAAGGATGCTTTTTCAAGATCTGGAAGGATGATAGCTGAAAATAAACATCTCATTCTTTTTCTTCATCTTTTCCACCTTCAAAAAAGAAAATGACTCTTTGAAACAAAAAGAAGTGAAATAAATGTGGGTTCTTCTCCAACACTGAAACAAGAAAAGAGTAGCTGGACTTACAGATTTGGGCTTATTTACTCCTGGGAAGTGAGGATGTGCTCAGCAGTATCGGAGACAGATGGGAGGTGACTACTCCAGGCTCAGAGCAACGTCGCCAGCAGAAATATGATGTGGTACTCAAATGTGAGCCACCTGTTTAATTTGCAAGTTTCTAGTAGCCACATTTTTAAAAATGAAAAGAAGCTGGTGAGATTAATTGTAAAAATATCTTTTATTTAACCCAATATATCCATGCTATTATCATAGCAACATGTGATCAGTTTACAAAAAATTATTACTGAGATATTTTACTTTATTTTTGTACTAAGTCTTAAAAGTCCAGTGTGTATTTCATTGTAACAGTGTATTTCAACGTGGACTTGCCACATTTCAAGTGTTTAGTAACCACATGTGAGCAGTGGCTACCATATGGGGGACTGTAGGTTTATAGGTCGAGTGTGACTACACCACACAGAACTGGGGACACAAGGCTTCTCCTTGAAACATCCCCCTGAATTCAGGAGTACATGTTTCTGAACTGACCCAGTTGCTCAGATCTTCCTGTGGCTGCTATCTTCGTACCATTTAGATCTCAGCTCAAACATAAGTTCCACTGAGCAGTCTTCCCCCATCAGCAGTCCAGCCGCAGCCACTTCCAGTCCCCCTCAGAGCTCTGTTCCATTTCCTTCCATCAAGGATCACTCTCTTGACTTAATTTGTGTATTAGTTTTGTCTGTTTCTTTGTTTGCTGTCTCCCTCATTTATGAAAATATAAACTTTAAGAAAGTAAAAATCGTGTCCACGTTGTTTACTTCTCTCAGCCTAGTCCCTACCACAGAACGGGACACACAATATGTACCTCCTCAGACATTTGTTCATGAAAGGAGTACAGGTCAGGATTGGCTGCAGGCATTCAAAGACTTAAGAAAGAAGTCTTTTTTTTATGTTTCCTCTTTCTTCAAACTCTTCATTTTTTGTGCTTGCGACTCTTCCTCTCCAACAGTAAATTATTTCATCTTTATCCTCAGCTTTCTCACAGCTATTCCTTCAAAGGAGCTAAGGCACCCATTCACTCTAAAATGTAATGACTGGCAATGTTAGATGTGTTCAGGCTTTCCAAGTTGAAACAAAGCACGAAACCGGCGGTTTTCAGGTCATGGTATTCCCAAACGAGGTAAGGTGACGTTCACAGTTCCTCAATTCATTCAACTTTTTCTCTTGATGTTTTCACGCTGAGCTCTCCATAGTGCATAGTCGCCTGCATCTTTTTTTAATGGTGCTCACACAAATGACTTCACAGACAGGTGACGATGAATCGGACCCTCAATGACACCACTCCTGACCAACAGGGCTGGAGGGTCTGACGTCTGCATGGCTTTCTACATGTCCTTAAAATGTGTCTACCTAAGTACAGACAGCACTGGTTAGGGGAACAAGGAAAATGGAAATACCAAGTATTTAAATATTACTTCTGAGCTTATTGAGGGAAAGCATGTGAAGTTTGGAGCAGTGGTAGAATAGCTATCCATAAATGTTAAACAAGCATTCAGGAAACATGAAAATGAAGTGAGGTGGTAGCTTGAGACTGGGGATCAGACACTGGCAACCTATTACCACACCTGCACGTGGAAAGCCCCCAACTGACATAAATGAGAATTCTTAAGTCCTGAGACAGGCACAGACCAAGGGAGATCCTGCAACTTGTGGTACAAGAAAATAGTAGCAACATAAGAAAATAGTAGCTACATAAATATGAATCATCACGTATTTAATGACTCAGAACCCAGACATCATGCTTGGGTGACATAACTTTCTGGGCAGCAAAATCACCACGATAACAAATTGCTTCTGTGTCCTGGTGTGGCTAGTCCAGCAGAGCAGATAATCAAAGCCTGAAAGTCCCTTTGTTCAACTCTTACACCTGACAACTCCCAGTAGTCAGCCGACCATCACCACCACCTTGGCTGTGTTCTCACGAAGCCTAGAAGGTGGCAGCCGAGGACTCCTACTCCCTGTGTGGCATCCTTTCTCTCTGCTGGTTTCGTATCATTTCTGATCCTCAGTGAAGCTAAGGAGTACAAATGAAAATGACTTTCATTTCTAAGATATTTAAATCCAGTGTTTGTCTTCCACAATCCAACCCTAACACAGTAAAATTGTATATTAAAAATAATAAAGCACTTTTATATTAAAAGTAACAAACATTAAAACGATCTGAAGAGATATATGCAATAATTTATGCTCTCAGCTTCCTAGATCTAAAACTGCGACTGTATTAGAAGGCATGGGCTCCTACTAGACAATTAGCTAAAATTAGCCCTACTCAGATTAAACTTATTCTGAACTTTTGCTGTTGGGCACTTCAAAATAAAGCTTTGGATTCCTTCACTTCGGCTTTCTTCTCAGTAACTTTACTCCTGCTCCAGACTGATGACCAGCACAGCAGATGTCACCTGCTGAGCCCATCACCTTCTGCCCGAGGCCATGGAAGATGTGCCACTCTGTCCTCATGGAGAACTGTACCCAGAGTGTAAAGGTCAGGCCTGGTCACCTGTGCACTCCTGGTGGAGCTGGAACGGAGTTCATGGTGCTGTTCAAAGCCGCCCAGAAACTGCTGCCTAGAGCAGTTGTTGCTGATGATGAGGCAGGAGAGTAAGAAGCTGGGAAAATTCCTGGGCAAGTGGAATGGGGAACTGAGACAAGATAACGAAACAAGGCCAAACCATTTGACCAATTTACAAGCAGCTAGTGAATCTTGGGACCTTATCTTCCCTAACCAAGGACATTTGAGAGCAAATGGCTTATACCTATCCTTCATGACCAGAGAATAAATAGCTTAAATTACTCTGGTCAGGCGGATAGAGGACAGAGACCCAATTAATGCTATTTGTACCAACTAAACTCAAGGACAGATGAAGTCAGGGGAACAAATAACAACAACAAAAAAAAAATATTAGAACCAGACAGACCCAAGATAAAACTAAAGCAGTGAAGCTGACCAGAGAATGATACCAAACTCCTCTATATGCTCATTTTGATAAATCAGTACATTCAAGGACACACCTGGAAAACTAGTGAATATTCTGCTGAAACCCTCCCCTGAGATTCTCACCCACAGAAGAAAGATACAAACGTTCAAAACAAAGGCCCAGTGTGCAGACTCTCTTAGGAGCACGCCTGTGTCTCTTCTTGGGGATGAACATTTTACTTCCTTTCTCCTAAATTTTAAGGGTCCCCACAACACTTGCAGTGAAGGGACAACAGAGCAGCTCATCCCCAGCTAACCCCCTGATTCTGCCTCCAAGTCCCGCTTTTCTCTGACTTGCCAGTGAGCTAACAGCGGCCTTGGCTCACTTTTCTCCCATAACATTTCTAGGGAGCCAAAGTGACCCCACCTAGACTCTCTTGTTGCTTTTTCTACCCCAAGTCCTTCCTTTACTTCACTGCCCCCAGCCTTAATAAACCTCCTCTCAAAGTCACCTGGACTTGTGTTGTGAAATTTTTCTTGCATGAGGTCAAGAGCCCACACACTATAGCTGGCCCTAGGCAGACCTGCTGTGGGCCCAGTCCCTGTCAGGTCACAGTAACACAAGTAACTCCTTTGGGTTCTAACAGACAGGGGAAGAAGGTTGGAGTTTCACTGAGCCACCGTCCATGTGGCCAGAGATCATTCACTTTCCATATCTTACTAGAACCATATCACTGGAGGCTTATTTGCCACTATTCCAGGAAAAGTATAAAAGCACTCCTTGCCTAAGACCAAAGGTCTTGTCCCAGGACCAAGTACATTTCAGAGAAACTGTGGGTGATCTGAATGAAGACTCCCTACAACTCTGCCCTGAAAAGATATCCACATCCTTATTCCTGGAACCTGGAAATGTTACCTCATGACAAAAAAGGGACTCTGTACCCTTTCCGGTGGTGACGACCTCCTCACAACATGCCTCTCACAAAGGATCTCCTTCATCCCTCTCCAGAAGAGGAGAAGAGGAAACATAAGAAGAAGCATCTGGTGCAGAGCCCTAATTCCTACTTCATGGATGTGAAATGCCCAGGTTGCTATAAAATCACCACCGTCTTTAGCCATGCACAAATGGTAGTTTTGTGTGTTGGCTGCTCCACTGTCCTCTGTCAGCCTACAGGAGGAAAAGCAAGGCTTACAGAAGGATGCTCCTTCAGAAAGAAGCAGCACTAAAAGTACCACGAATCAAGATGAGTGGGGAACCATCCCAATAAACACATTTTGGAAACAAACAAAAAAAAAGGGGACTCTGCAATGATTAGTGATTCTGAGATGAGGGGATTATCCTGGATCTTCTGGGTGGACCCTAAATGCAACAGCATATACCCTTATCATAGGAGGCAGAAAGAGATTCCACTACCAAAGAGGAAAAGCCCATGGCAGGTCAATTTCCAAGGTGACCATAGAGGCAGAGAGGGGAGTGATGCAACCATAAGCCCAGGAATGCCACAGCCACCAGGGTGTAAAAAAGCTGAGAAATGGATTCTCCCATGGAACCTGGGAAGGGATAGTGGCCCCGCTGAAGCTTTTACTTCATCCTGTATTTACTGATTTCAGACTTCTGGCCTCCGGACTGTGAGAGAATAAATTGCTGTTGTCTTAAAACACTAAATCTGTGATAATTTGTTACAGCAGCCATCAGAAACTAATACAGTGACTGACACACATAATATGGAGTTTTTCCAAGGTAAACCCCCCCACACACACACATCCAGTGGAACAAATATAAGTGAAATGATAATGTGTGTTTCCCAAGGGCACAGGTATTCAGTTCTAGCCATGGATATGTACAGGGTGGGGCAAAATAGGTTTATAGTTGTTTGTGTGGAAAATTAAAATAAAACAATTCATAAATAATAATATAAGAATAAACTCTGTTTTGCATACTCACAACTGTAAACCTCCTTTTGTCCCTCCTTGCATATGCATGTGTGTATGTATATTAGTATGATGTATATGTAAATAGCCAATACTTAAACTTACATTATTCCAATTTTTTTTTTCACATATACAACACCCATAGTTTTCATATGGCTGCTTGGTATTTAAGATTTTTTTGTGTTATAAATTATCTGAAATATCCACCACTGGCTCAAACATTATAAAAAAAAGTACTATAATATTTTTTCTGATTATAAAAGCAACACAAATACAAAGTCTGTCCAGAATGTAGTCAACCATGTAATGTGAAAAATAGGGACATTTACTGAAGAAGATACAAGATACAAGAAACATTGGACATAGGACAATGACATCTCAGTTACCTTCCAAGTAGGCACCTTGGGACCTCACATAGTTCTCTGAATAGCCATCAGCTGCCCCATTGTATTTTCCTGAATCTCATTGATGATCTGAAATCTCTTTCCTTTCAAAGGTGATTTTAGTTTTGGGAATAGCGGAAGTCACAGGGCACCAAATCTGGGCTATAGGGGGACTGAGTCCCCTGGGTGATTTGATGTTTCACAAAAAACCTTTGCAAGAGATGTGATGTATGAGTGGGCACACTGTCGTGATGAAGCTGCCAAACACCAGTTGCCCATAGCTTTGGCCTTCTGAATCATCCCAATAGTTTCCACGGAGGAATGTTCAAGCTTAACACAAAATCTGATGCACATTCTTTGCTCTGTTTGTTCAGTCATTTTGAATGGGACAGCCACACAGTACACATGCTCACTCAACAGCGTCTACAACCTCCACTGACTGGTACAGTGAAGTCATCATTACTTTCAAGCATGCGCATTCCAGTCCACTCTCCCTGGCTGTCAGGTCACATCAATGTCATGCAAACCATTCTCATTATATTAACAGTGGCTGGACTTTTTATGGACAGACCTCATATTGGGAATTAGAGAAAAACTCTTTAAAAAAAACTGGCATTATGGATGATTTTTTTGCCTTTAATTAACTATGAGATAAACACAGTTGTTTAATTTTTATTCTGGTCTTTGCTCTGTGAACATTTGCTCAAATAGTAGGGATTGCACAATACAGCTCTTTCATAATCTTCCAGTCTGTGGTTTAATAATATATCATTTTTGTGATTATTTTCCTTTGTCATTTAATACTCATCTGCAATATGCTTTTCAGAGCCACATCGTGTTTTTCATCATTGGATCTTACACTGAGGATTTTAACTTTTATTTGGTTCATCCATCTGTCCACTTACATATCTATTTGCCTTTGAAAGTTTGCTTAGAACCCCATCATGCTTTCTTTTAGCATTTTATGGTGTCTATTAAAGTGTTAAACTACCTAGAATTTATTTCTGTTTTGGCAGCATTTGAGTCAACAAGTTGTGAGATGATTTTTATGAATAATGTTTTCTCCACTGGTTTGATACACTCTAACGTCTTATTTATCATTTCAGGCTGACTTCCAGAGATAACATTCAGTTCTATTGACTAGTTTTTGTTTATTCTTCACCATAAAAAGTTATTGAAACTTATTCATATGGAAGAGCGACACTCTCCTTGGGACTGTTATTTTGCAAAACCATGCCAATTTTTCTGAGGCATTTATTTTGATCACATTAAATATTTTCAATGTTACTAATTTAATTGCAGATATTTACTTGGAGATAACAAGGTACATTTACATATCTTGCTATCTAAAAAATAATTTTTCTAACCATTTATGAGGGATCTCTTCTCTTTCCCATCTTCAAATATTTGCCTCCAGCAATCATCCCCTCTCTCCAGCATAATAATTGACTCCCTCCCAGATTATTTTCATCAGCAAATAAGCATGATGTAGTTTCTGTCTTCCTAGGAGGAGATAAAATTACCCTCAACCCCACGTTCTCATATCTCTGTTTCTCTTCACATTAAAACCTTTGAAGAGCTGTCTGAAATCACCAACTACACTTAACTTCCATTCACTGTTCAACCCGCTTAAATGTTACTCTTCTCATGGTGGTCCACCAAACAATCCCTGTAAGGACATCAAAAACTTCCCTGCTACAAAATTCAGAACCTTCTCTGGCCTCGTCATTTCTGACCTCTGAGCAGTAGACACATCTCTACTTGAATATACTCCATCTCTTGACCCTGTGATCCCACAATATTGATCTTCCTCCAAGTTCACTGGGTCTTCTTTTGGTGACCCTTTGTAGCTCATCCTTGAAGTTGGATGTTCATCTGCAGAAACCATGAGGTCCAGTGTTGTTTCTTCCTTCCTTCTCATTGTCTTCACTCTTCTCACACTTTTCCATCAGTTCTTTCTACTGTTTTACTAATTGTTTGCTCTTTATGGAATTGTCCAACCAGCATAAAAACATACTTTTTCTCTCCCATCTTGCTTGTCCTCACCCTTCACCAGATACAAATGTATTTGTTTTCCTTTTAATCATTATGGGGTTTTTTGTTTGTTATCATTCTTAATTTGTGAATAGCTGTCTTCTGATCTTGCTTACTAGCTCCTGGTTATTTTAGTTCAATTTTGTATTTTTTTAGGTCAACTATCTTGTTATTAACAGATAATAAATGTTCTCCTTATTTCTGATAGTAATACCTTCTCCTATTATTACTTTCTTATTTGATTGAATTGATTAAAAGCTTCCAGAAAAATATTAAGTATTAAAAATAGTCATATCAGGCATCCTTATCTGACTTCTGAACTGACAAAGAATGTCTTCAGCACTTCACCATTACATATGAGGTCCATCCAAAAAAATTCCAGCCATTGTTAATATAATGAGAATGGTTTGCACCTACATTGATGTAGTCTGGCAGCCAAGAAGAATGGACTGGAATGTGTGTGAAGTGAACAAAGATGAGTCAGTAGGGGCAGTAGATGCTGTTGAGTGAGCATGTGAGCATGCTGTTGAGTGAGCCTAGGTCTGCCACATTCAAAATGATTGAGCAAGTAGAGCAACAAATCTGCATCAAGTTTTGCATTAAGCTTGAACATTCCTCTGCAGAAACTATTTGAATGATTCAGAAGACTGCAGCTATGGGCAACTAGTGATTGGCAGCTTCATCATGGCAACACAGCCACTCATGCATCATGTATTATGCAGAGTTTTTTGATGACACATTAAGTCACCCAGGGGACTCATTCCCCTTACAGCCCAGATTTAGTGCCCTGTGACTTCTACATTTTCCCAAAATGAAAATCACCTTTGAAAGGGAGGAGACTTCAGATCATCAATGAAATTCAGGAAAATACAACGGGGCAGCTGTTGGCGACTGGGAGAACTATGTGAGGTCTCCAGGTGCCAAATTTGAAGGGGACTGAGGTGTCATTGTCCTTTGTCCAATGTTTCTTGTATCTTGTATCTTCTTCAATAAATGTCTCTATTTTTCATATTAAGTGATGGATAGTTTCTGGACAGATCTCTATGATAGAGTTTAGGATAGATGATTTTTATGACTTTATGAACATTCCCTTAGTTTACAAATAGTTTTATTAGTAGCAGATGATCACTTTTATCTACTATATTTTATATTCATATACAGGACCATAAAGTGTTTTGGATTTGCCTTATGATCAATTATCTTAATAATTTTTTTAAAGATTTTATTTATTTATTTTTAGAGAGGGGAGGGAGAGAGAAACATCAATGTGTGGTTGCTGGGGGCCATGGCCTGCAACCCAGGCATGTGCCCTGACTGGGAATCGAACCTGCGATGCTTTGGTTCGCAGCCCGCGCTCAATCCACTGAGCTATGCCAGCCAGGACTCAATTATCTTAATAATTTTTATGTTATTTATTTATCTCTGTAGTCTCATAATAAATTTTACTTGGTCATGCATAATTCCGCTTCAAATATATTGGTATATTTATTTTGTTGGCATTTTATTCAGAATATTTGATGTTTTATACAAATCAGTCCCTGTGTTCTATTTTTATCCTACATTTGTTAGGCCATAGAATCAGATGTATGAAAGCTTTTCCCTTCTTTCTAAATGTTTAGCATATTTTATAACATAAATACCTGTTTCACAAAAATCAAGAACTGAACTATAAAACTATTGTTAGCCCTTTTTAAAATGGGGTAGAGGTTTTTTATTCTATAAATATTTTCTATTTTTTATGGATAGTCAGATTTTATTATTAATTTAATTTCTTTTAATTTGACAACTTACACTTCTGCAAAATTTAAGCATTTCATCAACATTAAAATTTATTTTCATATCATTTTATATTGGATTATTTGTGTGCTTTAATAATTCTGAATTGGTTTTTATACCTTCTCTTTATTATTGCATATTTTCTAATTTTTTATTAATAGCACCTTAACATTATCTATTTTGTTATATCTTTCTAATAACTTTCTTTCTGATGATTTACCAAATTTATTGATTTCCTTTCTCTTTTATTAATTTCTGCTCTTATTTTATTATTCCCTTTCTCCTGCTCCAAGGGTTTATTTAATTACTTTGTTGTTATTTTTCTAGTTTCTTTCGTTGAATGATTGATTGATTTGTCATCTTAGTTAGTAATAAATGATAATAGTGGTAATATTTTTAAATCTATTAGTGGGCTGTACTATTTTGTCTAAGACATGACATTCACCCAACCCCACTAAGGCATCCCACACGCCTGGCAGGTTTAAAAGAAATTCATATGAAAAGACTGAAGCATAAATGTTCAGCTCCTGGCACTGAAGAGTGGGATTTTGCAGCAAGACATTGTCTAAATAATTTCTTTTCTCTATTGTATCAAGTGATAGGCTCCAGGGATAAGCGTCAGGTATTTAGTAAAGATGGTCTTACTTACAAAAGAAAACAGAATAGACTATACCTTTCCAGCTACCGGGAGAGCTGTGAGGAAAGAAGAGGGAGGCAGCCAGATGTACCACCCACTTTCCCCTCCCAAAGCACTCACCCAGGGAATGGATGATGGTAAAGCCATTTGGCTTTGATAAAACCATTATTTTATCAAAATATAATTGCAGTTTTATTTCCTCATTCTATAAGTTACTTAAGGAAATATTTAAAAATTTTATGTATATCTATTTGTTCTTACCCTTTTGTTATTAATTTTAAAATGTATTACAAAGTGGTAAGAAACTGTATTTTCTTAATTTTCTTCATATTGTTAAAGATTTCTTTGAAGTCTAGAGTATAAAAAGATATATTAAAGTTATATTTGTTGTTTATGACCTTCTTCTAATGTTTATAAACTTTGTTGCATCTTTAAATTCAGCATATTTTTTACTAGAAAAAATTCTGATTTCACATTAGTTCCTATTCCCTAATTTTTGGTCTGTTTCAACTTTATAGGGTCATTATTAAACTTACAAAGATGGTTAATGGTAATTATATTTTTCTTTTCCAACAAAAGTCTAAGACTTAGATTACATTTTAAAATGTATTAAAACTGAAAAATGTTTTCATGTGCTTTTATCAAGATTACTTCATTTGCTCCTAACCATGATCTCATAAGTTACATAGGGCACTTTATATGAGATCACTTAGAAATGCATGGAATATTACAGGTTTGACATGAATTAGCATGATAAAACTTTAGGGAAATGATAAAGGAAGTGAATTTATAAAGATGTAAAATTGCAAGATTAAAAAATAAATTAATGTCCTGGTTGCTGTGGCTCAGTCGATTGAGCACCGACCTGCAAACAAAATAGTCACCAGTTCGACTCCTGGTCAGGGCACATGCCTGGGTTGCAGGGCAGGTTACCCATCACAGGCCTGTGAGAGGCAGCCAATAGATATTTCTCTTGCACTTTGACGTTTCTCTCCCTCTCTTTCTCCCACTTTTCCCCCTCTCTAAAAATAAATAAATGAAATATAAAAAATAAATAAATGAGTAAACCAAATACCTGGAATATTATGCAATTCAATAAAAGTTTATTAAATAAGAGACAAAATATCCTTAACTGTAAGTATGTTGGAGTTAACAGTGGGAGAGAATTAAGCAAACAGGCCCAGCAGCCTCAGTGTGACCTGTTTATTCTGGATTAACATTCACATCATGATCCTCTTGTGAAAGTAGAAATTTGCAAACCCAGATGAATGGACTCAGTAGAAAAGGAAATAATATTTCTTTAAGACTTTTATAATTTTCTTTCTACTATTGGTCTTATTACATATCTTACACTTCTATTTGTTTTCTGTTTCATTCCTATAATAAATCAGACTCCATTTCTGGACAAATTGGATTTCACTGTTGTCAACATTGTTTTTTTATCTTTTCATTAACTAGCTTAAAGGAAGCAACAAAAGCTAAGTAACCTTCACCTTTTGACTGAAGAAACTGAGTTGCAATAATCATTCAATATCAGGTCCACCTTCTCCTTTTCAGCAGACAACCTGGAGAGGTGATGGTGTGTCTGCACTGGAGGGAGCCTGGAGGGTGGTCCCCAGGAGCGAGGATGAGGTCATCGCAGGGGCAGGGTAAGGGGTCAGGCTTTCCCTGCTGCACCTGGAGGATTTATAAATGGGGATATTTTAGTCTCCAGCACAGGCCACTCCTTAGCCTGAGAGAGCACAAATATTTACAGAAGGAAAACCAAACAGGAATGCTGCTGCCTTGCCAGGCTGTGCTGCAGAACTTAATGAAGGGTTTCTTCCCCCTATGGATTTCAAAGCAGCCTGAACTAAGGACACTAAAGCAAACAGCATATCTGAGATTTAATGGAAAGGAAAACACCCATGTAGCATAAAAGCCCCATTATTATTCCTTAGCACTCAATTTTAGGCAAAGGGCATTGCAGTGACTTTTTGATGCACCACTCTGTCCCCCTGCCTGTGAAGCAGGTCAACTCCTCATGCAGTGTCATGGTTGAGGACCAGAAAGCAGTGATGCATGGCTAGATTGGACAGATTTATGGTGATATGACACTTAGCAGCAGTGGTAGGCAACCAACCCCAGACCCAAGATGATCACTGGAAAGCCATATGCTGAAATGGAAAGAGACAGGGCTGGAGCCAAAAAGAACTGTGAACCCAACATGGACCAGTTACTGTGTAGGTTTGGCACACACTATTCTGATATTGATCACCATGGACTCATGATGCCCCTTCTGGCATCACACAACATATATTTTCTTGTGCTTGAGCTTCTTATATTCAGCACAGTGACTGAGATGCAACCATGTGATTGCATATATCAGTCATTCATTCTTTTTTATTAGTGAGTGGTATTCTTTTTACATATACATCCCAGTTTATTTTTTAAGTATTAATATTTCTATTTTTAATTAAATTTATTAGGGTGACAGTGGTGAATAAAATTATATAGATTTCAAGCATACAATTCTATGATACATCATCTGTATTATACTGTAGGATTACCACCTGAAGTCAAATCCTCTTCCTTCAGCATAGATTTGATTCCCTCTAGCCTTTACAACCCTTCCCACCCCGCTTTGTCTCTCATAACCACTATACTGTTGCTGTGTCTATGAGGTTTTGTTTGTTTTGTTTGTTCATTTTTTGCTTTCAGTTTTATATCTTACATATGAGTGAAATCATATGGCTGACTTTTTCTGTCTTACTTATTTTGCTTAGCATAATATTCTCAAGATCCATCTGTGTTATCACAGATGTCAGTATTTCATCTTTCTTTATGGCTGAGTAGTATTCCATTGTATACATTTACCACATCTTTTTTATCCAATCATCTCTCAAGGGACATTTTGGTTGTTTTTATGTCTTGGCCATCATGAATAATGCTGAAATGAATGTTGGGGTGCATATATCTTTCCAAATAAATGTTTTCAAATTTTGGGGGTAGATATCCAGAAGAATGGTTGCTGGTTTATATGGTAACTCTATTCTTAATTTTTTGAGGAACTGTACTGTTTTCCATAGTGTCTGTACCAGTTTACATTCCCAAAAGCATTCAGTGAGGGTTCCTTTTCCTCCACAACCTCTCCAACACTTGTTACAATTTGTCTTGTTGATAATAGCCATTCTAACATGTGTGAGGTGGTATCTCATTGTAATTTTGATTCGCATGTCCCTCACAGCTAGAGATGTTGAGCATCTTTTCATGTATCTGTTGGTCATTTGTATGTCTTCTTGGGAGAGATGTCTATTTATGTCCTCTGCACATTAATTGGATTGTTTTGTTGTTGTTGAGTTTTATGAGTTTTTTGTATATTTTGGATATTAGCCGCTTGTTGGAGGTGTTGTTTGCAAACACCTTCTCACACTTGATTGGTTGCCTTTTTGCTTTCCTAGTTTTTGTTTTGTTTTGTTTTTAGTTTGATACAATTCCATTAATTTATTTTTGCTCTAATTTCTCTTGCCTTTGGAGTCAAACCCATGACATCCTCTCTAAGACCAAAGTCCTTAAGTGTAGTACCTATATTTATATAGGTACTACAGGAGAAGCCAAACTGTGAACCAAGGCTGAGGCCACTTAGTGAGAGGTACAAGACACACTGAGGTCAGATGCTGCTCATTTGAGAAATTTTAGGAAAATCTGAAGCATGAGCCAAACAAGCTATCTATATGAAAAAACCACTAGAAACAGCTTGGGTAGGCCCTCAAATTGGGTGGGGCAAAATCCCATGGAATCACCAGGGTGGGGTCAACAGTGATAACCAGGTTGATGGAGACTCAGATATGGCACTTACCTACCGGCTGCATGGTAGGGAGGGCTCAGAAAAGGAACACTGGCCTCTGCCAGCACTTCTGTTGGGATGAAAGCTACCCCTCCAGCTCTCGCCTTGATGTGGGACATTTCAGTTTCTCCCCATATGTCCCTGGTGCTTTTCAAGCTGCTGCCCCAACATGGGAACTTAGCAAGTGAGTCCAAGTAAGTTTGTGTGCAAGCTCTTGTAAGAGAAACTGCCTGGGATTCTAGGAGTCCTCCATCTCCTTCAGCCACAATCCCTGCTGGTTTTTACAGCCAGAAGTCATAGGGACTTCTCTTCCTGTCACTGGAACCAATGGCTGCGGGTGCCTGGTGTTGGGGCTTGAACAGTTTACTCCTCAGGAGTCACCTCCACAGCTAAGATATCCCCCTTAATTTTTATCCACCACAGGAGTGTGAAACCAGATGTTCTACTTCTCTGCCTCTCCTACCAGTGTGAATGTGGCTTCTTCTTTATATTCTTAGTTGTAGGACTTCTCTTCAGCTAGATTGCAGGTGGCCTGAACGATGGTTGTTCTATAGTTTAGTTGTAATTTTGGTGTGGTTGTGGGAGGATGCGAGTGGCTGAACTACTTTAAACTTCCAATAACAAGGCTTAAGACTTCCAGTTGATCAACATCCTTAATGATATTTGGTATTGTTAGATTTTTAATTTTAGCCTTTTGGGTGAGGGTGGTATGTGGTGGTATGTTATTTGAATTTTAATTTGCATCTTCTTGATGAATAATGATGCTGAGCACCAACATTTCATATGCATTTTGTCAATTAGGTATCTTTTTTATATAGTACTGGTTTGAGTCTTTTGAGCATTTTTAATTGGATAGTTTGCTTTTGTTTCTTATTGTAGGACTTATTTATTATTCTGATAACGAGTTTTAAGCTAAGTGTATGTATCACTCTAATGTTTCTTAATTAATTAAAATCAAGTGGTGTGAGAATGGTGGAAAAGTTTCTCATTCCCTGTAATATGAAATTAAAAGAAATTTTCTTTGAAAATTAAGGCAGAAGGAGATTACAAAAACTACACTGTTTAAGTAGCCACTAGAAAAAATATATATTTAAATCTTTCTAATGCCTGATAAAAATAACCCACAAAATCCAGACTATAAATTGATAGATTTTGAAAACTAGAAAAACAAAAAATATAGCATGAAGTGTATAACATAATTAAGACCAAATCTATATCATATCATTAAAAAAAGGGGGACTAGATTCATTCATCAGTGGAAAAAAAGACATTTGGATTAAATCACAAAACAAATACATATGTCATATATGGGATACATCTAAAACACAACTCAGAAAGATTGGATATAATAGACTGACAATGAAAGGAAAGGAGGAGTTATGAATAACTTTTACCAACATAGCATTTATGTTAATAAAGTAAAAACTATGAGACATGTTATGAGTAACACATAGAGCTATATTAGGAGAAGAAAGTTTCAATTCATATATTTCAGTCAACAAAAAAAAGTGGACAATAGTAAACAAAGTAATAAAATAGGTCTTATAATGTAAAAGTAATATTTTCACATTTTGAACATTCATTTATTAAGTCATAAGAAAATGTCAATACCTTTCAAAAAAGAAAATTATAATTAATACCAAGATTTAATTCTGTGGAATATAAAATTTTAAAAATGAATTAATTTTTATCTAACTTAAAAAAGTAAGCTCAAATATCAAAACAAAAAATGAAATAAAAGGGTCACAAATCCATAGAGAAATTAAAAGAATGAATGAAAAGTAACTACTTTCCTCTACTTTGTGAAAATAAGCTTGAAAACTTAAATAAAATAAATACTTCCCAATAAAATATAGTTCATTAAAATTGTCACCAGAAGATATGAAGGGTCTAAACACATCAGTTACAGAACAGTTAGCTGTTTCGGTGTCACAGAACACCCAAACACAGATAGTTTCAAAGCAGAAAGCTTCCAAATCTTTGAAGGACAGGTAACTGCAATTTTATTTAAACTGTCTTAGGGAAAAATTAACTTTTCCAGAAAAAATAATAATTTGAACCACATACAATCATAAGTTAATGCATTAAAAAGGTATCGTAGGCAAGGTCAAAAGACAAACAACAAAGTGGAAAAGAAAACATATTTATAATGCCTATCACTAATGTTTAAAATGTTTTCCAAATCTATAGAGAAAGACAACAACCTAACAAAATAATAGGTAAAGTATGTGCATACAGTTCACAGAACATATATGCAACTCTGAAATATAAGTCATATGTCCTTACCTTCACTCATAATGGAAATGTAAATTAAAGTTAAAACCGAAAAACATTCTGTACATCGGATTGGTGACACAACAGATTTCATAAGCCAGTTAGGCTGGCTACTTGAGTAATGATGATTGCCAATTGAAGAAATGTTATAAATTTTGGGTCAATTTATATATTTTTTAATAAGTAAGATATTTGAACTTTGTAATATGTTACAAAATAATGCACATAAAAGTCATCTATCTAACCTTGGTAACTTGGTTCCCTTCCCCAAAGCCAACCAACCATATTATCAGTTAAAATAGTCTTCCAGAAATGTTTTAATTTTAGTCATTCAGTCATTTACTCATTCAATGATTTATTCAAAAAATATTTGTTGAAAACCTACTATGAGCAAGGTACTGAAGGTTTAGTAGCAAACCAAAAGCTTCCCTCAAAATGATTTTTCCCTCATCACATTTTCATTCTAACTGGGGAGACAGACAAAAGATTAACAAATGGAAAGAACACAAATAATGGCATACGTATTACAAAGAAAAAAAGCAGGAAAGTTAGCTATAATATATTAGTGTGGAAATGATTTGAACTGTTAGAAATGCAGGTCAGGGTAAACCTCACAGAGAAAAAGGTTTTTGAGCCAAGACTTGAAGGCACTTAGGGGGGAGCTGTCTCTCTGTGCATCTTGGGAGGCACCACTCGGGGAGGGAACAAGAGGCAGAAGGTAGGGGAGAGAGAACTGCGCAGCCTGCCTGAGGGATTCCGTGAAGACTGGTGTGACTACAGCAGAGTGAAGGAGAGAAAGAGGAGCGGGAGTGATGATTCTATAGGTCACCCTAAGGACTTGCTATGACTTTTACTCTGAAGAAGATGGAAGATCTTCAAAGGACAGAGAAGGCACATAATCTGACTCACCTTTGCAGAAAAACAACCCTAATTAAGTTAACAACAAAGATCTGAGGAGTAAGGACAGCAGCAACAGTGACTCATTCGGAGACTGTCTCTGCCACCCTGGTAAGTGATGAGGGCTGTCTGGACCTGTGTGACGGCAATGAGAGTGAGAAGAGTAAAGTGGATTCCAGATATATGTTGAAGGGAGAGTGAATATACGTTCATTCTACCATCCCTCCTGAATTCACGAATGCTAGCATAAGAAGTACTGAAACAGCCTTTGCTCCCTTATTGCCATGTCAGCCACTACATGACATGACAATAAGGGAGAGCTTTCTCGTTCTTGTTATGATTGTACTTAATTCCATTCTGTGAATGTTACCATAAATTATTTAACCATTTTTATACTGATGAATATTTAATTTGTTTTCTGACCTTTTGCTGTTACTAATTATGATGAAATGAATAATCTTGTGTATTTCACATTAGTTATATGAGAATATGTTCATGGGATAAATTTGCCAACAGCATTTGCTTAGTCAATAGCTAATTGTATATATATCATTTTGACAGACTAGTTCCTGATTGACATCCATCAAAATTGTGCAAGATGACACTCTCACCAGAAATCATGGTAATTTCTGTTTCTTCACCTTTTTGAGGATGACAGGTGTCCCTTCTTTTCCCATTTAATTTATGAAAGATTATCTAGCTTTTTGCTCCATATTTTTATGAAAACAGAGTCCACTGAGAAATAGAAAGATGGTTAACATTTTAAAGGTATTAATATAATAATGTTCTAATACAGATTTAGCAACAGATATTGATTTCTGACTTCAAATAAATATTCATTCACAATGACCATTTTTTACTGGAAAAAGTATATCTTCTTGGAATCAAAAATACAGTTTCAATGGTGAAATACCAGAAGCATTCTCACTGGAGATAAGTTGGAAATAAGGCAAGGATGTCCTCTATAATCGCTGTCACTCAACATTGCTCAGAAGGTTCCCGACATGCAAAATGACCAAGAATTGACCAAGAAAGAAGAAGGGACACAAATCTGATTTCCAAAAATAATATAATGATCTGCATAAAAATAAAGCAACAACCAAAGCAAACCTTCTGTAAGTTCCGTCAAAAGTGAAATATCTAATGTTATTTAAAAATTATATCTTATATTAAATTAAAAATTAAATATTTAATAAGGAACAGTTTAGCTTACAGTAATGGAGGCACTGGAAAGCATGTGCAAAACAAACTGTGGTGCAACACAGTACCATGTAAAAATAGTGTTTTCACTAAATTAAGAAATCTACGAACAGAAATGTAGGGTAAATAGCTTTGGTGCACATATCATTTTAAATCTGAGTCCAAATAAGCAGTGATATTGCAACTAATTGAAATAGAAGCTGTGGCTATCAAAATTTATCAATGCTTAAGATAATTTTAAAAACTGAAGTCACATTAAAAATGTATTTTTTATGAAAATACCAGTAACAAGACATTAGAGAGATGGTGAAATTGATTATATAAACATATATCAAAATATTTGTTGTGTTTATGTTCACTTTCAAAGTACCCGTATTTGTTCTGGCTCCGAGGGGCTCCTCGCAGCTGCCTCACTCTCCAGTTCTCTCCTGCACACTGACCACCCTGTGGTCTAAGACGTGTCTTCATTAGATTCATGAATCTTTTCACAATTTCTTTCACACAACCTCCACTGTTTTTGACAGTGCTCTTAGGTTTAAATTTCTTGGTTGTTTAAAAAATGGGCAAAAGATCTGAACAGACTTTCTCAAAAGAAGATACACAATGACCAACAAGTACATGAAAAAATCATCGGTCATCAGAGAAATGTAAAGTAAATCACACTCTGTGAAGAGATACCACTTCACACCCATCAGCATAAGTAGAATCAAAAAGTCAGACAAGTATTAGTGAGGATATGGATAAATCGGAACCCTCATACATTTCTGGTGGAAGGCAAAGTGGTGTAGTGGCTTTGGAACACAATCTAGCAGTTTCTCAATCAAAAACTGAGTTACCACACAACCCAGCAATTTCACTCCTAGCTATTTACTCAAGACAAATAAGAACATATATCCACATGAGCTTTACATGAATGTTTGTAAGAGAATAATATGATGCCAAAAGGTAAACAAAGCCCAAATGTTCATCAATAAAAGAATGAAAAAGATATTCATGTATTTCTTATAATTTAAAACATGTGTACATAAACTCATATATGTGAACACGATAAATGGAAGGCAGGAGACTTAGTGGGACAGAATGCTGGATATGATCATATAAAAATTGGGAAAATGAGATTGGGCTCTGAGAGATGGATATGATCTCAAAATGTGAGGGTTGTTTCAAGCCCCCAGTGAATGCCTTCTTCTGTCTGAGTCACCTTCTTTAAGTGTTAGATTCCCTAAAATACTAGTCGGACAACTAGTAATTTAATCCCATAAGCAGGGTTCTCTGGCAAAGCTTCCTCTGCCACGCTCACTTTGTCCCGTCTGCCCTTACCTGTGAGTAGGTTGCCAAAGACCACCTGCAGTGAGAAACTGACTGGTACCCTGGTGACAGGAAGGGCTCCAAGAAGTCAATAAACCCAAGAGACAAATCCAACCATAACCCTACAGCCATTCTAAGTCAGAGGGAAACACTTTCATCCTTTAGTTTCTCACCTTCTAAGCCTGGAGACTGTCAAATAGTTGGAATTTTCCTTGGTTTGGAAAAAGGACCAAATTCTTCTATCAAAGCAACTCTATTGGTAGAGAATGCTTTCAACTAAAAGTACCCAGCATCTCACAAACCCTGGTTTAACCACATAAACATTTCTGTTTCTCACATAACAAGTAGACAATTCAGGGACAGTGTGTCATTGGCGAGAACTGGGTCACATGGCAAACCCCCACAGCACGGATGACTGGAAGAGCAAGCAGGGCTTTTCCAGATGTGGCCAAGGAGTCTGGCATGGGAAGGAGGGTGTTTAAGTCGGGAGCCAATCCTGTCTGCTGGAGTAAATATTTCATTCATATGCTCTTTCCTGGAAGTCAGGACTTTCTCACATTTTTTCCAAGCCTTGAAAGAAGAAGTTCTGCAGAAGGCGCTTTATTACCCCATTGCTGGTGGATTCTCCTGACTGGTCTGGCTGTCCACCTGTGCCATCATCTCCCTGCATTAGTCACTCTGCATTACAAAAAAAGCTGATGCTTCCTGTATAGTTCTGTCTTAAAATTCAGAACTTCAAAACCATGTAAGTTTTGTCCCACTTTTACTCGTATCCTGGTCCTTTACATGGCAATATATTACCACAGTGAGTTGGACAGTGGCCACTCCACACACACAAAAATGTCCCCTTCCTCAGCCCCATAACATATAAATGTAACCTTATTTGGGGGAGAAAAAAGAGGTTTTGCAGATGTAATTAAATCAATGATCTTGAGATGGGATCATCCTAGATGACTCAAGTGGGCCCTAAGTCCAATGGCAAGTGTCCTCACAGGAAATAAAAAACGAGGAGACAGACACAGAAGTGAAAGCCATGTGAAGATGAAGCAAACACCAGTGCTGGCAGCCACGAGTCCAGGACTTTCTGGAGCCACCAGAAGCCGGAAGACGCAGTAAGGACTCTCCCTCAGCGCCTTCAGAGGGAGCACGACTCTGTTGGAAGCTTTGATTCTGGACCTCAGCCTCCAGAACTGAGAGAGTAAATTACTGTCATTTGAAGTCAAGTGTGTGGAAAGTTTGTTATGACAGTTTTGGGAACTAATAAAATGACCTTTTTAAAAAAAATTTTATTGTCTATAAAATCAACACATCCCTAGAATTTTATATACAGAACTCAGAAGTCAATTCAGATAAGCTAGAATTGTTCTAATTTAGGTTTAGAGGGACAACATGTCTGTCTTTACATTTTTATATCAAAACTAAACCTAGATCGTGATACATTCCAATTTCCCAAAAAGTCTATGATACATCCTAATTTATCATTAATCTTCCAATCTGTGGTTTTAGTCCAGGAATTTTCCCACTTTATGATCCAGGACAACAGTTTTATCAGGCTGAGTTCCAAATTCAGATCATTTTTTTCACTGTGCCTTTTTAAAACAGATTGTAATGATATAAAGTTCATTTTCTAAGCTCCTTCTGAAAATTTATCTCCACACCAAGTATGGTGACCCAAGAAGATTTGAACAAACAAATTAAATATCCCATTTCCAGCCTTGGTCCATCCCAATCTGATTTCTCACAACTAGTTTTAGTAAAGGTTAGAAACCTTATCATCTTTTGTTTTTTAACCCAAAATTCAATGTATCCCTATGATAACATAACATACATATTCTGGTATGTCTTCCTAAGTGGGAACAAAAGAGGGGGAGTTACAGAGAACTTCAAAACTGTCGATAATCACAAAGAGGTGTGTCATTTTTATGATCGCCTGTCATACATATCACCAAAAAAAAAAATGCAGAGGACCCACTGCTTTATAGAAAACTACTGTGGCAGATGGGAAGATGCATGGATTAGGGAACCACCCAGGACAGGATTTAAACCCTGGCTTTTCCATGACTTGTATAACCCTTGGGAGGTTCCTTAACTTTCATTGAGATATACTTTCTTCTCCTGGGAAATGGAGTTGATAAATCCATTTTGGAGGTTGGACTGTATTAAAAGGAATGGTTTGTGTAAGTAACCAAGCACAGTGACCAGCACAAACCAATGCTGATTTAATATCAACAGCTTCAGAAGCAACATAGTAGGTTATGTGGGACACAAAGGTGAATAAGACATAGACCCTTCCCTTAAAGAGCTTACAGAGCTGACCCTCAGAACGGATTGGGTTTGAACATGTGGTAGAGATAATGTTGGAAAGGTTAGCCTTGGCTAAAGCAAGGGGGGCCTTCTAAGCCAAGCTAAAGAAATTGAAATGGGAGTCACTGAAGTATTTAATACTCAATAAAATTATGAGCAGATATGAGAATAGTGAAATAGGCCAGTTGAGACTGCTGAGGGTTGGAACACAGGCAGGGGTGGTGAAGGTGGCATGGGGGAGATAGATACCAAAATGCACAAGAGGTGGGGTAGACTGGATATTCTTAATTACCTGACAATCTAATGAGGAAGTCACTGCTGCACATGAGATAATCTGGAGTTGTGGAGCAAAGAATTGCAAACATGCAATGAAAGGTAGGAATGAAATGACAAATAAGACCACATCATGTCTGGTAGGGATTGGAAATATGTGGCCTCAGGTTTTCCCTCCCAGATACCACACTCATGATTGGCATCCCTGATCAATCCCAACACATTTCAATTCTCACTGAATTCAGATGTAGTTAAATCCCTTTTTAACACGAGACTCCAAGCAGGAAGGACAAAATGCATCAGGGTCAGTGCACTAGCTGAAAACTACTCACCAGTTTTGGAGCTAGGGTTAGAATGCAATGAGACAAAGTTTGTCATCATTCCACAGGCAATAGGAAGTTACCAGTGGCTTTTGAGAGGGAAGACGGATGTATAGAGGACATTTCATTTGACAGCAAAGTGAAGAGGCTGGAGGAGTAAGTGACTAGAGAGTCAGACAGATGGGTCAGAACATTTATTTAATGACTTTGGCTAGTAACCAACAAAGGAGAAAGAGAAGTTAAGATTAAGCCACAGTACAACCTTATATTTAATGAGCCTCTCTTTTTTGTGATGCCAAGGTACCAGTTTCTTCTTGTTTATCTCTGAGTATGTTTATGCAAATAAGGCATGATTATGTTTTATATCTGTTTGCACTGATATAAATTTAACATGTGTCATATTTTAATTCCAAACACCTCCAATTCTCTTGTATAAAAGACTTCAAGAAACTCATTCTTGTTCAGTCTTTTATTAGGTGTTTATCATTCTATTTAATTTTTTTAAGTTCAATACGATTTCATATTTTAATTTATTTTATTGTATTTTTTCCATTACCATTTAGTCCCCTTATACCCTCTCTAGCCCACACCCCTGGAAATCACCATACTGTTGTCCATGTTCATTAGTTAAGATTCTGATCACTACTTCGCTTTTAACAATTCCAATTTAGTCTCAAACTTCTGACCACAAACTGAGAATTTTGATAAGATCCCAAAATATCTAGGGTCATTCCAGAGAACTAAAATAGTTTACATTATTCATAAATAGTCCGTCCTTAGAATGTGCCTACACATCCCTTTATCCCTCAGAAGTCAGGAAGTGCTTGCCATAGGGACCTCCAATCTGATGAATGCTGAGGCCTTAAACAGTTTTCAGAGTCTTCTGGAGCTCACGAAGCAGCCCGTGTTTCATTCCACATTGCTCTATCACAACAACCAAATCAGCACCATATGGAGGATGAGATCCAGACTGGAGAACAGAGGGCCTGCCTTTGAGGACATCTGTAAGTCCTTTAACATGTGCTCCCAGAGGGACTCAACTGGATCATTTATAGTCGGTCTCAGGCCTGTGTGCTGGGGATACCATTCCTGACTTTATCTGGCATGCGATAGGCTGACCTAGCTATTAAGAGTTTTCTCCTGCTCAAATCACACTTTTGTTCTGTTTTTATCATTTCTATGTCTTGGTGAGTTTGGCTTTCTCTGGGATGTGTGATCTTTATGTGGTGAATGGCTCTGAACCCCAAAAATGCAGGGCAAAATTGTTCCAAATGTCCACATTTCCAATAACCCAAAGAAAAATATAGGCATTTTCCCCAAGGCATCTGGTATCACTGATACTTACTGGGGTTTACTGGTTAGTGTGGGGGTGAGTCAGAGCGTGCATAAAAATGGCCTGGGCATCAGCACACACAATGCAGTGTTTAAGTGTCTGTGGAAATCGGTACATCAACAGAGTACTGTCCCTCCTGTTGGTGTGTCCCACCTGACTTTACTTTCCAAAATTTTAAAGAACACCTGATATTTTAATGGTGCCTTGGCCACTATACCACAATAGCATTCTGAAAAATTTTTATGACTATTGTAAAAATAAAGACCAACAAGCAACATTTCTCCAGAACCCAAGAGACTTCAGCAATGTTGGAATTGAGAAGGTAATGTGACCATGAGTTACTCTATTTCCATGCTCAAAGTACACCAGAAGATTCCTTAAATTAGAGCAGATGAGAAATATTGACTTAGTATAGTATTATGATGAATAATACCACTCAAAGTTATCAAGTCCCAACGCCTGGAATTTACAGAGGTTACCTTACATGAAAAGAAAAAGCACCTTTTCTGAAGTAATTAAGTTAAGTATCTTGAGTTGAGGATATAACTCTGGACTATCTGAATGGGCCTCAAATGCAGTCAAAAGCTCCCCTAATAGACAGAAATGGAAGTAGATTTGACACAAGAAGAAGAAAAAGTAACGTGACCCCAGAGGCCAAGACAGAGTAGTGTGCCTCACACCAAGGGATACCAGTGGGCACCGAAGGTGGAAAGCACAAAAACGGGCTCTCTACCAGAGGCTCTGGAGGGTGTGTGCCTTGGTTTCAGCACAGTGGAACTGATTTCAGACTTCTAGCCTCTGGAACAGAGAGATAATCCATTTCTGTTGTTTGTAAGTCAGCAAATGTGTTACAGAAGCCGTGGGAAACCAACACAGGCACATTGAAGTGGTTATTTTAAACTAGTGCTCGTTCCTGAAATGGATCTGCCTAAACACGGACCATGGTAGCTGGAGGTACCAGGTGGTTCTCTTTCATCACTTTCCCTTTCAGTGTCACCTTCTCCCTTTTTATAAAAGAAAGACTTACTGTCACCTGTCCCAAATCATGTTCACTGCATGCAGTTCTTTAGGGCAGGAAATGTTCTGGGACACAGACCATACAAACTGTTGGTCTCTGAGGGACTTTTAATCAAGCCGCCATAAACTCACTTGGAGTTTTGCACTGCTCTTTGTGTTTATAATATTGCTATTAAGTCAAAACATGGTTGGTGTTCTGTGCTATGTTGAGATATTCTAAATTCAGATACATAAATGCATGTATACATATGTGTCTATATATTTATGTATCCATTCATATACATCTTTTCAAAGAGATGTGAAATAACTGATTAAAACTCTCATGCATAAAAATATATTATACAGCCCTGGACTTCTGGTTTCAGGTCCAGCACATAAGGAGCTTAGAAGTCTCCGGTTGTTTTAAACAGCAACTTAAAAGCTGAACAAACTAAAAAATCTATGAACTTCTTTGAGATTGGTCAAAAAAGTGAGGTCGCAGGGCAAATCACTGGCCCCAAAGCTGGAGAGACAGACAAGCAATGCAGAGAATCACAAGTTACCAGAACATGCACCTTGGGAACCTGTGCTGGGGTGGAAAACCCTAAGCTGTAATGGATGAAATGCAACGTGAATTCAGCATGAACAAACCTGAGAGATAAAAACATCATCTCACAGTGAACATTAGTAAAAGTGGAGAAAATAAGAATCTTAAAATGCTGCAAATCATTTTGCTTTAAACAAGGCCTACCTTCAAGAGAAACCATTTTACCGAACCTTCAACTGTTTCATTGCACAGCATCACTGGGCTGGGGGAAGGAATATGCTCAATCCCACTCCCTTACTGTTTCATATGGGAAATAGAAAAACTCAACACCACCCACTCTCGTCATCCTGTCCCACCCAAGGGAGCAAAAGTGAAAAAGGTAATATACCTTTCAGTTCACTCAAGCATAGGGCCACTTAAAACCCAAGGCTTAATCATAGAATCAACTATACAACTCTGCCTCTCCTCACACATTTTACCACCGCATTGCTAAAGGCCTGTTTACCATATCTCCTTTTAGCTAGTACACCACGTCCACTGTCAAGAAAAAAAATAGGTACCTCGAAAGGTAAAAAAAAAAATCACAGTTTGAGGAGACAGAACAAGCCTCAGAACCAGATGCTTGTATAGCATGCATGATGGAATTACCAGAACAGGTATTCAAAATAATCTTGATTAATATGTTAAGAGATCTAATGGATAATGTAGACAGCATGCAAGAACAAAGGAGAGAGGTGAGCAACGTAAGCAGTGAAGTGGAAATTCTAAGGAAGAACCAAAAATGCTGCAAATCAAAACACTGTAACAAAAATAAGGAATGCTTTTGATGGGCTCATGAGTAGACTGGGCATGGTTGAGGAAAGATCTCTGAGCTGGAGGATATATCAATAGAAACTTCCGAAAAGGAAGCGCAAAGAGAAAAAAGACCAAAAAGAAAAGAAAACAGAAGATCCAAGAACTGTGGGACAACTACAAAAACTGTAACATATGCAAAGGAAAATACCAGAATTAATGTCGGACACTAAACGACATATCTGGGAAGTTTAGAGGACGCTAAGTAAGATAAGTGCTGGAAATAAATTCTACACCTACACTTAATGAATTCAAATTGTGAAAAATCAAACATAAAGAAAAAATCCTGAAAGAGGCTTACCCTTAGAGGAGCAGAGATAAGAATTATATGTGACTTTTTCTCAGAAACCATGCAAGCAAGAAGAGAGTGGAGTAAAATATTTAAGTATTTATCATGTTAAAAGAAAAAAAACTTAGGATTTTGTATCTCTTGCTAAAGTAAAGGAAAAATGAAATTCTTGGACAAGCAAAAACTGAGGAACTAGGTTGCCACCGGAACTGACTTGCAATAAATGTTAAAAGAAGTTCTTCAGAAAGAAAGGAAATTCTATAGCTCAGAAATTCAGATCTGTATAAAGAGCATTACAGAAAGAATAAGTGGAAATTAAATACAAATTTTTATTTTTCATATTCTTAATTGATCTGACATAATGATTTGCTATTTTTTCAAAGTAATAAGCAATAACACAGTAATGATTATAAGATATACATATGAAAATAATGACAGAAATAATACAAGGGTTGGCGGAAAAGAATTAGAAATATTTTGTACTTGAGGTATTTGTGAGGTTATATAGTATTGTCTGAAATTAGGCAAATTTTAGGGCAACTCTAAAAAAGTCTCTTTTTAATGTATAATTGTAATAAAGGAGAGGAAATTGAATTGTGTTCATTTAAAACCATAAAAGACAAAAAAATGAGGGGAAGACAAAAAGAGGAAAAAAACAGGAGCAATGAAGAGAACACGGTAACAAATACTGAGGATATTATTCCAATGATATCAATAATCACTTTAAAATCAATGGTTTATCTTGATAGGAATTGTGTTAAATCTGTAGATTGCTCTGGGTAGTACGGACATTTTAATGACGTTCGTTCTTTCTATCCATGAACACGGTATATGCTTCCACTTATTTGTATCTTTTTCAGTTTCTTTCTTCAGTGTCTTATAATTTTCCAGGTACAGGTCTTTTACATCCTTAGTAAATTTATTCCTAGGTATTTAGTTTTTTTGACACAATTATAAATAAGATTGTTTTCTTAGTTTCCCTTTCTGATAGTTTACTTCTGGCATATATGAAATGCAACTGATTTCTGGATATTTACTTTTTACCCTGCTACTTTACTAAATTCATTTGTAAGTCCCAGTAGTTTTTTGGTGGAATTTTTAGGTTTCTATCATTATGTGCAGATGACATGATACTGTTTGCGCATAGTGACAGTTTTACTTCTTCCTTTACAATGTGGATCCCTTTCATTTCTTCTTCTAGTCTGAGTGCTGTGACTAGAACTTCCAGTAATGGTGTTTTTCACAGAACTAAAACAAATATTCCAAAACATATATGGAACCACAAAAGACCCAGAATAGCCACAGCAATCTTGAGAAAGAAGA
The DNA here is from genome assembly GCA_004024845.1 of Tonatia bakeri. NCBI lineage: Eukaryota > Metazoa > Chordata > Mammalia > Chiroptera > Phyllostomidae > Tonatia > Tonatia bakeri. The sequence continues at coordinate 154,991 of PVIA01002382.1, read as the reverse complement.
GCAAAGTTGAAGGAATCACACTACCTAATATCAAACTACACTATAAGGCCATAGTAAAACAGCATGGTACTGGCATAAAAAGAGACATATTGCTCAATGGAACAAAATACAGAGCCCAGAAATAAACCTACACCTTTGTAGTCAATTAATATTTGACAAAGGAGGCAAGAATATACAACAGGGTATAGTTTTTTCAATAAATACTGTTGGGAAAATTGGACAGATATGTGCAAAAAAAAATAATAAAAGCAGACCACCTTCTTATACCACACATGAGAATAAACTCAGAATAAACTTAAATGTTAGATAAAACCATAAAAATCCTAGAAGAAAACACAGGCAGTAAATTCTTGGAAATTTCTCATAGCAATATCTTTTCTGATATATCTCCTCGGGCAACAGAAACAAAAGAAAAAGTAAACAAACAGGACTACATCAAGCTAAAAAGTTTTTGAACAGTAAAAGAAACCATCAACAAAATGAAAAGACAACCTACTAAGTGGGAGAACATATTCACCAATGATACATCTGATAAGGGGTCAATATCCAAAATTTATAAAGAACTTAACAATTTAACACCAACAAAACAAACAATCCAATTTAAAAAATGGGCAAAGGACCTGAATAGAAATGTCCCCAAAGAGGACATACAGATGACCAATAGAAATATGAAAAGCTGCTCAACATCACTAATCATCAGAGAAATGCAAATCAAAACCACAGTGAGATATCACCTCACATCTGTCAGAATGATTGTCATCAGTGAATCAACAAACAACACAAGCTGATGAGGATGTGGAGAAAGGGGAACCCTCATGAACTGTTGGTAGGAATGTAGACTGTGAAAAACAGTATGGAGGTACCTCAAAGAATCAAAAATGGAACTGTCTTATGACCCAGTGATTTCACTTCTGGGAATATGCCTGAAGAAACCCAAACCACTAATTTGAAAGAATACATGCACCCCTATGTTCATTGCAGTGTTATTTACATCAGCCAAGATTTGGAAGTAGCCCAGGTGCCCATCAGTAGATGAGAACATAAAAAAGCTGTGTACATTTATACATGGGAATGCTACTTGGCCAAAAAAAGAAGGAAATCTTACCTTTTACAACAACATGGATGGACCTGGAGAGTATTGTGCTAAGTGAAATAAGCCAGTCAGAGAGAGACAAATGTCATATGATCTCAGTTATATGTGGAATCTAATGAACAAAATAAACAAAAGGGAAACAGACTCATGGATAGAGAACAGACTGATGGCTGTCAGAGGGGAGGTGATGGGTAGCTGGATGAAGAAGGTGAAAGGATTAAGCCAAAAAAAGAAAAAAAAAAAAAAACAAGAGAGAAAGAAAGAAATACCTCATAGAAAGATAATAGTATAGTGATTACCAGAAGGAAAGCAGGAGTGGGGAGAGATAAGAGAGAATGAAGGGGAAAAAATGGTGATAGAAGAAGATATGACTTGTGGCAGTGAATATACAATATACAGCTGATATAAAACTGAACACCTGAAACCTGTATAATTTTACTAACCAGTGGCACCCTAATACATTCAATAAAAAGAAATAAATAAAAAAGAAAAATAGTCCTGGTCAGTGTGGCTCAGTTCGCTGGAGCATCATCCTGTAGGCCAAAATGTTGTGGGTTCAATTTTTAATCAGGGCACATACCCAGGTTGTAGGTTTAATCCCTGGTCAGGGCACGTAAGAGAAGGAAGCCAATCAATTTCTCTCTCTCACATCTCTCTCTCTCTCTCTCTCTCTCTGCCTCTCCTCTCCTCTCTCTCTAAAAGCAATACAAAAATGTCCTCAAGTAAGGATAATAAGTTAATTAATTAATTATTAAAATAGTAAAAAAAAAGTCAATAGTCTAAATGTACCAAATAAAAGACAAATAAAAAATCAGAATGGATGAAAAAAAAATCCAGTTATATGCTGCCTACCAAAAAATACTTTAAATATAAATTAAACACAAAGGAGTGATGAAAGATATATCACGCAAACACTAGTCATAAGAAAGCTAGAGTAGCTATATTATAGTCACGCAGAGCAGGTTTGATACCCAGTCAGGGCACATGCCTGGGTTGTGGGTCAGTCCCCAGGAGAGGACACATAAGAGGAAACCGCACATTGATGATTTTCTCCCTATCTTTCTCCCTCCCCCCTCTCTAAAATTAAATAAATAAAATCTTTAAAAACCTAAAATTGAAAACAAATAATCAATAGAGAAAAATCTACAAAACTAAAAGTCATTTCTTCAAAAAGATCAATAAAATTGGTATGCCTCTAGTCAAACTAAAAATATGAGAGAAGACATGAAGTATTAATGTCAAAAGTAAAAGAAGAGATAGTACAACAGACTATATGAACATTAAAACAATAATGAAGAATACTATGAGCAACTCTATTCCTACAAATGTAATAACCTAAATGAAACAAATCAATTCTTTGAAAGATACAATCTGTTAGAACTCACAGAACTAAAAATAGACCTTTTGAGCAGACTGATCTCTATTAAAGAAATGGAATCATCAGTTAATGCTCTTCCAAAACACTAAACACAAGGCCTAGATAGGTTCCTGGTAAGATCTACCAAATATTTAAGAAATAAATAATACCAATTTTCTACAATCTCTTCTAATAGATAAAAGCAAAGGAAATACTTCCTAACTTATTGTATGAATCCAGTGTTACCTTAATACCAAAATCTGACAAAGACATTACAAGAAAACTAAAGACCAATATCTCCCATAAAAAATAAATACAAAAATTCTCCACAAAATATTAAAAAATCAAATCCAAAAATGTATAAAAGGAACTATGCACCACAACCAGGTGGGATTTATCCCAGGTATTGGTTCATCATTTAAAAACTAGTGATTTAATCTATCACATCAACATGCTAAAGGAAAAATTATATGATCATATCAGTAAATGCAGAAGAATCATTTGACAAAATTCCATACCCATTAATGATAAAAATAAAAATAAAAACCATCTCACACACTGGTAATAGAGGGGAACTTCCTTGAAAGGATAAAGAACATCTAAAAAAAACCTACAGCTACTGTCAGACTCAATGGTGAGAAACCAAGCTTTCTCACAAAGGATGAGAGCAAGTCCAGGACACCCCCTCTCACTACTCCTTGTCAACATCAGACTAGAAGCCCTAATTAATACAATAAGATAAGAAAAAGAAATTAAACATATATTGATTTGGAAGGAAGAAATAAAACTCTCTTTGTTCCCAAATGATATGATCATCTATGTAGAAAATCCAGAAGAACTGACAAAAAAAAACCCCTCCTTAACCAATATCCAATTATGATTGCTTGCTGAACTAATTATAGCAAGGTTGCAGAATACAAAGTTAATATACAAAAATCAATCATTTTTCCATATACCATAAAAGGCTATATACTGTAGGATTCCAACCAGATGACAAGTAGAATTTGATATTAACACCTCATAAAATGAACTATTAGGTATAAATCTAACAAAATATGAACAAGATATGTGTGAAGAAAACTATAAAATGTTGATGAAAAATCAAAGGACTAAATAAATGGATAGATATTCTACGTTCATGAATATGAAGACTCAACATTGTCAAGATGGTAGTTCCTACAAAATTGATCTACACATTTGATGCAAACTCAATTAAAATCTCAGCAACTTATCTTGTGGATATTGACAAACAGATTCTAAAGTTTATACAGAAAGGCAAAAACTCAAAAGCCAACACAATATTGAAATAGAAAACAAAGTTAAACTGACAATGCCCATCTTCAAGACTTACCATTAAACGACAGTAACCAAGAAAGTGTGATATTGGTAAAAGAATAGAAAAATAGATCAATAAATAGAGTAAAGAGACCAGAAAAAGACCTATATAAATGTGGTCAACTCATCTTCTACAAAGGAGAAAAGCTAATAAAATTGAAAAATGAAAGTCTTTCCAACAAATAATGTTAGAACAATTAGACATCTACATGTAAAAATAAAGAATGAATCCAGACTCAAATCTTACATCCTTCACAAAAATAATTTTAAAAATTCAGAGATATAAATGTAAATCATGAAACTGTAAAACTTCAAGAAGATAGTACTAGAGAAAATCAAGATGACCCTGAGTGCAGTGATGACATTTTAGATAGGACATTAAAGTCATGGTTCATGAAGGAAATAATTGACAAGCTGGGTTTTGTTCAAATTAAAAACTTCTGTTTCACAAAAGATTTTGTCACAAGCATGGGAAGAGAAGCCCTAGACTAGGAGAAAATATGAGCAAAAGACATATCTTATTATCAAAATGTACAAAGAACTCTTAAAATGCAACAAGAAAATGAAGGACCCAATTTAAAAATGGGCAAAAGATGTATTTTTTAAACATTTTTTATTGTTGTTCAAGTACAGTTTTATGCCTTTTACCCCCACCCCTCCCACTCACCCCAGCCTTCCCCACCTCCTTCCCCTGTGTCCACCCCCCTTTGGTTTTGTCCACGTGTCTTTTATACTTGTTCCTGTACACCCTTCATCCTTTCCCCGGTTATCCCCTTCCCTCTCCCCTCTGGTCACTGTCAGCCTGTTCTCAGTTTCAATGTCTATGATTATATTTTGCTTGCTTGTTCACTTTGTTGATTAGGTTCCAGTTAAAGGGGAGATCATACGGTATTCATCTTTTACTACCTGGCTTATTTCACTTAGCATAATCTCTCCAGTTCCATCCATGCTGTCACAAAGGATAGGATCTCCTTTCTTTCTGCTGCATAGAATTCCATTATGGAAATGTACCATAGTTTTTTGGTCCGTTCACTTACCGATGGGCACCTAGGTTGCTTCCAACACTTGGCTATTGTAAATTGTGCTGCTATGAACATTGGGGTGTATAGGTTCTTTTGGATTGGTGTTTCAGGATTCTAGGCTATAATCCCAGCAGTGGAATTGCCAGGTCAAAAGGCAGTTCCATTTTTAGTTTTCTGAGGAGATTCCATACTGTTTTCCACAGTCATTGTACCAGTCTGCATTCCCACCAACAGTGCTCTAGGGTGTCCTTTTCTTCACATCTTCACCAACACTTACTGTTTGTTGATTTGTTTATGATGGCCATTCCCAACATTGTGAAGTGGTACCTCATTGTGGTTTTAATTTGCATCTCTCTGATGGCTAGCAATGCTGAGCATCTTTTCATATGTCTCTGGGCCCTCTGTATGTCCTCTTGGAGAAGTGTCTGTTCAAGTCCTTTGCCCATTTTTTAATTGGGTTGCTTGTCTTCTTAGAGTGGAGTCTTATGAGTTCTTTATATATTTTGGAAATCAAATCCTTGTTCGAGGTATATCATTGGCAAATATGTTTTCCCATAGGATCGGTTCTCTTTTCATTGTAATGCTGTTTTCTTTAGCCATGCAGAAGCTTTTTATTTTTATGAGATCCCAAAAATGGGCAAAAGATTTAAATAGATGCCTTACCAAAAAAGATCTGCAAATGGCAAGTAAGCACATGAAAAGCTGCTCAGTATGATTTTTCATTAAGGAATTACAAATTAAAACAATAATGATACGCTATTACACGTATAGTAGAATGATGAAATCCCAAAACACAAAAATACCAAATGCAAGGAATGATGTGGAGTGACAAAAGCTGTCATTCATTTCTAACAGAAATGAAAAATGGTACAGCAACTTTGCATGGTTGGAAATTACTTACAATATTAACATACTGTTACCAAACAATCCAGAAATCACACCCCTGGGTGTTTACCCAAATGAGTTGAAACTTACATCCATCCATAAAAAATACTTCACACAGATATTTATGGCAGCTTTATTCATAATTGCCAAAATGTGAAAGCACCTAAGGTGTCCTTCAGTAGGTGAATGGATAACCATGGTTACATCCAAATAATAGAATCTTATTTAGTGCTTAAAAAAGCCATCAAGCCATAAAAAGACATAGAGAAAACTTAAAAGATATTATTTTAAAAAAGAAGCCAATCTGAAAAGACTAAATACTGTAGGATCCAACTAAATGGATCTGAACATTCTGAAAAAGGCAAACTATACAGATAGCAAAAGTATCGGTGGTTGCCAGGAGTTAGCTGGGAAGAAGGGCTAATAGGTGAAGCACAGAGGCATCTGGGGACAGTGAACTAGTTTGTATGATACAAAACTAGTAGATATATGTCATCATATATTTGTCAAAGCCCAAATAGTATACAACACCAGTAGTAAACACCAGGATTAAACCCAAGTGTAAACTATGGTATTTTGGGTGGTAATGATGTATCAATGGAGGTTCCCTGGTTGTAACAATGTATCACTTTTGCCTGGGATGCAGATAGAGTAGGCTGTGTGTGGGGGTGGGGAGACAGAAAGTATATGGGAAAATATGGGAGTATGTGGTTCTCTGCTCAAAATTGTGCTTTCTGCTCAATTGGCTGTGAACCAAAAACTACTCTGAAAAATAAAATCTATTTTAAAAAATACTACCCCAAAACAAGAGAAGCCCACTAGGATATTAGCTGGGATTGTATTAAATCTATGGATCATATTTAATCCATGAATATGCTACACCTTATCATTTATTTAGATATTTAATTTTTCACTACAGTATTTTGTAGGTTTAAGGTTGTGAATGTCTTTCATTAAGTTGTTCCTAAATATTTTATCTTTGGATTCCCCTGTAGAATTTATCTCATTTTCTAATAGTTCATTGCTATTATAGAGAAATAGGATTGATTCTTGTATTTTGACTTTGTATGTACAACTTTGTTGAACTCCTTTATTAATTGTGGTTTATTAATTCTGTGTATTGATTTCTCAGATTTTCTATGTACACTAACATGCCATCTGCAAATACAGAAAATTTTACTTCCTTTCCACTTATATGCTTTTTATTTATTTATATTTTTCTTCCCTCATTGCACTAAATAAGACTTCCAGCACAATTCTGAATGCATGTGGTGAGAATGGATATTCCTGCCTTGTTCTTAATTTTAAACAGAAAGCACTGAATTTTCACCACTAAGCATGATGCTGGCTTCTCAGTTTGAAAAAATTCCCTCTCATAATTATTTACTAGTAGCTTTCATTATAAACAGCTGTTAAACCTTATCAAATATTTTTTTCTACATCTATTGAAATAATTACATGGCTTATCTCTTTTTTTACTTAATATGTTGAATTATATTGATTGATTTTAAAATGTTAAACCAACCTTGTATTCTCAGAATAAATACCTCTTGGTCATATTTTATCATCTTTTTTATATATAATTGGATTTGACTTTCTAAAACCTTGCTAAGAATATTTTTATCTATTTTTATAGGAGATTATCTGTAGTTTTATTTCCTTGTAGTCCTCTTCTGTTTTTGTGTCATGGTATTACAGCCCTCATAGAATCACTTGGGAAATCGTCCTTTATTTTCTGGAGAATTTTGTGTCAAATTGGTATTATTTCATCTTTAAATGTTTATATAATTAATCAAAGTGAAATTAAAATTTACTTTGTGGGTCTTTTTATTCCATATTAAATTTCTTTAATTTACATGGGTTTTTCTAAGTATCCTATCTCTTCTTGGATAAATTTTAATATTTGTATATTTCAGGAACTTTGAAAAGTCAGGCCTGTTATCACATAGAACACAAGATGTAAGGCAGCCAGGAATAATTGCTTTGCAGACACCTTAATACTACAGTGCCAGCAGCCCTAATTATCCACACTCACCATGGAAAAGTGAAGCTGCACTGTGGCTTTATCCTTTCCGGTATACCAGCTCCATTCTGTTGTCTTCCCCCAAAACATTCTCTCAACCAACCTCTCAATTTTCTCTCCACAGAATCTTTTGGGGTTTTTTTCTTCATTGCTTCAAGACATCTGCTATTTGGCCTCATTAAGAATTAAATGATCAGCCCCAGCGTGGGTCAGTTGGCTGGGCATCGTACTGCAAAGTGAGGGGTCACTGCTTGCATTTACCCGTCAGGGAGCAGCCCAGGTTGTGGCTAGGACCCTGGCTGGGCCTCTGTGCAAGAGACAACCGATCCATGTTTCTCCCTCACATTGATATTTCTCTCCCTTTCTTTCACCCTCCCTCCCCCTCTCTATAATGTAAATAAATAAAATATTTTTTTAAAGATTTTATTTATTTATTTATTTTTTTAGAGAGGGAAGGGAGAGGGAGAGAGAGAGAGAGAAACATCAATGTACGGTTACTGGGGGACATGGCCTGCAACCTAGGCATGTGCCCTGACTGGGAACCGAACCTGCGATGCCTGGTTCGCAGCCCGCGCTCAATCCACTGAGCTACGCCAGCCAGGGCTAGTAAATAAATAAAATATTTTTAAAAAAGAATTAAATTAATGGATTTTCTCCACCTTTGTTTACTCTTAATTCATTTCCTCTTGCATCCTTCTACAGTCTCAGCTGTTCTCAGTAGGGTGCTCAACCCGCCGGTGCTGCTACTTCATCACATCGGCCCAGCCAAAGTCACACCATGGCCCAGCTCAACTGCCCTTTCTCTGTTCCTACTTTTAGACTTCTGAGTGACAGTGAAGGAAATCACACAGTCACATGAAATAGCAGGACCTCAAATCCACAAGAAACTTCTCCTGAGTCTTCAGCACTCTGTGCTAACATGTCTTTTTCATTCATCAAGTTTACCTCCTGTTTCTCATGGTTGCTGTCTCACACCTGCACCCCCGAAGATCTGAACGCTATTACGCCCCTTGTCTTTTCAACAGACCACTGTCCTCCTACTTCACGGTCAAACGGAAGTGATGACATGGAAGCTCCTTCTACTTTTCTGCCATCTCATCTGCACACTTACCTGTATTCCACAAGGTCATGTTCACCTTCCAATAGGATAACAGGAGGTGTGTCTCTCCTCCTGCATAAAATTAACCCTCCTCTTAGGGTCTGGATCCCATTTCTAACAGTTTCTTCAGGGATTTAACTGTATCAGTCATCTCCTCTCTCATCTGAAGTTCCAACATGTACTCTATACTGTTTTTTTTATCAGCATTTAATATCTCCCACAATGGATTTTTAAATTTAAAAACTCCCACAACCCTCATCCAATCTCATTCTCACTTCCTGTGCTCTTCAAAGATGAATTTTGTAAGGAGTTGCCTGCACCCACGGCCCACTGCACACCAGTGGCTGCAGTGCTCAAACAATTCCACTGGAGCCCTCTCTCCTGAGAGCCGGGGTCCTGCCTGTTACAGATTCTGGTGGGCACATGGGCATCATGCTCGGCAAAGGGCCATGGAAAGATTAAAATTAAGTTGACTGGAAAATTGAATCAGGCAACTAACTGACGGTCAAGCTCAAAAACAAGGGTGCTAATCAATATTAGTATCAAGTGAAGTAGAATTTAGAGCAAAAACTGTGACATGAAAATGAGAGTCATTTTGTATTCAGAAAGTTTAAAAATAACAGAGAAATTAAAATTGAGCTGAATCTTTGTAGATGGGGTGGGATGGGAAAATTGCTTGTAATGTTTGCAAAAACTAACAAAAAATAAAAACTGCAAGTCATTTCTTTAAGTCTTTTTTAAAAGATTTTATTTATTTATTTTTAGAGAAAGGGGAAGGGAGGGAGAAAGAAAGGGAAATATCAATGTGTGGTTTCCTCTCAAGTGCCCCCCACTGGGGACCTGGCCCACAACCCAGGCACGTGCCCTGACTGGGAATTGAACCAGCAACCCTTTAGTTTATGAGTCAGCGCTCAATCCACTGAACCACACCAGTCATGGCTCTAAGTCTTTGTTAGATTGAGCAGTTACCCCAAAAAGCATATAAAAAAGCTGAATAACATAATTAAGAGGTGGACAGAGCTTGGTTTTTTATCACTTTATTAAGTGATATTAACCATATTTTAAACCAAAGAAAATATAAATAAATTTTCCCCAAAACAAATGGTCTCTGCCATAGTCTTTGGCCATTAATACAATAAAACTAGATATTAGAAACAATGTAAATGAAAAACTCAACCACATTGAAATTTATATGACTATGATATGTCACTCCTAGTAGAAAGAGGAATTCAAAACTGAAGTCATGGTTAACCAGAAAATAACAACATAAATATTGAACATCAATACTTATCAGACATAAACAAAGCTGATTCCTAGGAAAACTTAAAGCTTTAAATTACTCTATTACAAGCTACATGTATTGAAAATAAAGTATCTTAGCATACCAGAGTAGGATTTTACAAAGGAAAACAAAACTGAGATAAATATTAGAGAGGCACTGACATAAGTAAGAGAAAAATTCTTGAATTAAAAATAAAAACTGCATCAATTAATATATCTAAGAGCTGATTTACTTACCTGACCATAAAATGGACAGAGGTCTAGTGAAGTTAACTCTTCAATCTAAAATCATAAATGAGGAAAGGCATGGAATCACAGATAGAGAGGAAATGTGTAAGTATAAATTGTTATGTACAAATACATAATCAATGTGATATATTCAATGAAATAAATATTTTGGAGCAAAAAAAGTCAATTTAGAAAATTGATACAAGGTTGAAAACAGAAATATCCACACACCAAAAAAGAAAAAAAAAGTTTAATGATTTTAAAGAATCCCCAAAGGATGCTGGGTTCAGGAAGTTTACCAGTGAATTCTAGCTAACATAAAGAGACAGGTACTTCATGTGGTCTTTGTTCCAGAGCAAGTGAATTGATAGAAAGTTAGTATAATCCTGACACTAAAATCTGAAAAATGTTGCATTTAAAAACCTTAGACGGATTTCTAATTTTGAGTATAGAGGGAAACTGGAAAGAAAAATATTAGCAAGGCAAATGTAGCCACAATAAATAAGTTATATAACAATGAAAAAACAATCTTTCTCTAGAATTTCAAAAACGAATCAGTCCTTAGAAAAAAAATCTATGAACATAATCATATTAGTGTATCAAAGATTTTCCAAAGCGCATAATTGTCCTCTTAAATGCTAAAAAGATTTTAAAAATATAAAGTTTGTTTTTATCTTCTTTAAAAGCAAGGTTTTTTACAATAAATAGAGAAAACTATTCAATTAATGTGATATGTTACATCTATCTGAAACCAACAGCACAGGCCACTCCACCCTGGTCGTCTGGAGGCGGCCTTGTTACAGTTAGGAGTGGCACCCATGCCAGCACTGCTGTTAGCCAGAATCACCTGAGAAGTCCTTGCAAATACAAGCAGAAAGAAACACATGTGTGTCTGTGTGTGCATGTGCATGCATATACATGTATAAATATGTGTGCATATGTGTGTAAATGTTGGAATTATGGAGCAACGTTATCATCACACACAAAATAAAATGCACTAATTTCTGGAAATCTGCAAATCCCAAATGAGAAACTATTGAAAATAATAAATGATTTTTTTTGGCCACTTGTATCTGCATATGCAAAAGTCAATAGCTATTTCACATACGTATAATGAGCAATATAGAATTCAGGTTTCTGTTGGCTGCAACTAACTGAAATCATCCTGAACTAAGTTAGGCCTTGGGTCTTTTGGTTTTATGAGCCGTCAGGGAATGTCAGGCACAGCGGGAGCCCCAAGCCTCGAATCTCCTACAGCCAGGGATCACACACCAGCAGGCCTGGCCTCCACGTTGTGTTTGCTTCCATCTTCCGTGTCTCTCACTGGGACTTGGGTTTCTCTGCCTGGTAGGAAGACGTCATTCCCCAGTTCCCCTGTCTCACTTCCCACATCGTCCGCCACCAGAAAGGGACTTACTCTCCAGACTGCAGATTTAAAGATACTGGGGAGAGACACAAGCTCTGTTCCTCTGGGAGGAATTCCCACCTCTGATCATCACTGGAGAGTAGGGTCTATCAACACGTGACAGTTCCTGGTGCCCCACACCACTAGAGTGGAGCAGTGCCGCCCCCAAAAGGAGAACGGGAACGGATGGGAAATGTAATGGAAGAGACCAATATTGAAATAATAATGAACAAATTGAAGGACTTAAAAATAAATGCAAGAACCCTGCCTGGCGTAGCTCAGTGGATTGAGCATGGGCCTGCGAATCAAAGGGTCACTGGTTTGATTCCCAGTCAGGGCACATGCCTGGGTTGCAGGCCAGGTCCTTAGTTTGGGGTGCAGAAGAGGCAACCTACCACACATTGATGTTTCTCTCCCTGTCTTTCTCCCTCCCTTCTCCTCTGTCTAAAAATAAATAAACAAAATATTTTAAAAAATAAATGCAAGAAATATTACAAATGTCTGGAGATACTAGCAAAACTTTACTGAAAGAAATAGACGACCAGCAAAGAGGTTTTCTTTAAAACTTTTTTTATTCTTTTATCAGATGTTAATAGAAGAAGAAATAGATTAAGAGAAAAGAATAAAAGGTTCAATAAAACAATAAAATATATGGTGTTTATGAATGAAAAAGATGAAATTGCAAACTGCAGGCTATAGTGGCTTGGGAACAACCATCAGAGGAGGGAGGAAACAGCCCAATCACACGAAAGGCAGAAACATAAAGTAAATAGATCTGGTATGTAACATTACACAAAAATATTTTGTGGGCCACCAAAAATATTCCAAATGTAACTTATAACACATTCAAATGGTTAATGTCTTTAATATGAATTTTCCTTTAAGGCTAGATGTCAAGGAGGCTAAAAATCAAATTGCTTTGGTAACATCTTAGCTTTAAAATTTACAAATCATGTATCTTTGAAAATACTTCTTAAGCTTCTTCAGTTTCTCCATCAAAGAAGTACATAAAAATTGTACCTACCTTACAGAGGATTTGTAAGGCTTAATAAAGATGCTGTGTAAAAGCTTAGAATCATGTCTGGCCTATGACTAAATGTTAGCCCTCAATATATAAAGGAGCCTTACAACTGGGAAATGAAAAGCAATGAATACCCCAGTAGAAAAAGACATGAACTAGTACCACATGTGAACTAGTAGCTAGATAAGTAATGTTAATGATCAATGAGAACATAAGGGTTTATTCAGCCTTATTAATAATAAAACAAATGTAAGTAAAGATAACAAAATGACATTTTTCCTTTTAATACACACCAAAAATTTGTAATAACAGAAAGAAGCAACAACAGTAATTTTATTTTGGGGAGTCATTTATCAAAATATATTTTGTAAACTTAAAAGTGTGTGTGCTCCTTAACCAAGAAAATCCACTTTTCCTCTAAACATTTCATCTAAAGGAAATAATTAAGATTTTGCACAAAGTTTATCTCTAAGAGTTTATGACAGCTCTGTTTATGACAGAAAGATTCTTAATCTCATGCTTTGGAAGACAATGGGGGCACCTGCAAATGACAGACAGGTGACCTGAGAAGAGCATGGGTTTGAACTGTGCAGGTCCACTCACACAAAGATTTTTTTAATGAATACTGCAAATGTGTTTCCTCTTCCCTATGATTTCCTTATTAATGTTTTCCTTTCTGTAGCTTACTTTGTTGTATGAATAAATTGTATAATACACATAGCATATAAAATGTATGCTAGTTGACTTTATGTTTTTGGTGAGGCCAGCAGTAGGCTATTATTAGTTATGTTGTGGGGAGTCAAAAGTACAGTATATGTGGATTTTCAACCACAGAGGGCCAGCCCCCCTGACTTCCACGTTGTTCAAGGGTCAGCTGTACTCTGCTGCCTGCACAAATGAGGCTGCAGAAGTATTTGTTGCATGAAAAAAAGGCTTTCAAACTATATTATCAATTTAAAAATGCAGGTTAAGAAATTGTAACGGCATGGCCTTTGTAAAGAAATGCACACACACACGCAATGGCAAAAACCTAACCAGTATCAGCGGGCTCTGTCCCGGGCTGCCCGGCTGCATGAAATTACAGGCACTGCTCGTTCATTCTCTTGGCCTTATGTGTGTTTTCCTTTGATGAATATGTACTGCTTTTTCTTTTAGGAAAGAAAGGTGAAGAGCTAAGAAACAAAATTCAAAGAAATAATGTCTATGACCCATGTAACTGATGTGGTCAAGGTATTATTTTAAAGAGCAAGTTGGAGGGAATGCTGGGACCCCCATTCACCAAGACCACAAGACAGTTCCAATATTATGCATCTCAATTACACAAATTTACATAAGTAAAACAATGAAACATCTAGCCACAGACGCCAAGACTCCTGCAGGGTGGCAGTGCCTCTAAGGAGTAGGCAGCAGACTTACTTCCTGGATACGTTCCTGTCTCCAGGTATTCCTGGGACTGCTCAGCATGTACCTTTCACCAACCTTCACTCTCCCTCTATTTTGGGAAACTCTTTCTCACTCTTTAATACACTCTACTGTTTGCTATTTTCATTTGTTTATTTGGGATACAAGCTGGGGGAGAGGAGAGAATCCCAGTAGAGTTCTCCGAGAAGACACCAAGCATTTGTTCTCACCATTTAAATCCACAGATTGGGTTCTCCATATTTGTATAAAGATTCTTGGCTTCCTTTTAATGTTAAACATTTCTTTATAGAAGCAAGAGTACTCAAGATGTTTATGAAAAATGTCGGTAGTCATTTTTCCAAAGAAGGGGGGAAGAAGGAGTTGAACATGAATTCAATATTTCCCTCTGTTAAGGAAGAGTGGCAGCGTCATTAACACATCAGTAACCGTGGTTGTGAGACTGGATTGCAGAAAAAGATGAAATCAGTGCAGTTGAACAGAGTGAAGAGGAGGAATTCCAAGCAGATTTTTAAAGAGAGACAAATAAAAATAAAAACAAAACAAAGGAGAAAGATCCAGTCCTTCCACTGAGTTCAGTTTACTTTTGGTATAAATCTGTAAAAGCAGATGGACACCTCAGAACAATGCATTGGAAAAAAGACTCAGAAGCAAAAGTTAAGCATTGAGGAAAGCCCGTTACTGGGTAGCAAAAGATGAAAGGAGATTCAGAGGCCAAAGAAGGCCAGGTCAGAAAAACAAACAAACAAACAACACAGGGTAGATTAGAGCAGTGTGCCACACCCACAATCGTTAACAAACGTACGGTGTGACATTTCCCAAAGTCCAAGGACCAGACATTTCCTTAGAGTGAGACCTATTGACTTCTCATGGAGTGAGTGTTCCAAGATACAGTCTGGGAAGAAGCACTAGTATAAAGTTATGGCAAATTTTAAGAAGGTGTGAATGGACACCAGGCAGAATGACCATCATAAACAAAGCAACAAAGAAGTGTTGGAGAGGTTGTGGAGAAAAGGGAACCCTAGTGCACTGTTGGTGGGATTGCAGACTGTTACAAACACTGTGGAAAACAGTATGGAATCTCCTCAGAATACTAAAAATGGAACTGCCTTTTGACCCAGCAATTCCACCGATAGGATTATACCCTAAGAATCCTGAAACACCAATCCAAAAGAACCTATTCACCCCAATATTCATAGCAGCACTATTTACAATAGCCAAGTGTTGGAAGCAACCTAGGTGCTCATCAGTAAATGAATGGATCAAAAAACTATGGTACATTTACACAATGGAATTCTATGCAGCAGAAAGAAAGAAGGAGCTCCTACCCTGACAGCATTGGATGGGAAGCATTATGCCGAGCAAAATAAGCCAGGCGGTGAAAGACAAATGCCCTATGATCTTGCCTTTAACAGGAACCTAAACAACAAAACAAACAAACAAGCAAAATATAACCAAAGACACTGAAATAGAGAACAGGCTGACAGTGACCAGAGAGGGGAGGGGAGGGAATTTCAGAGGAAAAGGGAAAGTGTCTACAGAAACAAGTATAAAGGATGCATGGACAAAAACTGTGCAGGGGTGGAAATGGGAGAGAGGTAGGGAGGGCTGGGTGGGTGGGCTGGGATGGGAGTAAAAGACAGAAAACTGTACTGGAACGACAATTAAAATAAAAAATAAAAATAAATAAATAAATGAAAAAGAAGGTGTGAATGGCTACAATATAATCCCACACAGAAATGTGTAGCTTAATTACTCAAAGAGTTAGAAGTCTCCTTACCACCCAAATCAGCCAAAGGTCTTTCAATGACCAGGATCTCAATCTGCTCTTACTCTAGCATCTAAGTGATGTCTATAGTGAAAAACTGAGCATTTAAATGTTATTTGAGAGTGTATTTGAGTAATGGTGATCATAATGTAATAACTGAGATTCCCCAGTTTGCTGCCTAGCTAAAGCCCATTGTGACTGACTAATACTGCTAGAATAACCTAGTAACTTTTAGATGAATGATTTTTTTGTTTCCAACCCCTTTTCTCACATGGAGAAGAAGAAAAGAAAAATGAAACAAAAGAAAATAAGGGAAAGAGGTGGGGAGGGAGGGAGAATGAAATGAAAGATTAGATTTTTTTCCTGCCTGTAGCCTGCATTCACAGAGTAATTTATCCCCATTCAAGCCTCTATTGGATTCATAACATCACTTTAAAAATCTGTAAACAATAATTAAAGCTGAAGATACCTACACACCTTGTTTTCAGGGTTTCTGACCCTGAACTTGACTTAATTCTCACACCAGGAAGAAAACCTGGAGGGACGTGAGCTGGGCTGATCCCACCTCACCCCCAGAGTCCAAGGCTGTGTTTTGTTTTGTTTTGTTTCCTGGGGTTTCCCTAACACACACACAAATTTTTTTGAAAAGAATAAATTTCTCAGGGCAAGTGAGTTAGGAAGCCTCCATTTTGGTGATGACTGGCAGAGCACATTGATCTGAGGTGGGATCCTGGCTGTCAAACTGCCACCGAGGCTTCGGAGCAGCCCAGTCTGCCTTTGATATGGAAATCTGAAGGGCGATCGTCCTGGTGAATGGGCTCGCCCGCCTGGGCTGCAGACAAAGGAGAGAGGCAGAATCGGTCCAGTCCTATTCTTGTCCCTGGAAGAAGCCTGGAATCCGGCTTCCTGGTTTCAGATCCTTTTGATTCTACTGACATCTATGGGCTGTGACTTAGCTGTGCTTTTCCCTTTTCTTTACACATCCATTGTCCCAATTCTCCTATTTTTTAAGTTTTGTGATGTCATTTTTAAAAGACAAGTGTGCTCATCCACTGTCTGTTCAAATGTGGTGCTCCAAGACCTGCCGGTCCTGTCTCCAGGGACAGGTGAGAAGGAAGGATATCTCCCATCAGAGCAGCAGCCTGGATCCTCCTCCTGCACTCTGCTTCCCCGTGAACATCCTGCTCTCTGCCTGCTTTGCTGCAGCCACTTAGAGAGTTAGGTTACATGTGCAAAGTATCTTGGCACACAGAGTATGTGTTTTGCGATAAACTATCATCATATACTATGTTTCATCTACCTATCTCCCAAGGCTGACTAGTTTTAGGGACTGACAAATAATTTTTGGCACCTGACACAACTCTTGAAATCAATCTGGAGAGCCTTTCTAAACTGCAGTGAGGGCTAATCCTCTGGATTTTCCATTTGTAAACACATGGCCATTCTTTTCTCTCCTCTATTTCCATCCCATTTTCACCATCTTTGTTCCCTTCTTCTATAACTCCTGCTCCATTTGTAACAAAGTCCCCAGTCAATTCCACCAGTTCCAGCCATCAGCTCAGACCACACGATAGCACTCTATCCCAACATCCACTTCTGCTCCTGCCGTTAAAGTCACACCTGTCTCATCTTAGAGAGCACATGTGCACTGCCCAGGCACTCCCTTCTTTGACCCAAGACCCCACACTTATTTCTGAATGCAGAATTCTCCACTCCTTTTTTAAAGCACTTTGCCACATGTCAACTTTTCACTGCACAAAGAGCAAAAGGATTTTCTTGCTGAATCAAACGGCCTAGCTTCTTTAAACTGCACTGGGCATAAGCACAAATCTTGCATTCAAAATGATGAGAAAATCAGCAGATCCCAAACAGAAATACAAATGGCAGTGAGCTTCCCTGCGCCAGGTTTCAGCCGGGAACTGCAGTGGCCCACGGCCTCAGTGTTCATTGACAGCACAGGGTGTAGCCACCTTTTCCCTTTCTGGGGTACTCTGTAACCACAAATGACAACTGCAACCAGACTGGAAGGGCAGAAGACACAGTCCTCGTTAAAAATCCACCTAAGTGAGATGAACCGTGAAACACAGGCCCTGTGAATTTCCTCTTCAGGGGGAGGCATGATATAGCGGTGAGGTCATGGGCTCAGGGAGCTGACAAAGCTGGGGTGGAACCTGGGGAAACTCCCTATGATGCGGGTGAGCCTGAGCAAGTCATCTGTTTATCTAAGCCATACATCCATCAGCCGCAACACATAAAGCATAGGGATTTGAATGGCACAAATATTTACATTTCTGACATAAGTTATACCTTTTATAGGGCTACTCTCAAACTAGCCATCATATATCTTAAAAGGAGGTTTTACTGAAAGAAAAGGCAGCCAATAATCAGTTAATAGTAAGAAAGGACCAAACCACCTTGAAACCCTCTGCTACATTCCCTGATGAGTTCTAGGATCCCATGATATCCTACCTCAGTGTTTCCCAAACCTGGCTTATCAGCTGCATTAAATAGAGAACTATTATGATTACATGTCCCTGAGCCCTACCCCCTTGACCTTCTAACTAGGTCTAGAAATGGTCCAGGAATCTATATTTACAATAGTACACCCAGGTGATATTCATAATCAACTAGGTTTGGGACTTACCAACCTCCTTAGAGAACAACCTGGGTATCCCTTTGAGATCAGGGAGTGATTAATGCATTTATCGAAGACTTTCCCCTCTCCCACCACTGATCCCCACCAAGCTGCTAATAAAAGAAAACCTTCTATTTACAACTGTGTCATGTTTTGTGTGTGTGTGTCAGGAAAAAACACTCATGGGTTCTCTGGGATCAGGGAGGGTCATGAAATTCCTTGTCCCTTAAAGTTGATTTCTACCCAGAGCTAAAAGTGAATCACTGTCACTCAGGTAGGTTCACCGAATCCTCAGTCTAGGCCTCAACCCTTACAGGAACATTGGGTGTCCCTTACCTCAAAGACCACACCCACGCTCACTGCCCAGGGAATCACAAGATACCCCTTTCCCACTCAGGCTAGATGTAGATACAGTTAAATTACTTGCCAGCCACTTTCCAGGTGAAATTCAGTTCAAAATATAATCCAGCCCATACAGGCTATGGAAATAAGACTTTCATTGAGGAAACACAAAACATCAGCATTCCAGATAAGTAATGAACCTTGATCTTAAAGGACCTGGTTTGGATTTGAAACTCAGGAGCCAGAGAAGGTTGGAATTCAAGACCCAAGAGTGTGTTTGGTACTTGTAAATTGTATTCTTATGCCCAGTTTCATATTAGGATTTCCACCAAAATCCCTTGAGATTAATTAATCTGTAACGGAAATACATCTTTTCTATTCTTCCACACCACATTGACTTCCTTCTCTTCCAAATAAATAAAGCATTAAAAGATGGTAAATCCCATAGGATAATTTTTTAAATGAGGGATTGTTTTAGCCTGGAGGTTAAAGGAAGCAGCAAATGTTCTCAGTGTGAAAATTCTCTACCCAGAAAATTCAAAGCAGAATTGTCTTGAGGTTGGAGTCAGCCGCATGACTTTGCCACAGCCCCTCCGCTCCATTCCCCCTTCTCTCTTCAGACAGCTCAAACAAAGCCCTTGGTGAACAAAAAGCCCTTATAAGAGGTGAGGCTCACTTCCCCTCCCCAGGCTCACCCCAGGCTCCTGCCCCTTAGCCCTGAGTCTCAGGCTAGGGCTATTTCATCCTAATGAATAACTGAAGCCTTTGGATGATGAACACTAACACTTTAGCATCCATTTAAAAAATCCACCATTAATATAGAGCAACACTGAATTCCTTGGTAATCGGATTAGGGTATATTGCCCAAACTGCCATTCAGAGCTGAAGCCCCTTTATCTCTTTGCTGATATGAAGCTAAGCTTTTTGACTCACTTTGCTGCTGTCTCTTTGCAGTCATCAAGAATCTGACTTCTTCAAGCCAACAATTTTATTTGCTTAATCTTGGGTGAAGAGATTAGGGATTTAGAGGAGATTTTTCAACACCCCTGCCATTCCTAGTGAGAAGGCAGATTCCTCCTGCTGCTCACTTTTTTCCTCTGCCTTCAACACACACACACATGCGTGAACACACACACACACACACCAAAGCAATGCAAGCCACTGACATACACACACAATAACTCACATACCCAACACAGACAATACAACACACACACACCAAAGCAATGCAAACAACTGACACGCACACACAAGAATACACATACATACCCAACACAAGCAACACAACAGAGATAGAACACATGCACACCTAACATATACTATATAATATCCACAAAAATACACACAATGCACCTACACAACTTAAGAGAAGGAAGAGAAATTCAAACTTGCTCATTGTTTTTATCAAAAAATGGCATTTTCACAGATCCAATAGAGCAATTCCCAAAGTTCAGGACACCACTGAAATCCGTGGGCCAAAATGGTTAGCCTACTTTTGTTGCAGGACCTGTGAACAGTTCAGGTGCTGTTATATCCTGTGTCAGAGGTCAGCTTTAATCACAGCCTGGTACTTTCAGACAGAGACCTCAGGTGATTAACATGGGGAAAAATGCAAAACTTTATATTACTGTGGCCAAATCAGTAACACTCGGCATGTCCCCTGATATCCATGGGATCTTTGGTCACCATTTTGGATTACAATATGTAATGCTCCATCCAAACCAAGATCTCTAGTTCTACTCAGCCTCCATCCAGTGACAAAATCAGACAGCAATAGCATGTAAAATAAAAACTCTCTCCAAACTTGAGAACTACAAGGAAAATTTTTTATTCAAAGTGGAGATGATTCAGTGTAGAGGGACTGAGATGGTCATTACTCCATGAAGCACCTGAAAGAACCTGGGGATGTGAGTCAGGTGAACCCCAATGTTCCTATATGGCCTGGCACAAGCCACTTGACCTTTCTGAAACTGAGTTTCTCCATCTCTGACATGAGAATAATGACAGATCTAAATCTGCTCTGCCTTCCTTATGGAGTTGTCCGTGGGTCAAATGAGATAATGCATACAAATCTCTGCACACTAATAAAGATCAGTCACCAGTAACTTGGTAATCATTGGAAGAGTCTAGAAAGGTGACGATTACATAGATGCCTGGTGACCACTTTCAAAATGTACTCAGTTATGTAGAAGAGAAAACAGATCATCTTGTACATGTTTGAATATTACTAGTAGCAATATTCAAGTTGCAAAGAGGTGGATTTAGACTCAGTTTATCTCAACTCAATTCCACAGGCACTTCCTGTGCACCTCTGGTGTTCCAGGCGTTCTGTCAGGTGCTCACCTGCTCATTGGATAAGGAACTCACGGAGCAGGGCTGACTTTGATTGCATATAAGTGCTGGGTAAGACTTCACCACGAACACACAGGGTAAAGAGTACATGTAGAGGGAAGAGGATCAGGAAAGGGACATAGGTAAGAGGATGGGAGCCATGTTTGGAGAGCAGTGACTATTCCTGCTGGGACATCAGAGGGCGTGTAAGGTCATGGCAGGAGGATCTTCAGGTGAGACTCACCAGATAAGCTGAGATAAGGCTGTGCAGTGCTTTTGACACCATGTTGAGGGGTTATTCTATAGGCAGTGGAAGTAGGGAAAGTTTGTAGGCAAAGGAGCAACAAGATTAGATTTTGTTTTAGAAAATATCTACTACCTATCACCCACCCCAATATGCACTGAAAACATTAATGTAAAGAAGATACTGCATCTTCAGAGGGAGAGCAGACACATTTTCTACTCTGCAATCCAACCCCCAGCTTGAGGGTCATCTCCCGGGAAACCTCAGGTGGGGAAATTCATGATATCCAGACTTCAGAGCTGCAGATAGAGCAGGGGGGTCGCAGACACAAAGGAGCTCATGAAGCTCTTATAAATGCGATTATGTCCACAATTATAATGGCTTTCCACTAAGTGTGAAGAGTACCAACGACATTTCTCTGACACTGGTAAATATTGTTTTTCAGTCATATTCCAACAGACACATCTTTTGAGATGTGTGTAAGTCTCCTTTGCTTTGCTACTGATAGACTGCACACTGAATGCACCTTCCACTCAATACTAGTCCTGCAGGGCTCAGAGTGGGAGGCTCTCTCCTCCTTTGACTCAATCTGTGTCTGAGACTCAGAGTAGGGAAGTTAGATACACTGACTATGTGAAGATATGTGACCCAATGCCAGGCAGTATTTTCCAGCCCTCCTCCCCAAGTTGCAGGGTTCCATCCTTGAGCACTGCCTTGGATGACATCATGTTGTCATATTCTGTGCCTTTTGTGCCTCAAGGAAGTGAGAAAACAGTTTTCTGTTCCTGGCTTGCTCTTCCTCAACTGCCTTTCTCTCTCCTGGACTTCCTTGCCAAAGTATCTATGTTGCTGTGCTATCAGCTTTACCTCCTGCACTTGTGTGGGGAGAAAAACTAATCTTCATATGCAAGAATTTCAAAGTAGCAGAAGTTGAGACTCATAATGGCAATGCAATGTGATAAAAGTGACTCCAATAATATTATCTCCCATAACATTCCATAAGATGTCAGAAGAAGGTGGTTACAGGGTTAGTACAGTGGGCCAGCCATGTCTTCAAAGACCCAGACTCCTTCATCTTTTTTTTCCTTCCCATCGGCATATTGGTCTGGTCCTTAGGCCAATATACTCATGGGCACAGGGTGGCTGCCGCAGCTCCAAATATCATATCTTCATACAAAGGCATTCAAAGTTGATAAGAAAGGCTATTTTTATTTGTGCATCTCTGCTGATTGCCTTCCTCAAAGTACTCCAGTATGTTACCCTTTGATTTCACTAACCTACATGTTATATATATCCAAGCCCATGCTGCAAGAAGGCAGTAAAGCAAATGTCTGACATAATGAGGCTTTATGACAGGGGAGCACCTCAGTCATGAGCAGGCAATTAAGTCAGGGGACCAACTCATCCCGGTTTGCCAAGACTTTCCCAGCTTCAGAACTGAAAGTTTCATATCCTAGGAAACCCCTCAGTCCTGGGAAAACTGGACGGTGTCACCCCTCTGTCATTGTGAACACATGTAGGGTGGTGGAGGAGTGTAACAAGTGGTAAGACCACACCTATCACCCCATGAAGGGATTGACATATTGCCCATGGCACTTGAGAGTGGAAGAGGCACTTGTATGAGCTGCCCTGAGTAAAACGGATAGGTCATGACTCACACTTGGATGGGAAGCATGAAAGAGAGCCAAGATCACTGATGATCCTAGGGGTGTGGCCTATTTATTACCCACAGAGCTGGGGTCAGCAGTTTGGGCACAGCATGCATCTTCTGCTCGGGGTCTCACAAGGCTAAAATCAAAGGGTCCAAGCTCTCTGAAGTTACTGGCAAATTTTTGTTCCTTGTAGTTGTAGGACTGAGGCACCACTTTCCTTGGTATGGGTCCCCCTTTACTTTCATGCCAAGAACACTACACCATCCTTTTCCTGCCTTAAATCTCTGATTTTCCTTTACGTTACCAGCTCTAGTAACATTTGTGCTTTTAAGGGCATATGTAATTAGATTAGACTCACGCAATAATCCAGGATAATCTTTCAATCTCATTTTTCTAATCCTTACCTGTGGATATGTTCATTAATTTTAGAGAGGGAAGAAGGGAGGCCAGAGAGAGAGAGAGAGAGAGAAGTGTTGATCGGTTCCTTCCCAAATACGCCCCAACTGGGAATCAAACCTACAACCTTAGCTAGTTATGTTCCCTGACTGGGGATTGAACACACAACCTTATGGTGCATGGGACGATGCTCCAACCAACTGAGCCAGCCGGCCAGGGTAATCTCCCAATCTTAATATCAGTAATTAGTAACCTTATTTACTGCTGCAAAGATCCATTTGCCATGTAATATAACATTCACAGGAATGAAACCAAGAAGTGAAGGTCATGGGGACTGAAATTCTAATATAGACGGTCAGGAGGTCACTGGTGACATTTTGCCGCAGAAAAGAGGAAAGAGGTTTCTAACAATAGAAATCCACCTTTAATTAGATGGCCCATGTTACCCAGCATTGAGCTTTCCACAACACTCCCCCCCCCTCAAAAAATGTAAAGCCATTTAGAATGCTCTTTAAAGACATTCCCACACTGAGGATGAAGGGGGCTGAATGATTCCTAAGATTCCATCTAACTCTAAGATCCTACAGTTTCAGTTCTCCAAATTGTGGTAGTCCTGCAAAGTGGAGGAGAATATAATAACTTGATTAATGAAAAAACAGAACTTTTCAGAAGATGGTCAAACCATTTCAATATGATGTTTTGACTTTCCGTGTAAATGACTTTCAGTCAAACTTCAAAGCAAGGACTTGCAGAAATTGGTCTTTCCTTTCCCATTTCATGGGGTTATTGGTTCTGAGGAAAGGCACAGAGACACTGAGATTTGCAATACTGCCTGATTTAGACTAGACTAGACCCCAGGTGCTTGGGCAATACTATGAAACACTCCCTTGGAAAAGGCTGTTAGGCTATCTCACCAATTTGTAGTTGTAGGGACCTTTCCCCTCCAGGTGACAGCCTGAGTGCTGAAAGTGGAAACAGACGTTGGCCTGTCCTGGAACTGGGCTTTTAGTGACAGTAAACACAGGGGAACGGTTGCAGGCTGGATGGAACTGTAAGGAGTAGGAGATGAGGGATCATAAAACTCTGCATTGAACATGGAAACCCCTCCATGGCTCTAAAACCCTGTAAGAGTGGGAATTTAAACAGAATACTTTCTCTACATAGTAAGCAAATGATAATACTGAAGTTAGGCCCAGAGCAGGATGAAGAATAGCACGTATTAGAAAATGCAGGTTGAAGTGCAATAACTTTGATTATCTGTGCTCAGATCAGAAAGCAACATGAAGTAAACTCCGATGGTAAAGCTCTTGGTGGATATTCCTGAGTGGGTAAACTTTGGCTGCTTGTGTACCTAGAAAGGTGATGGGAAGATCGTACGTAGACTCTCCTCCCTGCACAATTTTGGAAACCATAATATTTCATCTGGCAGAGCTGAACAAGTGAGACCATAGTAAGTCAGAATGTGTTCAAGGGGTGAGGATCATAAAATGGGAGCCCCTGAATACAACAAAACCACAAAAGAACCAAGACATCGCATCTTTCTCAGTGTGGCACAGACTATCAAGCAATAAGAAATAAACAGTGGAAAGTGCTAAAATGATGGTGGGGAGGTGGAGGAAATTGGGAAAGGGAAGTGGTTGTAATAAAAGCTACAATGTATAGGGCACTCACCATGCGCCAGGCAGACTCTCCACTCTATGTGCACCATCTCATTTCACTGCCACGAAAAGGCTGTTAGTAAGTAACTAGTTCTTGTTCATCAGAGCTGGAGGAAGGCGGAGCCAGGACATGGAGCACAACAGCTGATTGCAGAACATACTAATTCTAATACAGCTTCAAAACAGCATGTGATTCAGGCTAAACTCCTGGAAATGTGATGAGCTTTGTCACAACTATATATATAAAACCATAAGAATCAAAGGATCTTCATGTCCAACAGGACCACAGCAGTCACTTTTGCTCCCAGTTCCCTGGCCCACATAGGTTACCTTCAATGGCACAATTACCAGGTGGCCCTCCATACCTGCCTATGACAAAGGTGAACGCATTTATGCACAAACAGCTCATTCCACTGCTGGCAATTTATAATTGTTAGAAAATTCTCCCATCAGCCTGAATTTTAAATGCTACTCCTCATTGTTCAGAAGTCTAGAGCAACACAGAAATGATGTGTTTCACCACATATAAAATGCACGACAAAGTTGAAGGCTGCTATCCCTGCTCCAGGTCCTCACTTCTCCAGGGAAAACATGATCAATTACTGCAACTGTTTTGAAAGAAACAGACTAACAATGTCACTGTCACTACAGTCATGAGCACCACACTGCTGCTGCTGCCACTAGTCCTCCAAAGGTGAAGAAAAAAGAAAAGTACTTAGGTAGACAAAAATATTGAATAGGTCAAAGAAAAGTCCTCAACAAAAGACTTATAAAAATTGTCCCACTGCAAAAGATTAATATAAATAGAAATGAAAGCCCAAAAGGTTTGAATATAAATTCACCAGAGTATGACTAGCAATATATTCAATTCAAAGTTTCAGTATATGAATAGCAAATATGCACTAGATCATTAATCATTTGGGGAATGCAAATTAAAACCAAAATGAGATACCACTACACATCTACTAGAGTGGTTAAAATTAAAAACATTGACAATGCCAAGTGCTGACAAGAATACAAAGCAACTGAAACTCTCATTTTTTTGTTGTTGGACTGAAAAATTGTAGAGGCCATTTGAAAAGAATGTTGGCAGTATCTTATAAAGTAATAGGGTACCTGCCATAGGATGTAGCAATCTCATGTCTTGGAATTGATTCAAGGGAAATGAAAACATGTGTCCACATAAAGACCTATGTGTGACTGTTTCTTCATAATAACACAAAGCTGGAAAGAACCCAAATGTCCTCCAACTGGTGAAAGAGTAAATAAATTGTGGTACTTCCAAACAATGAAATACTACTCCACAATGAAAAGGACAAGCTGCTGGTTCACACAATAATGGATATGTGTCTTAAATGCATTTCCCTAAAGAAAAGAAGCCAGAACCAAAATGTTACATATCATAGAGTTACACTCATAGGTTAATCTGGAAAAGGCAAACCAACAACTGAGAAAACAGGTCAGTGGCTGCCAGGGGTTGGATAGAGGAGAGAAGGCATGACTACAAAGCATGAAGGGACTTGGGAGATAATGAAACTGGCCTGCATCACAATTGTAGATACATGACTCTATGTTTTCATCAAAATGCATACAAGAGAAAGAGTCAGTTTTTCTGTACACAAAGTTTTCTTTAAAATCAATCTATATGAAAATGGCACAGAAATAGAATACAAACTGCAAAAAAAAATTGAACCTAATTGTACTACAAATTAATAAAGTAACTGCTCTGAGGGAGGCAAGGAAGAAAACTAGCCTAAGTAACTTTGGAAAGCGGCACTTTGACTGGATACTGTAAGGCTAAAGACCAAAAGAACTGTACACTAATATTGTACCCTGCTTAGTCATTTTTTTCTCACCAATGTACGGGTGAGCAATCCTAAACATACTTGGGTTGAACAAATAAATAGCTATACTGTATATAATAAAAGTCAGGATTTTCCTGTTGCAGAAACAAGTCACAAATAAGGAAAGGGAAAGGAATGAGCCCTGTGGTGTGGGATTGGAATTAAAGGTATCACTATGAACTCATGGTGTTTTTGAAAGCAAATAACAGGAGAGAGAGACTGAGACAGAAATAGAGACACAGAGAAAGAGAGAGAGACTATGTACACACAAGTTAATATATATTCATGTATTTCTACTCTCCACAGAAAGGTCCTCAAAGCAATAAGATTTCAGTAGAAATAAGCATACCCATTATCTAGATCTTGGTTTCTAACCAGCATTCTGTAGTAAAAAAAAAAAAAAGAAAGAAAGAAGAAAAGAAAAAGAAAGAGCCAGAGTTTTTTAGAGAAGTAGGTATTTCTAGAGCTGGAGCCAGAAAAATGCAAGAGGAATCTGTAGCGTCTTGTGGTGCCAGAAAGTAAGAAAGTGATGAAGAAGAAATGGAGGCACTCGGCAATGACATAGCCCAAGACAGTGCCCACCAGCCCAAACATGAATAATTTGAACAAGAAAGCAAATAGCAATAGCATTGAATTAGAATCAATAGAACAAAATAAATATTCATGAGCTCATTTACATATAAATAAATAACTAAGTTCCCTGGCTGGTGTGGCTCAGTGGATTGAGCTCTGACCTGTGAACTAAAGAGACACTGGTTTGATTCCCAGTCAGGGTACACGCCTGGGTTGCAGGCCAGGTCCCCAGTAGGGGGTGCATGAGAGGCAACCACACACTGATGTTTCTCTCCCTTTCTTTCTCCCTCCCTTCTCCTCTCTAAAAATAAATAAATAAAATCTTCAAAAAAATAAATAACTGAGTAAGTAAATAAAGGGTGAAGAAGAAAAGGTATTTCCTGAAGGAAAATTCCAAATAACAAATGTAGGTGAAATGAAAAAAAAATGAAAAATAACCAACAATAATAATTTTAGATAATATATAGCAATGGCTGCTAAAATATATGGCAAAATTTTTAGGAGAAACAGGATGTTTGAATAGTATAAAAGTATCTCCCTCAAGCCCTGGCTGGTGTGGCTCAGTTGCTGGAGCATCATCCCATACACTGAAAGGTCGCCCATTAGATTCCCACGAGGGCACATGCCTAGGTTGCAGGATCTCTCCCCAGTCAGGGCACATGCATTGGAGGCAACCAATCCATGTTTCTCTTTCACTTCTGTCTCTCTCCCTCTGTCTCTGTCTCTGTCTCTGTCTCTCTCTCTCTCTCTTTTCGCCTCTCTCTTGAATGAGAATAAAATAAACCTTTACAAAAATAAAAGTATATCCCTCAAGACATGTAACAGTAAGAATGGAGTGGAATGAAATAGAAAGCAATGGGATGGGATGGGATGGGATGGGATGGGATGGGATGGGATGGGATGGATGGGAGAATAGAGTAGGATAGGATAGGATACGATAGGATAAAATAGTGGTAAACTTATTTTGGAGAAAGCTAGCAGATCTCAGCCAAGTGATCCAAGATAGCATGCAATAATAAGACATCATCATATGACCCTGCATTATAAAAGGACACCACTTCTTTGGTGTTCTTGCCAAAAATCTATAACCTCAATTTAATAATGAGGAAATATCAGACAAACCCAAATTGAGGGACATTCTACCAAATAACTAATCCATACTATTCAAGTGTCAAGGTCGTGAAAGACCAAGAAAGGCTGAGGAACAGGCCAGATTGGAAGAAGTCAAGGAGGTTTAAGAGTCAAATATACTCTGGGGCCCTGGATTGGAAAACATTAGTGGAAAAACTGGTGAAATATGAATAAAATGTGTATTTTGCTTAATGGTATTGTACCAATGTGAATTGTTTACCTTTGAAACTGTTCCATGGTTTCATAAGATATTACATTATATTCATAAAAGTTGCAGTAATTTTGCAACTTCCCTGTAAATCCAAAAATATTTCAAAATACAAAGTTTAAAAAACTGTAATTACAGCGCTTTTAGAAAATAGCAATAGTGTTTAAAGTTATGACTGACATGCAGTCCATGCTAAACTCAAGAGAAATTCCTACTTTCATTTTTTTATTATTTTATTGTTCAAGTACAGTTGTCTGCATTTACCCCCACCACTCACCCCCGCCTCAGCCATCCCCACCTCCCTTCCGTTTCCACCTTTCCTTGGTTTTGTCCACGTGTCCTTTATAGTTGCTCCTGAAAACCCTTCCCTTTCCCCGTCATTATCTCCTCCCACCTCCCCTCTGGTCACTGTCAGATTGTTCTCAATTTCAATGTCTCATTGTATTTTGCTTGCTTGTTTGTTTGTTGATTAGGTTCCAGTTAAAGGTGAGATCATATGGTGTTTGTCCCTTACCACCTGTTTATTTCACTTAGCATAATGCTCTCCAGTTCCATCCATGCTGTGGAAAAGGATAGGAGCTCCATCTTTCTTTCTGCTGCGTAGTATTCCATTGTGTAAATGTACCATAGTTTTTTTTATTTTATTTTAATTGTTGTTCAAGTACACTTTTCTGTCTTTTACTCGCATCCCAGCACACCCCACTAGCCCTCGTCACCTCCCTTCCATTTCCACTCCTTCCTAGTTTTTGTCCATGTGTCTTTTATACTTGTTCCTGTAAACCTTTCCCCTTTTCCCCTGAAATTTCCTCCCATCTCCCCTATGGTCACTGTCAGCCTCTCTACTTCAGTGTCTATGGTTATATTTTGCTTGTTTGATTGTTTTGTTGTTTAGGTTCCTGTTAAAGACGAGATCATATGGCATTTGTCTTTCACCACCTGGCTTATTTCACTTACCATAATGGGTTCCAGTTCCATCCATGCTGTCGCAAAGGGTAGGAGCTCCTTCTTTCTTTGTGCTGCATAGAATTCCATTGTGTAAATGTGCCATAGTTTTTTGATCTATTCATTTACTGATGGGCACCTAGGTTGTTTCCAACACTTGGCTATTGTAAATTGTGCTGCTATGAACATTGGGGTGCATAGGTTCTTTTGGATTGGTGTTTCAGGGTTCTTAGGGTATAATTCCAGCAGTGGAATTGCCAGATCAAAAAGCAGTTCCATTTTTAGCTTTCCAAAGAATTCCAAACTGTTTTCCATAGTGGCTGCACCAGTCTGCATTTCCACCAACAGTGCACTACGGTTCCTCTTTCTCCACATACTCTCCAACACTTGTTCTTTGCTCATTTGTTTATGATGGCCATTCTGACTGATATGAGGTGGTATCTCATTGCGGTTTTAATTTGCATCTCTGATGGCTAGTGTTGCTGAACATCTTTTCATATGTCTCTGAGCTCTCTATATGTCCTCCTTGAAGAAGTGTCTGTTCAAGTCTTTTGCCCATTTTTTAATTGGGTTGTCTTCCTGGAGTGGAGTCATGTGAGTTCTTTATAAAATATTTTGAAGACAAAACGCTTGTCCAAGGTATCATTGGCAAATATGTTTTCCCATAGGGTTGGTTCTCTTTTCATTTTAATGCTGTTTTCTTTAGCCATGCAGATTCTTTTTAATTTGATGAGATCCCATTTGCTTATTCTTTTCTTTATGGCCCTTGCTCTAGGGGACATGTCAGTGAAAATATTGCTGTGTGGAATGTCTGAGATTTTCCTGACTATGTTTTCCTCTAGGGCTTTTATGGTGTTGTGACTTATATGTAAGTCTTTTATCCACCTTGAATTTATTTTTGTGTATGGTATAAGTTTGTGATCAAATTTCATTTTTTTGCATGTAGCTGTCCAGATCTCCCAACACCATTTATTGAAGAGGCTGTTTTTACTCCATTTTATGTTGCTGCCTCCTTTGTTGAATATTAATTGATGGTAAAGACTTGTGTTTATTTCTGGGCCCTCTGTTCTGTTCTATTGGTCCATGTGCCTGTTCTTATGCCAATACCAAGCTGTTTTGATTACAGTGGCCTTGTAATACAGTTTTATATCAGGTATTGTGATCCCTCCTACTTTTCTTTTTTTCTCAAAATTGCTGCAGCTATTCGGGCTTGTTTATGGTTCCATATACATTTCTGAAATGTTTGTTCTATATCTGTGAAATATGTTATTGGTACTTTAATAGGGATTACATTGAATTAATAAATCGCTTTGGGTAGTATGGCCATTTTGATGATGTTAATTCTTCCAATCCATGAGCATGGTACATGCTTCCATTTTTCTGTGTCTCCCTTAATTTCTTTCTTCAGTGTTGTATGTTTCCTGAGCACAGGTGTTTTACCTCCTTGGGCTTATTTCTAGGTACTCTATTTTTCTTGTTGCTATATCGAGTGGGGTTTTTTCCCTGATTTCTCTTTCTGATATTTGTTGTTGGTATACAAAAATGCCTTTGATTTCTGAATATTGACTTTGTACCCTGCTGTTTTGCTAAGTTCATTTATTAGGTCCAGTAGTCTTTTGGAAGGATCTATAGGATTTTCTATGTACACTATCATGTCATCTGCAAACAATCACAATTTTACTTCCTCCTTTCCAATTTGGATGCCTTTTTTCTTTTTCTTGTCTGATTGCTGTGGCTAGGACTTCCAATACTATGTTGAATAGAAGTGATGAAAGTGGGCAGCCTTTTCTTGTTCCTCATCTTAATGGGAAAGGTTTTAGTTTTTACCCATTGAGAATGATGTTAGCTGTAGGTCTCTCATATATGCCCTTTACTATGTTGAGGAATGCTCCCTGTATTCCCACTTTGCTGAGTGTTTTTATCATAAATGGGAGCTGTACCTTATCACATGCTTTTTCTGAATTTATTGATATAATCATGTGATTTTTGTCTTTGCTTTTGTTTATGTGGCATATTATATTTATTCATTTGTGAATATTGTACCATCCTTGCATCACTGGGATGAATCCCACTTGATCATGGTGTATGATCTTTTTAACATATTGCTGGATGTGGTTTGCCAATATTTTGTTGAGGATTTTAGCATTTATGTTCATCAATGATATTGGCCTGAAGTTTTCTTTCTTTGTTATATCTTTATCCAGTTTGGGGATTAGGATGATGCTGGCTTCACAAAAAGGGTTTGGGAGCCCCCAATCTTCTTGGAGTTTTTGGAATAGTCTGTGGAGGATATGGGTAAGTTAGCCTTTCCTTAAATGTTTTGTCAAATTCTCCTGTGAAACCTTCTGGTCCAGAGATTTTATATCTTGGGAGGTTTTTTATTATTGTTTCAATTTCATCAGCTGTTATTTATCTATTCAGGATTTTGGCTTCTTCTTCTTTGAGTTTTGGAAGATTATATTTTTCTAGAAATTTGTCCATTTCACCTAGGTTTTCTAGTTTCTTGGCATATAATTCTTTGTAATAATTTTTTATAATACTTTGTATTTCTGTGGTATCAGTTGTAATTTCTCCTCTTTCATTTCTGATTGTTTTTATTTGGGTCCTCTCCCTTTTTATCTTGATGAGTCTCCTTAAAGACTTGTCCATTTTGTTTATTTTATCAAAGAACCAGCTCCTGGATTTATTGATCCTTAGAATTATGTTTTCAGTCTCCATGTTGTTTAATTCTGCTCTGATCTTGGTGATTTCCTTCCTTCTGCTTGCTCTGGGCTGTCTTTGTTGTTGTTCCTCGAGTTCTTGTAGGTATACGGTTAGGTTGTTTGTTTGAAATGTTTCTATCTTTTTTAGGTAGGCCTGTATCGCTATGAAATTCCCTCTCAGGACTGCCTTCAGTGTGTCCCATAAGTTTTGGATTGTTGTGAGTTCATTTTCATTTGTTTACAGAAACTTTTTGATTTCTTCCTAAATCTCATTCTTGACCCAGTCATTGTTTAATAGCATGCCATTCAATCTTCATGATTTTGAGTGTTTTGGGTTTTTTCCTTGAGGTTGGTTTCTAGTTTCAGTCCCTTGTCATCTGAGAAAATGCTTGGTATGATTTCAACTTTCTTGAATTTGTTGAGGCTTGTTTTGTGTCCTATCATGTGGTCTATCTTTGAAAATGTTCCATGTGCATTTGAAAAGAATGTGTATTTAGCTTCTTTGGAATGGAGGGCTCTATATATATGAGGTAAATCCATTTCATCTAGGGCATTCTTCAATGTCACAATATCTTTGTTGATATTTTGTTTGGAAGATCTGTCCATTTATGACAGCGGGGTGTTAAAATCCCCTACTATAATTCTGTTGCTGTCAATATCTTTCTTGAAGTCCTCCAAGATTGTTTTTTATGTATTTGGGTGCTCCTATGTTGGGTGCATATATAGTTACAATGTTTATGTCTTCTTGATGGATTCTTCCCTTGAGTATTATGAAGTGACCTTCTGGGTCTCTTTTTGTGGCCCTTTTTTTTTTTTTTTTTTGAAGTCTATTTTGTCTGATACGAGTATTGCTACCTCAACTTTTTTTTTTCCTGTCCATTTGCTTGGAATATTTGTTTCCAGCCCTTCATTTTCAATCTGTGTAGGTCTTTTGTTCTGAGGTGGGTCTCTTGTAGGCAGCACATGTGTGGGTCATGCTGTCTTATCCATTCAACAATTCCATGTTTTTGACTGGAATATTTAATCCATTTACGTTTAAGGTTACTATTGATAGGTACTTGTTCATTACCATTTTTTCATACCTTTGTTCCTCTCTCTCTCTCACTCTTTTTTCCCCCTTTTCTTAAAGCAGACCCTTTAGCATCTTGCGTACAGGTCTGCCCATTCTTGGAGATACCTGCTTCCAACTCACCAACACCAGCAGCAGCAATCAAGACAGCAGAGTCAGCCTGAGATGTCCCTGTAATCATGTTTTTGATAGTGTCTGTGTCCTGGGGCATCAATTATGGTCACATAATACTTTCTGGTTTCTAATTTCCACAGGGAGATATCAATGATGGTATCATACTCACATTCAGCTTTCAGTTTATCAAAGACCCAGGCATACTTGAAGGAGCCCTTCCCCATCTCAGTCTCCTTTTCAGATTGTTCCATGGTTCTTTTGTCAATCCCACCACATTTGCAGGTCAGATGGCCAGTAATGGTAGACTTGCCAGACGGAATCTACATGTCCAATAACACAATGTTGATGTAAGTCTTTCCCTTTCCCATTTTGGCTTTGATTTAGTGGTGGTTTTCTCAATACCTGTGTTCTAAATTCCTACTTTTATATGTCTTTTATTAAAAAGAATGGAAATGAAGAAACTAAAAACTTTTAATTTAGAAAGTTTAAAAATATACACATGCATCCAATATAAGGAGGAAGGAATAATAAGAATAAAAGCAATTATTGGTAACCTTGAAAAAAACAAGAGTAATACTAAATGAATGAAAAGAAGAAAACACAAGTATACAACTGAAGTTCAAATATTCTAACTCCTCAGGATATTGCTATTTATATCTATTTATAAGCCATGAATAGAGAGATAATTTACACTTATTTATATTTTATAAAATATTTTATGCATAAATTAGTATACTTATACTTATATTTAAATAAGTATAAGTATTATATATTTAATAAGTAATATATATTTAATAAGTAATATTTAATAAGTATTAAATATATAATACTTATATAAGTATTATATATTTAAATATAAATAAGTATAATACTTATACTTATAAGTACAAGTATAAATAAGTACAAGTATACTTATACTTAACTATATTTATATTGCTCTTTATATCTATTTATAGCCAAGAATAGAGGGATAATTTTTACTTATTTATATTTTTTATCCTCAGTTGAGGACATTTATTAACTTTAGAAAGAAGAGAGGGAAGGAAGAGAGAGAAGGAGAGAAACACTGATACTGGAGAGAGAAACATTACTCAGCTGTCTCTCCCTTGCACCTGAGTCAGGGTGGGACCCATGAATTTTAGGTCTATGGGATGATGCTCCTAATGACCAAGCCACACTGGCCAGGGCTAAAGAGGTCATTTTTAGACCCTAAACAAATGTTTTTGTATTATTTTTTATTTTAATAGATGGAAAGTATTCTCAGAAAGCAATTTATGAAAACTGGCAAATACATACCTTAAAAAGACTAATAACAATGGAAAAAAAGAGTAAAATAGAAATTGTTAAAGACCTACACACAGAAAGAGTCCCAGTCTTAACTAGTATTATAAATTACTTCTTTCACATATTCAAGAAATAGTTAACATTATGTCAACTAAACTATTTAAGAGTGTGGGAAAAGAAAATGTATCAGCTCATTTTCTAAAATGAGAAAGATTCTGTTGGCAGAAACCTAATATAATATAAAAAAGTGTTGTGTTTGTATTACTGTCTCATAGAGTTCAATTCCCACTCTCACAATTTTATCCAATCCCTTTCAAATTTAAAGATTGAAAAATACAGAAAAAGAATGGGAATGAATTTTTAAAATAGTTGAGTCATTCTGTGTTTTCCACGTTATCTCTATTAATTTCACCATTTACCCCAGGAAGACACAACTTAGGAAGCCCCTGCTTCTCGGTGTTTTCCCCAGGCCTCAGTGCTTTCTGCTTTTACACATTCACACCAGCCGCTGTTTTCCATCTGTCCTTTGGATTATTCCTCTCCTTACATTTCTTGTATGTGTATTTTTTTTAGTGTGAGTTAATCAGAAAGTCTAGCCATATTGATTTTTACAGATGCCTCCTCTTCTTTATCAAGAATCATTTGTAATTATATTGCCAGAATTTAGTTTTTGAAAAGTGTAAGTCCCTTGTAATGATTTTGGGTCTGGAATAATGGCTCTTTCCTCTGGCAAGCTTTGGAGATGTGAAGACCCCAGGCAGGGACACCTAAGTGAGGCGGGGCTTCCCTTTCCCTTAGGTGTTGGTGAGCTGACATTCTTTCTCTGGGAGTTTTTCAGTTCTGTTTAACCAAAGATCCTTAGAAGTTGCTCAAAAATAGCAGTTTCACTATACTTACTGTTTTAAATTTTTGATAAGGTGGGATTTCCCAAATCAGAATTTTAAAAAATGTTCCCATGTGTCCTATTTCTTATGTATAAAGCAAGCTTAAGTGGGCACCCATTTCTGCGTGAGTGCTGAGAGCATTGAACAACCTTGGACATGTACAGAGCCTAACTTGCCCTGGAAGATCTCTCACAAAGGTAATTAAGCTCAAATGACTCTTCTCACTCTTCCTGTGTGGGAGTGCCCCACAGATCCTTCGGATGGTAAAGAGCCAAACAGCACACAGTCTTCCCCAGTGGGCTCCAGAGAGCAGCAGGGTAACACAGAAGATCAGGGTTTCCAGCACTGCTTCTTAAACATGGAGGCGATTGATCAAGCACCAATGACTGGCTGGGAGATCCGAGCACAGAGAGCCAGGAGATTCAGGGCTTTCACTGTGAAACTACACCCATGCTTGCTGGAGAGAAGCCACAGGGAGTGAAACTGCACCCATGCCTGCTGGAGAGAAGCCACAGGGAGTGAAACTGCACCCATGCCTGCTGGAGAGAAGCCGCAGGGAGTGGCAGGGCTGCTGCCCAGGAGATGGGAGGAAGTGAAGACCCCTGAACATTTAGCAGGAAAGACTCTGAGGGGCCATCTCTCCCTCTGTGTTCAACCACCAAGCTCAACCAAACCAGGAAGAAAGTAAAGAGAATTTGCCAGGATCATTCATTTGTATTTTTTCTCTTTACTTTTCACTGCCTGTGTTCCAAACAAGAAGTTGCTAAACCCCTTACTGCTTTTTCTTCTTCTTTTTTTAAGTATGTTATTGATTATGCTATTACAGTTGTCCCGATTTTCCCCCCATTGCCCCCCTCCACCCACTGGCTTTTCTTTTTAAAGCTTCTTTAAGTAGAGGGAAAAAAGATAAAGTGACTTATCTGTGTACCTACTATCCAGAATTAATAAATGTTAACTTTTTACCACTTTTGCTTCAGAACACTGTAAACAACTAAAATAAAACATTGCAAATAGAATATTCTTTGTTCTTACCACCAGTGTTATTCCTAACCTTTTTCAGAGGAAATTACATGTTTGTACACACATGCACATATATGTATATGTGAACAATATTATAATGTGTTTTTAATCTACATAAATCTCTCCATTACAGAACAATAGGGGGCTGGGATGATATACTATTACCAAAAGTAACCCCCCAGGTTCGTTATGTCCGCTGCCTTATAGAAAAGACATCTCTCAATACCAGTGATTCATGAAAAGGAAAGGAAATGTTTATTTAATGCTATACAGTGAAAGGTTTTTCTTAGACTCTGCCGAGGAATAAATGCCAATTAGCCATGAAATTAGGCAATATAGGGCATTTTATTTGGGGTTTGTGCCCGGGCAAGATTCCCCCTCCTGGTCCCCCACTCTGTGCCCCCCTCCTCCACACAGCAGGGGGGCCAAGAAAGCTGCCGCCCAGCAGGGAAAATGGTGGGGTTTTATTTTGGGTTGGCTCTCCGTGGGAGCTGGGGATTGGTCCATTGTGAACAAAGCAGCAACATACCATTGGTGGTTCCCCTCCCACCCTGCTTTGAGGTCTCTTCTGGGTTGTAGTTCAACCGCCATGATTAACTGTAGTCCAGCCACCATTTTTATTGTAGTCCAGCCGTTGTTTTGTCCTAATCCACCTATCCTGACATACAGACTTAAAGTAGTAACCTAATGTCTTCATCAAAATCTCAAAGTCCCTTAAAACACCCAAAAACATGCACAGTCCTTCCTTCCCCTCTTTGCCCAGTCTGGAGTACTGTAACTGAGAAAAAGAAATAGAAGTCTGTGGCTCAGGCAGCCCCTAGTTCTTCCCAGTAATCTGTCTGGGCTGGTAGGCCTCCCTCGGTTCCTGGCACCATCAGCTGTGTCACCGGGATCTCTGCTAAGGCCAGATGGTGGTTCCCCTTTTTAAAGCTGCAGGGTTCCCTACT
The DNA here is from genome assembly GCA_004024845.1 of Tonatia bakeri. NCBI lineage: Eukaryota > Metazoa > Chordata > Mammalia > Chiroptera > Phyllostomidae > Tonatia > Tonatia bakeri. Next base: position 117,079 of record PVIA01002382.1, on the reverse strand, counting down.
CTGGCAAAGCCACGTGGCTCTCTCACATGTCCACAACCGTGTGGTCCTCTTGGCACAATGGTTGCGGGAGTCTCCACTCTGCCAAAACTGCATGGTTCTCCCTCCAATGGCTGCCAAATTTGGGTTTAAATCCCTGTGCCAATCTTCCTCTGCAGCCCCATTTCTGACTCCTCCCACAATTGGCTACACTTGCCATCACTCTCATATCCTTCCTGCTTTACTGGGCTGCCATCGTGAGTCTGGGAAGGCGTGGCCCCGTGTCATGGAGCTAATCTTCTCCAAGCTCTCATGTAGGCACTGTAACTAGGGGGACCTGCCCCCCAGTTACATCTCAGTGGGGAAGTTATTTCCATTCCCCTGGCTCAGAGTAGGGCCACAGCTATTTAACATATCTATGTAACCAGTTAAAGGTTATAGATATGTTAAATGACCACACTAGAGGTTGGCTGCAAAGCTTTTGCTATGCAAAACAGCTCTCAATGGCCCTGCTCCATTTGTCCCTTCCCCAAAACCACACCTGTGGGGGTGGGGGGTGGTGAGGACATCCTAATATTTCCTGAACACCTTGAGTTCTGGACCCCATTCCAACTCCCTATTTGGGGTTCCCCCTCTTGGCTGTACCCTGTTACATCTCTACATATATAAATACTTGCGCAGACATACAGGCATCCATGAATAAACTATATGCATCTTAAATATAAATGGATAAACAATGTATTTTTGTTCTATGGAAATGCAAATAAGTATGTTGTATGGAACCTAGATCTTCTTTTCCTCTCTCAACATTATGTGTAGGGGGTGTCTCATCTTAAAGGGTATTTGCTGGTTTCTGTTCTGAAAGAGCCTCTTTTAAAACCAGTCTCTGCAGATGACATGCTTCATGATCTCCACTACTCAAATTGATAATCATTGGGCCTGCTTTCAAAGAATAATGCAGAAAGGATATTCAAGTACAATTTGCCGACATTTTGTGAGTATTTCTGGTATTACATTTTTCATCATTCGTAAGCTGATGGTCATTTATGAAAGATAATGGGAGTCTCAGGAAATCACTGTGACCCAACTAGAAGAATTTTCAAGGTGTTTCATTAACAAAGATCAAATTAATAACTTAGAAATTGAAGAGCAATGTTTGCTTATGCAGATGTGACTGAAGGAAGAGCTATAAATATACTACACTTAGGGGGTAGGATTGGTAGTAATAAAAGTGACAAAAATTTTTAATCTGTTAAGCAGAAAAACAACAGTCAACAATTAGAGTAGGTTTATCCAGAACTGGTAGCATAAATGTACTCCTTACCTGCATAGAGATAACACCCAGAAGAGTAGACACACACAATACACACACACACCTGTTAATATAGGAATAAATTGTGGTCACACATACAATGCAACCATTTTTATGGTTGCAGTAGAAGACATATACAATATTTATGGCACTGCTTGTCACAGCAGAAAACTGAAAACAATGACTTGCATAGGTCTACTCAGCTTAAGAAATGTGATGAGGCAAACACCTTGACATGGGTATCAAAAACACAACAGTGAATAAAAAAGCAAATTATAGAACACATCAATATGATACTATTTTAAAGTTAATAAAAACAAGCAAAATGAAACAATGTACTTGGAGACAAATACATACATGTGGAAACTATTAGGAGAAGCAAGAGAATGAGAAAAAGTGGGGCCTTCTGGAAGAAAAGTGGAGAGATAATGGGAAGAAACACACATGAAGCTTCAATATGACTGTTCTTGCCCTGATCATGCATGTTTGTTCATGCATAGAAAATATTTTAAAAGACATACACAAAATCAGTGCAGGTAACCTTTGGGAATGAGGTTGGAAAACTGGAAAAAAGATATTTTATTTTCTATTCTATATTGCATGTGTTTCATACTTCTCTAGACTAAGATTGTATCAAAAGATGATATTGAATTGCATAATACTAGGAATATAATATTGTAATCATAATTAACAGTTATTGAGTGCTTAGCATTGGCACATAGCAAGCATCCAATAGAAGTTAGCTAATGTCAGCATAAAACATATATAGATCAATGGAATAGAGTAGAGAGCCCAGAAATAAACTCATGCCTTTTTGGTCAATTAATATTTGACAAAAGAGGCAAAAATACACAGTGGGGTTAAGATGGTCTATTCAATAAATAGCGTTGAGAAAATTGGAGAGATATGTGCAAAAACTTAAACTAGACCACTTTCTTATACCACGCACAAGAATAAACTCAGAATGGATTAAAGACTTAAATGTTAGATGCAACCATAAAAATCCTAGAAGAAAACACAGGCAGTAAATTCTTGGACATTTCTCATAGCAATATCTTTTCCAATATATCTCTTCAGGCAAGGAAAACAAAAGAAAAAATAAACAGGTGAAACTACACCAAACTAAAACGTTTGTCACAGCAAAGGAAACCATCAACCAAATGAAAAGACAGCCCACTAAGTGGGGGAACATATTCACCAATGACACATCTGATAAGGGGTTAATACCCAAAATTTATAAAGAACTTACAAAACTCAACACCAAAAAACAAACAGTCCAATTAAAAAATGGGCAAAGGACCTGAATAAATACTTCTTCAAAGAGGACATACAGATGATCAATACACCTATGAAAAGATGCTTAATATCACTAATCATCAGAGAGATGCATACTAAAACCACAATGAAGTATCACCTCACGTCTGTCAGAATGGCTATCATCAATAAACCAGCAAACAAGTGCTGGTGAGGATGTGGAGAAAGGGCAATATTTTTCTACTGTTGGTACGAATGCAAATTGGTGCAGCCACTGTGGAAAGCAGTGTGGAGATACCTCAAGAAATTAAAAAGGGGACTGTCTTATACCCAGTGATTCCACTTCTACGAATATATCAGAAGAAACCCAAAATATTAATTTGAAAAAATATATGCACCCCTAATTTCATTGTAACATTATTTGCAATAGTCAAGATTTAGAAGTAGCCCAAGTGTCCATCACTAGATGAGTGGATAAAAAAGATGTGGTACATTTACACAATGGAATACTACTTGGCCATAAAAAGAAGGAAATCTTACCTTTTGCAACAGAATGGATGGACCTGGAGATTATGATGCTAAGTGAAATATGCCAGTTAGAGAAAGACAAATATAATACCATATGGTCTCATTTATATGTGGAACCCAGTGAACAAAATAAAAGAACAAATAAAACATAAACAAACTCACAGATACAAAGAAAAGACTGACAGCTGTCAGAGGAGAGGGAAGTTAGAGAGCTGGATGATAAAGGTGAAGGGATTAAGCAAAGAAAAAAAAAAACCCTCATAGACACAGAAAACAATATGATGGTTACCAGAGGGAAAGGGAGGTATGCGGAGTATGAAGAGTGTAAGGGGTGGGGCGGGGGGGATAAATAGTGATGAAAAGAAACTTGACATTGGATGGTGAGTACACAATACAATGTACAGACAATATATTATAGAACTGTACACTTGAAACCTATGTAATTTTATTAACAAATGTCATCCCAATATATTAGATAAAATGGAAAAAAAAGTAAACTGGTGTTCTTTTCAGTCAAGCTGAGCAGCCAGTACAGTGAATGCATGCCAGGAAAGGAACAGCTGAAGAAAACGAGGATTTTTAACCTGGAAAAGAAAAGACTCCGAGACATGATCACCATCTCTGAGTAATTTAAAGGCTAACACTCAGAGAAAGGACGGGGTTCACATTGCTTGTTTTTGAGGAGGACTAGACCACTGGACTGAAGCTGTGGGACAGACTCGCAGTCCTGACAAACCAAATGCGGCCCCTCGGGCTGCAGTGAGCTCAGTGCTCCACTGCTACTGTCCCACACCGTGATTTCCAGCTCAGCCTGGAGAACTGTTCGTCAGGGACCACCATTAAGGCCTGCTAAATTTGAGAATCTGTTCTTCAAAATCAGAGGCATTGGAGCTGATGAAGAGGGGATAGAGATGGTTCGTGGGGTGCAGGGGGAGGTATAAAGGAAAAGCACATGCAGACTTGTCGAAGTGAAATGTGATGTGTCCCTAAATCATGCCGAAATTGTTGTTTTTGCTGGCTCCGTTGTGCACAGAGTGAAAGCTACTTGTCTTTATCAGAATTTACAAGGAAGTAACACCAACACGCTCTTCCCTCTCAAGAGGGGAGAATGGGAGACTCAAAAACAGAATTCTAATAAGGGGAGGGCGGTGGGGGTGGAGATGCAGAGCCAGGGCTGAAAGTGAGAGCGAGGGAAGCCAGTGTTCAGACACCAAGCTGGGCAGAGTCAGGCCAAAATGGCTGCCGGTGATGAGGCTTCAAGCTGGAAGGACCATTGGTTCAATCAAGGATAAACTTTGGAATGGACTGTACCCAGGAATGAGAACTCTGGCACTTTGTAACACCTGAAGAATTCCTTTTAAATTCCCTGTCCCAAGACTTCTGGCCAAGATGGAGGCATAGGTAGATACACTTTGTCTCCTTTCATGGTGAAAAGAAGGACAATAACAAACTTAAAAACAAAAAATAATCAGAACTGACATAAAATTAAATTGTATGGAAGTCAGATAATCAAGGAGATGAAGAAATATTCATTCAGACCGGTAGGAGGGGCAGAGACAGGCAACATGGGTGAAGAGGACTCATGTTGAGGTGGCATTTGGAGGACTGGGGTGGGCACTCCCACATTTGCGTGTGGATAAACCAGGAGGAACAACTGGAGGGCAAGACAGACTATGCATCCCAGGGTTCCAGCTTGGGAAAAGAAAGCCTCAAAAACTCTAACTGTAAAAACCTGTGGGGGTTGCAGCAGCAGGAGAAACCCCAGTCTCACAGGAGAGTTCATCAGAGAGACCCACAGTGTACTAGAATGTACACAAACTTACCCACCTAGGAATTAGCACCAGAAGGGCCCAATTTGCTTGAAGGTAGCAGGGGCAGCGCCTGAAAGCCAATGAGAGCCAAACAAGAGGCATTGTTCTCTCTTGGACCCCTCCCCCACATACAGTGCTGTTGGGGTCCACCCTGCTTGGTTTTAGGAAGCTGTAACCCCCATGGCTAAGGCTGAGTGAGAGACCTCAGAACCAGAAGATGCTAAAGAGACAAGCTTATCTCCCTGGCCTGAGCGCTGCCTGCTCTATGTCTGGCTCCCATTGCTCAGTTAGTCAATGACAGGTAACAATTCTCTGAAGAGAATGAACCTAAGACAGGCACGATCACATCAGAAGGCCCCCCGGGGGAAGAGACTCAGGGAGCTGTGGAAATGAGGGGGTGATTGACCCCTGCCCCCTTGACTTTGACAAACCCTGAGTCCTTGTTCTGGCTGTGAGAAATCCAAGTCTCCTGGCTGCCTTTGTCTCCTCCGCCCAACTCAGACCTGCAGAAATAGCAGGGGCAATGCAGTCCAGACCAGAGTCTGCAGACCCCCGGAGTAATTAGACCTGGGGCATAAAATATGCAAGATCCTGTGAGACCTGCTTGTTAGATGATGCTCTTGAATTAGAATATGAAGGCACAGGTAGGAAATGAAACTACCTTTTAGGTCCTGTAGCTTTCAGGTAATAAAACCCCAAATTCAGCATGAGCTCTTTCAGCTCTTTGAAGGCTACCTACTCATTTGATCTTCCCTGCCAGACTGTAATCAACAAACTGTATCTGTATTCTTAATAAAAGCCTGTTTGAGTGGGAAGGAGTGGTGCTCCCCCCTTGAGAGAGTGGCCGTTCCATTCCTGTTTCTCCACAGGACTCGGTAGTCCATGTGTATGTTTCTCGTGTCTCAAGCATCTGCAGCGTTTGCAGTCACCACAGGCCAGTAACTGCTTCACAATGCCACAACACAGTGACTTGGGTTGTCCCACCCTGGAAAACACCTAAGTGTCTACCCCTTAACACATAACACATATGCTAAGACAAAGAAATATGGCCCAAATGAAAAAAGAGATCAAAACTCCAGAAAAAGAACTGAGCAACAAAGAGATATCCAACCTATCAGATGCAGAGTTCCAAACACTGGCAATCAGGATGCTGATAGAAATGGTTGAGTATGGTCACAAAATACAGGAAAAAGTAAAGGCTATGCAAAGTGAAACTAGGAAAAATATACAGGGAACCAACAGTGAAAGGAAGGAAACGAGGACTCAAATCAACAATTTGGAGTAGAAGGAAGAAATAAACATTTAACCATAACAGAATGAAGAAATAAGAATTCAAAAAAATAAGGAGAGGCTTAGGAACCTCCAAGACAACTTTAAACATTCCAACATCTGAATCATAGGGGTAGCAGAAGGAGAAAAGGAAGAGCAACAAATTGAAAACTTATTTGAAAACATAATAAAGGAGAACTTCCCCAATCTGGCAAGGGAAATACACTTCCAGGAAGTCCAGGAAGCTCAGAGAGTCCCAAAGAAGTTGGACCCAAGGAGGAACACACCAATACACTTCATAATTACATTACCCAAGATGAAATATAAGGAGAGAATCTTAAAAGCAGCAAGAGAAAAAGAGACTGTTATCTACAAACAAGTTTCCAGAATACAATCAGCTTATTTCTCAAAAGAAAACTTATAGGCAAGAAGGAGCTGGAAAGAAGTATTCAAAGTCACGAAAGGCAAGGACTGACATCCAAGATTACCCAGTAAATCTATCATTTAGAATGGAAGGACAGATAAACTGCTCCCCAGATAAGGTCAAGTTAAAGGAGATCATCATCACCAAGTTCTTATTATATGAAAAAGAAGATAAAAAATAGGAATAGTAACTTCCGGCCAAGATGGAGACATGGGTAGACACTCTGTGCCTCCTCACACAATCAAGATAGGGACAACAACAATTTAGAAACAGAATAACAACCAGAACTGACAGAAAATTGAACTGTATGGAAATTGGAAAACCAAGGAGTTAAAATAGACACATTCATCCAGACCTGTAGGAGTGGTGGAGTTGGACAGCCAGGCGCAGAGCAGTGTCATGGAACAAAGAGCATTGGGACTGGCATAAGGCATGCTGGGAGCACAAGACCGCAGCAGGCGGACCCTGGGCATGAAAGTGGTGGCTGGCATACCCTGGCTGAGGGGTGGCAACTGGCAGACCCAGCAAGGCAGCGATTGTGAAGCAAGGCACTGCAAGCAAGGCAGCTGGCTGACCTGGTGATCCCAAGGTCCCAACACTGGGAAATAGAGCCTCAGGGCACTGATTGAAAACACCTATGGGGGTTGAGGCGCAGAGAGAGACTCCCAGCATCATAGGAGAGGTCGTTGGAAAGACCCACGGGGTTCACAAGCCCACCCACACAGGAATTAGCACCAGAAAAGCCCTGTTTGCTTGGGGGAAGCAGAGGCAGGGACTGAAGTCTGATGGAGAGCAGAGCAAGTGCCATTGTTCCCTCTCAGACCCCACCCCCACATACAGCATCACAACCCAGAGACTGGGTTGCCTGGCCTGGAACACCTAAGGCTCCACCCCTCATATGTAACACGTGCAAGAAGACCAAAAAAAAAAAAAAAAAAAAAAGATGGCTCAAACAGAAGAACAAATAAAAGCCTCAGAATCAATACTTTTAAGCGACTGAGAGATAGCCAGCCTATCAGATGCACAGTTCAAAACACTGGTGATCAGGATGCTCACAGAATTGATTGATTTTGGTCACAAATTGGATGAAAAAATGAAGGCTACAATAAGTGAAATGAAGAAAAATGCACAGGGAACCAATAGTGATGGAGTGAAAACTGGGTCTCACATCAATGGAGCGGACCAGAAGGAAAAAGAAAACAACATACAATCAGAAAGGAATGAAGAAATAAGAATTCAAAAAAATGAGGAGAGGCTTAGGAACTTCCAGGACATCTTTAAACATTCCAACATCCGAATTATAGGTGTACCAGAAGGGGAAGAGGAAGAGCAACAAGTGGAAAAGTTATTTGAACAAAAAATAAAGGAGAACTTCCCCATTCTGGCAAAGGAAAGAGACTTCCAGGAAGTCCAGGAAGCTCAGAGTCCCAAAGAAGTTGGACCCAAGGAGGACACACCAAGGCACATCATAATTACATTACCCAAGGTAAAAATGAAGGAGAGAATCCTAGAAGCAAGAAGAGATAAGGAGACAGTAACCTACAAAGGAGTTCCCATTGGACTGTCAGCTGATTTCTCCAAAGAGACCTTACAGGCAAGAAGGGGTTGGAAAGAAGTATTCCAAGTCATGAAAGGCAAGGACCTACATCCAAGATTGCTCTATCTAGCAAAGCTTTCATTTAGAATGGAAGGGAAGATAAAGCACTTCTCAGATAAGGTCAAGTAAAAGGAGTTCATCATCACCAAGCCCTTATTTTATGAAATGTTAAGGGGACTTATCTAAGAAAAAGAAGATAAAAAGACATGTATAGTAAAACAATAGCAAACTCATAATTATAACAACCACACCTAAAACAAAAACAAAAAGAAACTAAACAAAAAACTAGAACAGGAATAGAACCACAGAAATGTAGAGCACATGGAGGGTTAGTAACAGGGGAGTGGGAGGAGGAGAGAGGGGGGAAAGGTATGGAGAATAAGTAGCATAGATGGTAGGTAGAAAATAGACAGGGGAGGGTAAGAATAGTATGGGAAATGTAGAAACTAAAGCACTTATGACCCATGGACATGAACTAAAGGCGGGGAATGTGGGTGGGAGGGGGTGTGCAGGGTGGAGGGGAATAAAGGGAGGTAATGGGCAACTGTAATAGCATAATCAATAAAATATATTTAAAAATATGAATAGTAAAATGACAATAAACTTACAGCTGTCAACAACTGAATCTTAAAAAAAACTAAGCAAACAATCAGAACAGATTCACAGAAATGGAGATCACATGGAGGGTTATCAATGGGGAGGTGGAAGGGGGGAAATGGGGGAAAAGGTACAGAGAATGAGAAGCATAAATAGTCAGTACAGGGGAAGGTTAAGAATAGTGTAGTAAATGGAGAAGCCAAAGAACTTACATGTGCAATCCATGGACATGAACTAAGGGACAGGGGGAATGCTGGTTGGAGGGGTGGTGCAGGGAAGAGGGGAATAAAGAGGGAAAATGGGATTTTTGAAAATAAATAAATAAATAATTTCCCTGTCCCTTCAGAAACACAAAACCCTCTGCCCACTATGTGTGTAGTCTCCATGGCAGACCAGAGTGAAGGTCAAAACCAGGACAAGGAGAGGAAAACCCAGAGGCCAATGGTGTCTCCAGTGCTGAGAACAGAGGGGCAGCCCTCTCTCTGCTAGATTCCTGGGGGAACTGCAGCTCAGAGGCTGTGTGACTGAACCCCAACTTGAAGATGGCCCCCTCGAAGCCAGGAAAATGTTTTGGACAGCAAATTTTTTGGCTAGTTGCAAACAAAATAATGCCTTTCTCTGCTTGGAAATTCCATTAGGAAGAGGGACACAAAAAGCCAAAACCATCTTTGTAGCCAACTAGAAATCTTGCTGAGAAATGATTTTTAAAAATAAAAGCAAAACTGAGTTAGAATCATTATCATAGTAACTAACCTCTTATTTATTATTTATTTATTTATTTATATTTATTTTGGCCTCATGACTGACAGTTTGCAAAACACTTGGACATTTCTCATCTCACCCTACTCCCATGAAGAAGAGCTTTCCTCCTTGGCGGAGGAATTCAAACCACAGTCATTCTGAAAGAACACACTGCACGACCGAGGTCCCATGCCCACCCCTGGATTGTCCTTCTGTCTCGTCTCCACTGTACCAACCAACCCAAAGGCCCTAAGAACAGCCCAGTAACTCAGAACATGTTCGCTCCCATCACTCAGACTTAGGGTGGCTCCTGCCTCTGGAAGCAGAGAACCCCCACGAGGACTGGCTGCTAAGATCTCAAGCCATTATCAATCCACTCTCAAGGAACACATATCAGGAAGAACAATGAGACCAAGGTCTTTGGTATTTAAGGATTATTCACATGCGCCTACATGCGCCCATGTGTCATCCTTTGCCTTATGGCATTACTGCTGAGTTCACAAAACAAGCAGGTTTTTCTTCTCAGTAGAGTTGCATGTTTTGCAATTACAACTTAATAAAGGGAAGCTTGAGTAGAGTGGGCTGTCTGCAATTCCTCCTGTGCCCACAAGTTAAACTTTTGACACCAGAGTCACTTGCCATTTGAACCACTGAACCCAGATTGGGGTTGGTAGGACCAGGTCAGTAGCAGACTGAGTAAAGCCCTCTTGTCTTCGCCCAGCTGAGGTGGTGAGCCCCTTAGCACCTTGTCAAACACTAAATTTAATCCTGGTTTTATTTTCAAATCACTTTTTAAAAATACGCTAACCATTAAGCCATAGGAGGAAAGGTCCTTTTAAAATGATTTATTACGTGTTAACAGTTAAAGAAAATCTAAACAGTGTCTCCATAAAGACCCATGATCACGTTTTTAATTAAGAGCCACAACTTTTAATAGAAAGCATAATATGCCCATTCATGTCCGGGCACCCGCCAATGCAGGGTAGGTAATCCAGCAGTCAGACTCCGGGGAGAATAACAGCTTTTGACTCGCACCTCAAAGTCCTCTGTTAAAGAAAATAACAATAAAGTAAGATCCCTTTAAAACTTGAGTTTGGGAATTTCAACCCAGAGAAAGGATACATTTTGTTCCATTACAGGGACATTTGTTACAGTTTCCATGCCCACAATAGCTCACTCAGTACTCAGGGTAACTCAAACACCCTCTAAGCTTTAATATGCAAGGAGGTCATTCTAAATGTGTCCTGTGTGTGTGTGTGTGTGTGTGTGTGTGTGTGTGATCTGGTGAATTCCTGCCTATGCTCTGGGGAGGCTATGCCCTGGGAGAAACAAGCTGTTACTGTCTTTCTCAAACTGTCACCTTAAATGTTTTTCCTCCTCTAGCTCTTTAGTTTAAGACTGAATTTCATGGTCTAGGACAGTGATTTTCAACCTTTTCCATCTCATGGTGCACATAAACTAATCACTAAATTCTGCAACACACCAAAAAATATATTTTTTTGCCAATCTGAGAAAAAAATTAAGTACAATTTTGACTCATTCACATCAGATAGCTATTGTTGTGTGGCTGTTGTCATTTTTTTAATTTGACAATCTAAAAGAAAAGAGGTCAGTGTCACTGACTAAATAGTCAGATATTACACGCTTTAAATTTTTGCTGCACACAGGTTAAAAATAGCTGATCTAGGAGAATGGAGCTATATATTCCTGCAAGGTAGTATTAACAGTATCAGTCAGCATTTACTGGCTGCTTCCTACATGTCAGGTTCAGAAACAGTGATAGACTGCAGTTGTAAGAACACAATGAGAACTAATGGGAAAGACAGTATTGCTGAAGAAGTTCAGAGGAAAGAACGTCTGCTCTGGGTTTGAAAACAGGGGGATTCAATGTTGTTGATCCTTTAAGACATTCAAAGTTTCTAAAAACAGAGGGGAGGTGGAAGGTAAAAGTGGTTTCTATAAGCCAACATTTGCCTAACTTGGTTCTTTGTGCCATTGTTAGAACAGGGATTCAAAATCTGAGCAGTTCTTACTAAATGCATTCTCACTAAATATTAAAATGTAGCACAGTATTTTGCAGATGCAGCTGTAAACAGGATGGGCTTCACAGGAATGCAACCAGGTAAGTGTAGCTAACTGCAAAAAAAAAAAAAAAGTCAGTGTGTAATTGACCAAATAGTGTTCATGAGCAATAGCTAAGCCTACTTTGTAATGGACTAAATACTGTATATAAGCAATGGTTAAGCCTACTTTCAGGGAGACAGTGCTTTAGATATGAATCCCCTATTTCTTTTACTTTCTGCAAGTAAGTAACACTACCCTGTGATAACCACATCTCATTCTTGTGTAGAATACCCCAAGCAGTGAAACCCTTGAGTTTGGGATCATCATCTTCAGGATGTTTACTATATCCACATGCCACCTGGACACCCCGGGGGCCAAATTCCTGCATGAAAAATCTATCACTCCTCAATATTTTTCTTAAAACATACTACCTTTTAAAAAACACCTTAAATGTATTTTTAAGGAGAACTACATATCATACTGTAATTTGAAAAGTAGAATTATTTAATCAAAAGTGATCACCCAGAGTAGTACATCAGATAAAAACAAAATAATGTTCTCAAGTTTAAAAGTTAAATTTAAAATAATACTAGAACTGAGAAACCTTGAGAGCTTACAAAAGGGAAAAAAAAACCTGAAAAGAAGCAATCCCTAAGTCAAGCCCTTATTAAATTCCTGTTGTGTGTTTCCAGAAGACGTGGTTGGCTGGCTAACGTCGGGACGGACACAGGCTGTCCTCTATTCACTGTGGCATGCCGCAGAGTGGAGGCACACTGAGAACAGCCTGCCCTCTCTCTTGTGCATGTTCACAGGCCATTGACCATCACTCTTGGGGGGTGGGCTCAACAGTCTTCCCTAAGCCACTTTCCCCAGCACACCTGCCATTCCCAAAAAAGAGAGGCTGAGAGAAGCTGGTTGGTATGGGAAAATTATGGTGATGGTAATTCCTTCTATTAGTATTTCCAAAAAGATTGTGACCAAAAATTAAGTTACACAATGTTAAAGGATTGATAAGCATGTTATTATACCATATATTCTGCATAAAGCAGATTGCCAAGGCTTTGTCTACTTGAACCTTATCTAAAGAATATTGACGGACAGCCCTGGCTGGTGTAACTCAGTGGATTGAGTGCCGGCCTGTGAACTAGAGGGTTGCTGGTTTGATTCCCAGTCAGGGCCCATGCCTGGGTTGCAGGCCTGGTCTCTAGTTTGGGGTGGGCCAGAGGCAACCACACATTGATGTTTCTCTCCCTCTCTTTTTCCCACCCTTTCCCTTTCTAACAAAATAAATAAATAAAATCTTTACAAAAACATTAAAAAATAAAAAATAAATAAATAAAGAATATGGATGGACAACCAGGTAGAAGAAGAGAGCGTGGCTGGGTCTGTGGCAGCCACGATTGCCTAGCCAGGGACCAAGCCAAAAAGTCATTGTCAGAATGCCGGGCAAAGATGAAATTGAAATCTTTCTCTGACAAATGGCATTGACAAGTCAAAACCTCCTGAAAAAAAATCTGATGCTTTAATGTTACTGTAAAACAGTTTGTCAAAATGCCAGGGAGTTTTCAGACTGAGCGTGCAAAAAGCTGGTAAGGTGACTGGATAGGGAAAAAGCCCTCCAGCCCTTCCAGCACCAGACTGGGGGTGGGAGCAGGAGAAGGCGGTTGCATGTGCCCTAGGAGTCAAGATGGTGCATGGGGGAGGTGCCAGACTAGAGACTTGTCAGCCCGGCCTCGGGAAAGAAGGGACTGCGTGAGGAAGTTTGAGATGTTCATTGGTCACTTTGAGAAAGCACCTGGTCAGTCCCACACCCAAGCTAATATAATCCCAGGGGAACAAAGAGGCCCTCTCTCTTGCTTGTGACCTGCACTCGCACAGAACATCTGCCCGTTCTCCTCATGGGCTCTGTGGTCTGGCAGCCACGTGGCCCCTGGCCTCAAGGAGAGGGGTGTTCTCTTGCTCTCTTGCCCACCTGACAATTCACTGGACCATGCGTTCACACACTCTCTTGCCCAGGAGCACATGATCATGAGGCCCAAGAAGCCCTGTGGGCTCCACACATAGGTTCCAGGAGGGAGGCTGAAATGGACAGGAGCCGGGAGCAAGCTCAGCTGCCCAGATGGAGACCAGGACCACATAGCAGCTGCCTGTGGGCTCTGAGGGACTGTGCTTTAAAATGGAGCAGGAGCTCTGGACACTGGCTTTTGTCTTGGCCTTGCTGAGGACGTGGTTGGACTTTTTCCTTGGCAGAAAGAGGAGATGGTCTTTGAGACGGGAGTCCCATTTTCTCAGGTCGCATGGCACCTGAAATAAAACCTGTTTCCTTTTGCACCAGCATCTGTCTGCCTGGCAAGTTTGGCTTCTGCTGTCACAAGCAGCCGGACCTTTGTTTTTTGTTTGGTTAGATTAACTCCTCTTCAATTTTGACAGACTCTAAAGAAGATCATAGGGACTAAAATGTTGATAGGTGAAGTGATGAGAGAAGCTGCCTTTTTACTTGCTGGGGCCAAGTTCACAGCCAGGACTTCAGTCCCACAGTTATCCAGAATGTAAATAGAGCCCAGGTGAAGATTCAGTCAAGAAAAATAATGTAGCAGGTATTACTTTGTCGGTCTTTGGACACCACTGTTACCAACCTGAAGCAGGTCTGCCTCAGGCCCGCCTACAGTGTGAGGGTTCAGACTTAGTGCAGGAAAGATTTCACAGCTCGAGTCCAGGTGATTTTGAGAGGACATTCGTTGAGGCTGGAAACAGTGAAACAAAGGAAGGACTTAGGGTAGGAGAAGCAACAGGAGAGTCCAGGCGGTGCTCTGCTTTGGCTCCGTAGGAATGTTCTAAGAAAGGAGCGTGCCAAGGCGGGGCTGCTGTCAGCTCACTGCGAAGTCAGAGAGAAGGGAGGCCTTGGAGACAGACAGGATCAGGGGTCAGGGGGGAGGAGCGGCCCTGCTGCTCCCCTGGCTGCAGGTCTCAGGGGGACCCTTCGTGTCCAGAAGAAGTAAGAAGTTCACACCCCAGAAGCAGCATGGGCATGCCCTGGAAGGACCCTGCACTGAGTCTTTGTCCTGAGGGCTTTTAACCTTTTTTTCCTGTGGGCAAGACTCTTGCAGGAGGGTTTCAGCAGAACATTCATCAGCTTTCCAGGTGCATTTTAACATGCTGATGGGTCAAAATGGGGGTGGGGGTTATTCTTTGGTCTGCTATACTATGTTACTTTTATCTTAGGTCTGTCTGGATTTTAATCGGGTTTTTGCTATATGTTCCCCTGACTTCATCTGTCCTTGGGTTTAGTTGACACAAATGACATTAATTGGGTCTCTGTTCTCTATTTTCCAGACCAGGGAGATTTAAGCTGTGTGTTCTCTGGTCAGGGAGGAAAGGTGTAAGCCATTTGCTCTCAAGTGTCCTTGGTCTTGTGATTCACCAGCTGGCTGGAAGTTGCTCAAATTGTTTGGCCTTGTGTAATTTTCTTCTTTTGCTTCAGTTTCCCTATTCCCATTGCCCAGAAAATACCCTAGCTTCTTTCTGTCCTTTCACACTCTACCATGAAGGAATGACCATTAGGAGCTGACCAGTTTAGCCGGAGGTGGGGAACAATTGGCTACAGGGGGATTACGCCAAAGCAGTGCAGCCTCCCGGGCGACAGGCCTCCCTGCAGTATTCCTTCTGTTCTTGGATGAAGCTAGGAATGTAGCCAACAGGTGTGCAAATGCCACTGAAAGTGTCGCCAATGCCCAGACTGAGCGTGCCCCAGCTCATATCATCACAGAGCTGGATAAAAGGGAGTGAGAACAGTTTTACAGGAGAAATATACAGGAGAAGAAAAAGATTCTCAAGAAAGATTCTGAGAAGGCCTTGGAGACCCAGAGGGCATCTGGAGAGGGAAGCCTGACCATTTTCGGCTGAAGAAAATGGTGAGGGTCTTCTGTCTGAATCATCCTTCCTGCTTAGGTCCTTTCAGAAGCCCCAACATGGCACCACTTTGGTTCACAGTGAATAGGTTTGGTATGCGTGGCTGTTTATTTTATGACCTAAGAATTCCATGTGTTGCCCCTGGCTGGTATGGCTCAGTGGATTAAGCACTGACCTTTAGAACCAAAGGGTCACTGGTTCGATTCCCAGTCAGGGCACATGCCTGGGTTGAAGGCCAGGTCAGGTCCCTAGTGGGGGGCCTGTGAGATGTTTCTTGCACACTGATATTTCTCTCCCTCTCTTTCTCCCTTCCCTTCCCCTCTGTTTAAAATAAATAAATACAATCTTTAAAACATTTTTTTAAAGAATTTCACTATTTGTAAAATTTCCCTGGATGTCCATTTCTGGAATGAGCTTTTCAGAACCCTGATTCAGCAACCGTTCATCACAGACGGGATTTAAAGAACCTGCCCGAGAACTTGTAGAACTTGTTCTGCAGAAGTGTTGCCCGGTTCCATGTACACCTGTCTCACAGGCGAGCAGTTACTGAGCGTATCAGGGATTCTCCTTAGGGAACAGCAGCGGTCTCAGGCTGCCGCCCCTCTTCGTCCCCACCCACCACACGGCTTGACGCTGTCCTCAGATTGCCACAGCCGCCTATTTGTTCCTGCAGTACTCCTCCCCTCCAGCTTTATGAAAACCTCCCCTATTTTCCTTCATATGACAGGTCTCTGTCCTGTCTGTCCTGGGAACAGTTTTGCCAATTTATTGATCAACGTGACTATGGTACAAGCAGTACAATTATCTGAAATTAAAAAGAAAATCGCATCAATAGAATCATTCACTTCAAGTGCAATTTATATTGCTTTTGTTTAAACATGAAAATTAATGCGGAGTGATTCACACTAAAAAATTCTTAGGTCATTATTGATTTGTGTACCACATTTGGGGAAAATGCTGAAAAGAAAGTCCAAGAGGAGACTCTTCCAGTTTTTCTGAGCCCAAAGATCCCACCTACCCTTCCCAATGCCTGGTCCAACTGCTTCTTCTTGGGACACCCAAGGCTTTCTCAAAGGAGCAGCACCACCCCCCACCTGGTCCCAGGTTAACTCATCTGGTACTGCATGTCTTGGAATCCAACAGTCCATCTTTGCTGAGTCCATATTGCCCTCATATTGATTGGTGCCTGAAATGTCTATACTGCTCCTCCCAGCAGGCAGCCTCAGAGTCTAAAGAGCAGAAAACAACAGATTTGAAAGTAAAAAGAGTAGCCCTGGCTGGTGTGGCTTAGTGGATTGAGCACTAGCCTGTGAACCAAGGAGTCGCTAGTTCAAGTCCCAGTCTGGACACATCCCTGGTTTGCATGCTGGGTCCTGGTTGGGGGTGTGCAAGAGGCAATGGATCGATGTTTCTCTCTCACATCGATGTTTCTCTCCTGCTTTCCCTCTCTCCATTCCCCTCTCTGAAAATAAAACTTTTTAAATACGTTTTTTTAAAAGGAAGTAAAAAGAGTAGGTACAGGGGTGTTTGACCATCATCAAGATAAAATGTCTATTTAGCTGGTTTCATCCCTGACCAAACCTACCAGTAATGTCCTCCCCCATTCAACCACATTCGACATTGGAAATCTTCACGATGCTAAACAGAATTTGGACAGCTCTCTGAGGCCCGTGTTTCAGTGCTCTTGGCTGCTGCATTGGAAAGACCATGGGCTTAATGAAGGCCACAGTGGCAGGGGCAGGTACGAGGCTCCGGCAGGAAATAGAGGGCTGGGCAAGGGAGAGAATGCCCACTCACCCTGCCGTGCCCCTACCTATTTGCTGCCGTCTTTGAACTTGCTAGAGTGGGCCTCAGCCCAGCTCCCCACTGGCTAGTGCTGACCATGTCCATACGTCTCTCACATGAGGGGACTGACACCCCCATGTGCCACCTCCTCCCCCTGCCTTGGAGCAGCCTAGGAAGCATGGAAGGCAAGTTCTGTACATCTACCAGCTCCCAGGCATTCGTCGGAAACCCATTGCTAGTCTGGAATTATCTGACATTGCCTTCAACGTGTTCTCACACATTTGAAAGAAATTTAGGTAGTTCAATCTCACCCAGTATTGTGTTTTTAAGCCAAATTAAGTATTAAACAAATATATGCCTGTTACTGTGCTGGGTGCCACAAATATAAACCATAGCCAAACAGTCCCTGCTGTGCAGTAGTTCATCATCCAAGAGGTTGTGTTGGGAACTGCCCCGCCTGGTGTCAGAAGCTGTAACCCCCGCCAAGGCTAAGGCTGAGGGAACGACCTTGGAACTGTAAGCCACCAAGGAGACAAAAGCTTATCTCCCTGGCAGGAGCACCGCTTCTGCTCTTTTTACTTCACCCTGCCTGGCCCCCAGTGCTTGGTCGGTTAGCCAATGACAGGTAAGATTCCCCAAGGGGAGAACAATCTAAGACAGGCATGATCACGTGGGAGGCCCCCAAGGAAAAACTTTGGGGGCTACAACAAAAGGGGGTGATGGACCCCCCGCCCCTCAGCTTTGACAAAGCCTGAGTACTCATTGTCTGTGAGAAAATCTCCTAATCTCTTGGCTGCCTTAGTTCCCTTGCTCCACCTAAGCCTGAAACAATGACAGAGGGTGGTGCAGTCCTGTGCTGAGAAGGGCAGGTTCCCCGGGTGACCAGGCCTAAGAAAGAATATGTAAAATCCTGTGAAACCTGCTTTGTTTATAACGTTCTCAATTGAATGATAAGGGTCCAAAAAAGAAGTAAGTTTGCTCCTTAAAGTTTTTACAGCTCTTTAGCTATCTGATCCTGACTAAACATAGGCCCTCACAGTTCCTTGTTATTTGAACCTTACTTCCCGGAATGAGTAATGAGCTTTACCTGACTTCCTGTGTAAACGAACCCAATAAAAGCCATTGAGGAAAATGCTCTTGGTCCTTCTCCTTTGAGAGATCGGCCACCTTTCCTCCCCAAGCATATCATGTCTTGGTAGACTTATTTTCATCCGTGGAGGATGGGGGGCTCAGCGGACAAAGCTTCCCCACAAGGATGCACACATTTTTAAAAAAATTTTGTTTATTTTTATTTTTAAAGAGAGAGGAAGGGAGGGAGAAAAGAGGTAGAGAAACATCAATGTGTGGTTGCTTCTCACAAACCCCCTGCTGGAAGCCTGACCTGCAACCCAGGCATGCACCCTGCCTGGGAATTGAACCAGTGACCCTTTGGTTCACAGGCCAGCACTCAATCCACTGAGCCATGCCAGCCAGGGAAAGCATGACATTTTTGTATTGTTCACTTGTTTACATGTCTGAATTACAAAAGGCTATAGTATAGTAACCAAAGGCAGAAGAAATTACATGGGCCTCCGGATCCACTCCACTTCTAATCTGTCCCTCCCCACAGAGTCTGAGGATCACAGGACCCTGGCCTCAGGGGTCGCAAACCAGGATGGGGATCCCTTTTGATGAGAGGACCCACCTGTGACGAAGCCAAATGTGATGATTGAACTAACAAAGAAACAGAAAGCAGTAAACCTGAAACTGGAGGACAGTGATGTACACAATGCCACAGAAAGGCTAGTAATGGTGGTGATGGCTCAGGTGTGAACAGAGCTGAGAAAGCCAACGCAGGGACCAGGAGGGCAGAGGCAGAGTCAAGGGAAAGCAAAGGTCATCAGCACCTGCTGAGGGAGCAGACAGAGCAAGAGGACAGAGAGAAAGAAAGTTGGGGAAAGTGGCCATCTCAGTCCTGGTAGGTATTGGCTCCTGGATTATAAACCCTGGCTATCACAACCTTAGGTTACATGAATTTATTTAGTATATACTTCACCTTTTCTTTCAGTAGTTCGTACCTAAAGGAACACTGTCTAAATGTTCAGGGAAGTGACATTTAAACCGGATATAAAGGCTGAGTAGCAATTTGACAGCCAAGGAAAAGAGCAGGACATGCAGCCTACGAAAACATTCTGTGTGCTGACATTGAAGGTCTAAAGAAGTTTCTGCCCTCGAGCAGTTTACGAAGCATGATTTCCGATCCTGGGAGGGCACCCTAGTGGCAATGATGCAGGGTACTTTCCACAGCTCTCCTTCCTCTCTCCACAGCCCGCCATGCTGGTTCCAGAGGATGGATTGCCCTGGGGAAGAATCCTAGGTTTAGTTTGGAAACAAAGAGCTGATTGTTCGGTAAGCTCTCGGAGGGCCCGTAGCAAAGCTGCCTGCAAGTCTAAACAAAACCTGGTACACGGATGTTCCCAGCAGCATTATTCACAATAGCAAAAGGTAGAAACAACCCAACTGTGTCCATCAATAGATGAATGGATAAACCAAATGTGGTCCATCCATACAATAGAATATTATTCAACCTTAATGAGGAATGAAATTATGTTATATGCTACAACATGGATGAAGCTCAAAGACATTATGTTAAATGAAAGACCACTTACTATATGATTCCATTTACATGAAATATTCAAATAGGCAAGTCTACAGAAGCAGAAAGCAAGGGGGTGGCTGCCGGGGGTCGGGTGGGGGAAGGGGAGCACCGGCTGGTGAGAGCAGGTTTCCGCTGGTGAGAACTTGAATGACAATCAAGTTCTGAAACCACGGAGCGGGGTGGTTGCCCGACATTGTGCATGCACTTAATTTAAAATGGTTCAAACGGTGAATTTGTGTGTTATATGTATTTTACCACAATTTTAAAAATACAAATAAATAAAGAAACTGACTAAAGGGAGAACTAGAACTGGACGAGTCGAAAAGCCCTCTGGGGCGAGTAGACAGTCGATCACAGTAAAGGGGTCTCGCTGCTGCCTTGTTCTGCTGGACAGCTGAACCAGCACATCTGCTACAACAAGCAATCTTTTGTTTTTACATACTCACCTGAGGTCATGCTTGTTGACTTATATTGACTTGAGAGAGAGAGGACAGGGCCGAGAGACAGAAACACTGATGTCAGAGAGACATCGGTCAGTTGCCTCCAGCAGGCACCCCACCGGGGACCAAATCTGCCACCTTTCACTCCACGGGACAGCGCTCCAACCACATGAGACACCCAGCCAGGGAGCAACAAGTGCTCGTGGCTTGAGAGCTATGTCGTGATGGTGCAAGAAGGGATGAGCTACCAAAGAACCAGACCCTGAAGTTCAAATTTTCTCTCTGCCACTCCTGGGATACTTGATCTGTGATAAGAAATACATGCTCTCTTTGCCTCAGTTTCCTCATCTGTAAAAATGAGAAAAATACAACCCACTGAGGGCTTGAGGTGATGTGTAGAAAATGTCTGGTATTAAAAAAAAAAAATGTTAAGGTACCTATTACTCTTGAGGACACAAGATGAATAGGATTTCCAGACCAGTCGGTGTCACAGCTGTGAGGAACTGAATACACACAGTGAACGGTGCCAGACCATGTATAAAAGCTGAACTCTGCCCAGCAACCCACAGCATCCTGCCCAGGAAGTCTGCTCCACCTCTGCATTGACCAGTCCGGCAAGGTGGCCCGCTGTCTCAAGTGACAGTGCGTGAAGATGGGCAACAACCTCTCTGACAGTCAGCCAGCACCTGATGCATGGCTGACAGCTCCCTCAGCTGTGTCCCCACTGCAATCCAGGACCAACCAGAGGGAGCTGGACACAGACCCCTGACCAGTCACCCAGGACACACCTCTTCCAGTCAGCCCACTAGAGCTTCCTCAGGCCAGCGGCCTCCATCTGGGCATGAGGGGGCTTCCCTTTGTCCCACTGTAAAGCTTTCCCACTCCTCTGCCCGCCTTTGTGTCTCAGCCAAAATGGAGGCACAGGTGGCTGGCTCCTTTGCAAGAGCCATCTCTGAACAACGGCCCCCTGCTTGTTCTGGTTTGGGTGGCCTTTGTCACAGTCATTAGTGTCACAGAGACATGACGGGGGTCTGACATATCTGGAGGTCACAGGCATCCCCGTTGGAGACCTCTTGCCACTATGCCAGGTTAGATTCTCCCTACACCTCTCCTCTCTTCAAACCTGAAAAGACAGATGTCCAGCTCATACCTGCAGCCCTTCCTGAGGGTCCTCTGACTCACAATAGGGAAGTCCAGAAAGCCTTAAGATTGGAGCAAGTGAAAGAGCAGGAGGGGAAATTGCCAGTTTTAGCAGATTTTCAGAAGATGTAAATAGAAGGGCTGCGAGAGTGTTGACAGGTGAAGCAGGCAGAACAGCCGGCGGCTGACAGCGGCAGCATGTGAGGGTAGAGAGGAGACAGGGGACCCCCTGGGGGGCAGGGCTCTGTGAAACACGCTGCTAGAAATGGAGGGGTTCACTGAAGGGCCGTGCTTGGCAGATCGGTTGGCACAAGATCCCCACCCCATGTGCAGAGCTCAGGCAGTTGATATTTATCCCCAGGCAAAAAATCCTGAGCACCACTTTCTAAAGGAGCCAGAAATGCTTATTAGAAATATTAAATGCAAGCAAAAGTGTCTTGTGACACTTGTGACACTTGTGAAATTTCTTCAAGCACCCCAGGTCTGCCTCCCTGCCCTGGCAGGCAGAGGGGTGGGGGTTGTGGGTGCAAGCCCTGCGAATTTCCCCAGGAGGACTGAATTTTAGATAAACTGCTACATTTCAGGAAATTAACTTTGTGCGGTGGATCTGTTATCCCTAGGCTGGGCCTAAGCTGTTTCTACTGTAAGTTCAGGCCAATCCAAGCACACGGAGCACAATCTGGGGGCTGAGGGCCAGCAGTGGGCTGTCGGTGAAGCCTGAGGAAGGTCCTGGGGAGCATTCAGTGCCAGGAAAAGCATCAGGGCTACAGTGGGGCCCCGTGGCAAGGACTTCCTGACCAGAGGAGAACCCAAGGCCAGCTGCCATTTGTTGGCCAGGACTCCAAAATCATGACTGGTTTCCAGAGAGAAACTAAAATCTGCAAGCTCTGTTTTCACCGAAAGATTCCCAGCACTCTGGTGGAGGAAGCCCTGTTTTGCCACCTAATAAAGGAGGCTGGGGGTGTCATAGAGCCAGAGAAGCATCTCCTCCCATCCCCCATCGGCTGCCTGGGCCTCCAGAGCCCTGGTGAGGCAGGAGCTGCTGCAGGATGCAGAGGAACCAGTGGCAGAGCATCCAACCTGGGAAGCAGCACTCAGAAGGTGCCAGGGGAGCAGGCAGAGGAGTCAGGGGAGTGACCCCTGTGTCTGCAGATGCCCCACCTCTGTGCCTGTGGATACCCACTCTGTGCCTGGGACACTGCCCTGCCCCGTGTCTGCGGACATCTCCCTGTGTCTGCGGTCACCCCCTTTCTGTGGGCACCCTACCTGTGGCTGCAGGCACACCCCCCAACCCTGCACCTGCAGACAACTGCCCTGTGCCCAGACCATCCTTGCTGATTCTCATTCCCTTGAGGCCCTGAGGAACTGAGTGCTGCAGCTGGGGCAAAACCCGGCACACAGAGGTTAGGAATTAAACTAATAAGTAACACAATCAGTAAACATTATATGTAAAGGACTAAGGAGGGGGCAGGGGCGGGGAACCTGCCTAAGCCAAACCTGATAATTCACTTATTTCAAACAAAATTATCTAGAATCAAATTTTTATGCAAAAAAGGTTTTAAAAGCCTCATAGAGTTTTGTTCTTTTTGAAGAAAGTAATCTCTCTGTTAAGAAATGACTTTTCAGAATTTAAGTCCATGAACTAGGTGTATGTGTTAAAACTAAAAGTCCTTGTGCTACTACACAATAAATGCTTGCTGTTTGTTTGTTAATGGTAAGAGATCCTTAGTTCTTCATTGTCTTCCTTCTCACCTGTCGTACGTGCTCCTCGCACGGGCCTCCCAGTGTAACGGCTCCGGAGCCGTCTGCAAGCGTGGGACTCCCACTTCTGCAAACTGACCTGGGAGGCTTCTGCTTCTGTTTGTCATCAACGTCCCACTTGTAAAATGGAAACAAAAATACTACCTTCAACAGGTAATACAAGTACAGCACTTACAACAACAACTGGCCCTGACTGGTGTGGCTCAATGGATTGAATGCCAGCCTTCGAGCCAAAAGGTCACTGTTTTGATTCCCAGTCAGGGCACATGCCTGGGTTGTGGGCAAGGGCCCCAGTTGTGGGCATATGAAAGGCAGCTGATCAATGTTTCTGTCACACATTGATGTTTCTCTCCTTCTCTTTCTCCCTCCCTTCCCTTCTCTAAAAATGCATACATACATACAATGTTTGGTATGCTGTAACCAGTCAATAAATGTTGTGAAAATCATTAGCATAGAAAGTCAGAACTGACAAGTAAATGAGGGGCAATGCGGCACCCCCTAAACCCGCCACCACCCTGCTTTTTATATTACCAGCTAAGGAATCTACATTTCAGAAACTGTTCTAAGCAAGAGCCTGGAATTCAAATCAAGTTTTTTTCATACTTAACTGAGAAGCTCTTTGACACAAAATATACATGTAAAACAGAAAACAAGAGTTGTTTTTGCTTTGGCTAGTTCAAATACTGTCTTGAGAAAATTTCTTAACAACATGGTTTAAAATATTATACTACCATTTAACCCAACAATCCCACTTCTGGGAATATATCCTAAGAACCCAAAACACCAATCAGAAAGAATATGTGCATGCCCATGTTCATAGCTGTGACATTTACAATAGTCAAAATCTGGAAACAGCTGAAGTGCCCATCAGTAGGTGAGTAGATAAAAAAGCTGTGGTACATTTACACAGTGGAATACTACACAGCTGTAAAAAAGAGGGAACTCTTACCCTTTGCAACTTCATGGATAGACTTGGAGAATATTATGCCAAGTGAAATAAACCAGTCAGAGAAAGACAAATACCATATAATCTCACTCATAAGCAGAACCCAATGAACAAAATGAACTGACAAACCAAATAAAACCAGAGGCATGGACACGTGGAACAGGCTGACAGATCTCAGAGGGGAGGGGAATTGGGGGAACTGAACAAGATTAGTCAAAGAACATGTATGCATGTATGTATGGCCAGTGGACACAGACAACAATGTGATGAAGACTGGAGGGTTGGGGCTGTGTGGAGGGGGACAAAGGAAGAGAAAATAGGGGATATTTGTAATAAAGTAAACAATAAAAAAGGAACTAAAAAATAAATGTTATTGTCCTAGGAAACAGGAGACAAACAAGCCTCTTCACCAGACCCGGGGTGCTGTGGGGAGTGATCTCAGAACCCAGGGTGTCGGGGATCTGCACAAGCCCCATGGGCCGGGTTTCTGTAGAAGCGAAGGCCAAGCTGAGTCATCCCAAAGGCCCACCCACACGAAGTAGTGCCTACTGGTGTCACAGAGCCCCAGAAAGATCTTTTCTGGCAAATATGCTTTTTTTCTGCAGGCTTTCATGAAAGCACTGAAATAGCTACCCAACACCACATGCCCCAGCCCAAGCTAATTGAACACTTGTAATTTATTATGAAACAATTTGTGTCAGTACCTAAGTTGTTAATTTACTCTTTTCAAAAATTAGAGTCAATTCCAAGTTATCCCAGTATAAATATGTATTGCTTTTACTCACTGGCGTTCTGACATGATTTCTTCCCCTGCTGGAGAAAGGAGAAGTGTTACAGCTGGCAGAACACGCTCTATTTTATGTATTGATTTTTCTCAGCTTTATTGAGGCTCAATTGACAAATGGAAGGCAGAACAGCTCCTGAACACGAGAGCGTGTCTCACATTTGATAATCAGCTTTCATACATGTAGCAGTAGGAAAGATGTACAATTCATAGTCAACACCTAGGATTTTACAAGTTTAGTTTGACTTCATTTTCCCTGGATAGATCATCTTGCTTTGCTCTCATGAAAATCCGTAAAACATCTCAGGCCCTAGCTGGCATGACTCGGTTGGCTGGGGCGTCTTCCTGTACCAGAAAGGTTGTGGGTTGGATCCTGGTCCCTGGTCTGGGCATATGCAGGAGGCAGCCAATTGATGTTTCTCTCTTTCCCTTCTTTTCACTCTAAAAAGAAAGATGATGAAAAATAAAAAAAAAAAAATGTACTCAGGTGAAGATTTAAAACAAAATTTTTAAAGTAAATAAAACAGACGAGAAGGGTCTAGATCTGAATTCTATACTTTTTAGGGAAGGCTTTGGCTCCCTGAGATAATAAAGTCATTTTCATTCTTGACAATGTTAGCATCTTGCCTCTAGGATTGTGACGAGGATCCTAATTAATGTTTGCAAAGTGCTTGACGAAGTAGGTGTTCAATACAATTAAACCAGGACGCTATTAGACTGAGGTGGCTCTGATGCTGCAGTGGCTTGTGTGAGCAAACTGAAACCCACGCCAGTGAACGCATCAAGGCTGAGAAATTGAAACCTAAACACCGCCAATCACAAACAGCCAACTAGGATTTAATCCACAGCCAAGCAAATAATGTCCTTCCTTTGATTCTGAATTTTCTGTATATGTCTTTCTCCTAGTTCCTATTATCAGGGCTCTCCTAACCACTTCCAGTTTAGTAGTGCTCAATTTCAATGACTTTTTAAAAGCTCAAAAAACAAAAAAAAAACCTCTTAAAAACTTTAATAACCTCAGTTTACCTTTTAACAGATAAGTAGTCTCCTTTATCTGTAGGGGATACGGTCCAAGACCCACAGTGGATGCCTGAAAGCACAGATAGTATGAAACCATATATATATAGTCTGTCTGGAAAAAATTCAACCATCATTAATATAAAGGAATGGTTGTGCGACATCAGTGTGACCTGCCAGCCAAGGAGAGTGGACTGGAATGTGCATGCGTGAACAATGATGAGTTCACTGTACTAGTCAGTGGGGGCCAGTAGACCCCATTGAGTGAGCATGTGTTCTGTGTGGCTGTCCCATTCAAAATGACTGAGTAAGCAGAGCAAATAATCTGCATCAAATTTTGTGTTAAGCTTGAACATTCCTCTGTGGAAACCACTCAGATGATTCAGAAGGCCAAAGCTATGGGCAACTGGTGATTGACAGCTTCATCACGACAGTGTGCCCACTCATGCATCATGCTTTGTGCAGAGTTTTTTGGTGAAACATCAAATTACCAAGGTGACTCAGTCCTTCTACGGCCCAGATTTGGTGCCCTGTGACTTCTGGCTATTCCCAAAACTAAAATCACCTTTGAAAAGGAAAAGATTTCAGATCATTGATGAGATTCAGGAAAATGCAATGGGGCAGTTGATGGCAATTGGGAGAACTGTGTGAGGACCTAAAGGGCCTACTTTGAAGGAGACTGAGGCATCATTGTCCTGTGGATGTTTCTTGTATCTTGCATCAATCAATGTCTCTTTCATATTATGTTTCTGTATACCTTCTGGACAGACCTCGTATATAATGGGGTTTTTTTCCCAATACATACATACCTATGATAAAGTTTAATGTATCAATTAAGCACAGTGAAAAATTAACAGCAATAACAACAACTAATAGAAAATAGAAAAATTACAACAATGTGCTATAATACAAGTTATCTGAATGTGGTCTAGCTCTTTCTCCAAATATCTTAGTCCTTCTACTCATCTTTCTACTTGTGATGATGTGAGATGATAAAATTCCCTATTAAGCTGAGACTCAATGTTTTTGCTTAAAAGATGCACTTGGTGGCTTCTCTTTGGCAGATCTGAATGGCCAGCATCACCATTCTTCCTCCTTGAGGCCATTATTCCATTACCTCTACAAGCAAAACAAAACCTATAGCATCTTGCTTTTGCAATTATATAAATAAATTAGACATTTTTAAAAAGCAAACACTGTGAATGTTTGGGTCATTTTCATCTGCATTGAATCAATTGAAGCTCACCTTAAAAATAAAAAACTCCCTTTCCGCTGCCATTCAGATCCTGCCATGTTTCCCCCTCTCCTTCTCAGAGACCTGTTGAGAGGGTGAGACATGCTCATTTTCTCACCTCCATTCTCAAACCCTCTCTGATTTGCTTTTATCTCCATCATTCTGAGGACGGTTTTTGACAAATATGCTGCTGATTTCTGTTTTGCCAAACCTAGTGGACAGTTTTCTGTTCTTATCCAATGCTCTAGAAATACCAGAGAGGTTAATCATGCTTGCCTCCTCTTGGACTCTGTGTTCCTACATTATCCCTTTATTACCTCCTACCTCTTAGCTTACTTGGCTCATCCTCCTCTATGCAAGCTCCAGATATATAAGCCCTTCTTCATTCTTTCGCTGTTCTCTCTTCCTAGAAGATCTCATCAATTTTCATGGTTAAAGTTATCTGTGTACTATTAGTGTCAAAATAGATCTTTTCATCTCAGACCAGTCCTCTGAGATCCAGGCTTGAATATATGACCAGCTACTTGTTCACTTTGATATATTGCAAAGTCAAGTATGCATTACCAATCATATCCATCTCTTTAAATGACACCACATTCTACCCATACAAAGCCAAAAGCATATCCTTGGTTCTGCTCAGACTCAACTTTTTAATATGAAGTACATTAGTAAGTCCTACAGAGTCTAACTCCACAATATATCCTAAATCCACCACCTCATCTCTATGTTCACTGCCTCTGTGCTGAAGAAGGTCATCAAGAGGATGTGACCATCAGCTGACCCCCTAGGTGAACCCAGACAATGAGAGGCTTCTTCCTTCCTTCCTCCTGGAATGTACATTTTGCCCACCTGCCCATAGCAGGAACTCTTTTCAAGGAGGTAGCCTTAGAGAAGAATGTGTTGTCGAGACCATACGGACCAAACACATGACTAAACTCAGGTAAGACCTCTGTATAAACTTCTAAGATGCTGGCAGGTGGTGCAGAGATCTACCAGTCCTGCAGTTGCCTAAGACAAGCCCCCTAAGTAAGTTCCCTTGTCATTAAATCTGCTGCCTCTTAATGTGGAGTGGGCTGCCTTTTTCAGTCTCACCTTGCAGGGACTCTGCACATGCAGGGACCAGTTTCACATTCCATCCACGGAACTCTGGGGTTTTGAAAGAACACCTGGGCTCAAGACTGATCCTCCCAGTTCCACCCTTTTCCCTTTCCATCCTTTCTCCACATAAGAGCAATAGTGATCTTAAAATGTAAATCAGATTGGAACACTCCTTCTGCATAGAATTCTTCAGTGGCTTTCCATTCACTTAGAACAAAAATTTCAGTTCTTCGCAATGGCTCTATCTTAACCAGCTCCCATCTGTCCACACTCTCCAGCTGCATCACACCCATTGTCCCCCAACTCGCTAAGCTTCATCCCTCTGCTTGTTTGATTCCCTGACTCCTTAACTCTCTTTCCCACCTGTGGAAACAAGTGAAGAACAACCAAATGAGAACAAGCCAAAATTATTAACTCAGAACTTCCTCTAGCAAGAGGGTCAGCCAACTGCACTTGCATTTTGGCACAGACTCAAAGACAGACAGAAGAGTGGGAAGGGCTTACAGTGTGAAAAGGTTCAGATGTGCTCTGATTGGAGGCTGTGGGCATAGAGAAGAACAGCTAACTACAAGTGGGACAACCATAGTGATTGGTTATGGGCTCACGTTCAGTTTTCTCCAGTGGACCCTAAATTGGAAGTAGGGACAAAATTTAAGGGAGCTGTTAGTTACTAATCAATTTTGGACCAATTATTATTGCTTGGATTCCTAGTGAATTTGCTAGAAATAGTAAGTGCTCTAATTTCCTACATGTCTGACTTCTAGATAGCAGGTGGGCATCCTGGGCTGGTCACTGTAGTGTAGGGGGTGGTTTTCTGCGCTGGTTGTTGCAGATTGTAGATCAATTCTATTTTTATATGCAGTCTGGCCATCATCCATTTGTACATTCAGTCTTTCATGCCCCAAAGCCTTTGCACATGTTACTTTCTTTGCATGAAGCTCTTTTCTCCCATTGCTTATCATTTGCTCCTCCCCATCTTTCTGGTATCAGCTTAATGAAGGTGACGACCTACTGACAGTGGCTGTCCCAGACCACCCTGTCCAAATCATACCCCTTGTTTTTTCTCCATCTCTTGCACATACTACTGTTGTTCCTCTTGTAAAACTTGCCAAATTTGTCATTATTTCATTTATTTGTTTATTTTCTTCACAATTTTGTTCTGCTTAGAACTGAGGGGTATCCAAAAATATGCCACCAAAAAATATGCCATTTTTTGGCATCAGTATTATTTGTAGTGGAAGGTGACTGAGAGTCATTAGATGTAGAAAGGGTTCTCTGCCTTCATTTTTTCCCTGAAAGCAAGGTATAACTCCCTTTTGTCACCAGAAAGGAACTGGGACTAAGGCAGATATGCCGTGGCACAGTCTGGAAAGTGTAGATTCTTAATTGGTGCAGGAAAGATTTCACAAACCAGTCCAGGTGGTTTTTAGATTACATTTATTAAAGTTGGGGACAGTGAAACAAATGAAGGGCTTAAGATGGAAGAGACAAGATCATAGCAACAGGAGTCAGCCTGGGTGAGCTGCCTTGGCACTTTAGAAAGAAAGTTATGGAGGCAGGAGAAGTTAGCCAGCTGGGCTGTGTGGACTCAGGAAACAACTCACAGAGGCAAAAGGAGGGCCTTGGAGACAAGTTCAAGGGGTTGGCCTGGGACAAGCTACTGCTACTTGCTGCTCCCCTGATTGCAAGTCTTGTGGGGACTTTTAGAGCTTAGGAGAAAGAAAGCAAAAATACACACCTGAGGAAGGAAAAGTGGGAAAGGTGCAGGCATGCTCAAGGGAGAGCATACATTGGGTCCTTTGTTTTGAGGGTTTGTATCAGTTTTATAAAAACAAGAATTTAAAGAAGGCCTCAATCAGACTATTCATCAGCTTTCCAGGTGTTATATTCTGATGCATCAAAATGAGTGTACAGAGTGATCAGGGTCATTCCCTGGTCAGTTTCCACTTCAGAGAATGCCACTGGAGAGTGACTGGGACCAGGACCAAAGCAGATCTGCCCCAACACTGTCTGGAATGTGTAAATTATTTGCTCCTAAGTGTCCTTGGATGGGGAAGATAAGATCTTGCAAGTTATTAGCTGGCTGTAAATTGCTCAGCTGTCTAGTCAGTTATCTATCTCAGTTTCCCTATTCCACCACAGAAGGAATTTTTCTAACTTCTTACTAACCTGCTGCACTTTGATTAAGGTGATCCCTATACCAGAGAGAAAAATGTGACTCTTATCACTGAGGACACAAAATTGACAAAAACATAGATTTACATAATAAACTTTATTAAAATATCCCTTGTATTTAGCTAGGTTTCCTTATATTTCCTAGTCACTTCCCCATAATTTATCAACCCTTCAAGCCCAATCTTCTTTTCATTGTCAAAAAGTCTTATAAGCCACTGAGTCTAATCTCTTTTTTGAATAACATTTATTTTCTGTGAACCCCCATACATGTAAATATTAATAAAAATGATGTACTTTTCCCTTGTTAATCTGTCTTTTGTTTAATTCCCAAGATCTGAGGAACTGAACTTAAGATGGGAAAGGAAAGATTTTTTCTTCCCAACATAATGTAAGGATTTTCCAAAGATTAAGGTTGGTTGGGAGTCGGAAAAGGGAGGCAAGAGTCAGACAGATCACAGAGAACCTTGTGTGCCCTGCCCAGGAGTGGGAGCCTTATCTTGTGGGCCAGCGGTTTTCATTTTTCTCAGAAGGCTGCCTGCAGCTGAATTATCTATTTGTTATGCAGCTTCCTGGGCTTCCTTCCAGATCCATTAAATCTGAATCTTTAGACAATGGGGAGCCTTCAAAGCCATTTAAAATGACAGGGTCACCTTTGGGATGAAACTTTAGATCAACATCATCCAGAGTAATGGAAGTAGTTGTAAAAGTTCTGACCAGAAGGAACAGTCCTATAATTTGCCTCTCGGGGAGAGGAAGTCTCTTCAGTACTATTAAACACTGTACAAGGAAGGCTTGCTTGAGACAGGACATTAGTTTCTTTCTATTAAAGGTTATCGCCAGCCTTCTATGTTCAGTTGAGAATCTTAACAAAATGTTAACTCTGGCCCCTGTTTTCAAATTCTGCCCAAGATAAAACAGTTTGGGGAAGTCATGCCTTTATTTATCTGAACTTGATTTGGGAGATTTCCTCCCCACCTAGCCAGGAGAGGAAGCTGTTCCTATGAGGCCCGTGCATCACCCTCCTTCTGTCTGCTTCCACCTGCCATGCCTTGTGCCCAAGACTGAGAACTAAGAATTCCCAGTTCAGCCAGAAAAAATGATCATTTATCTTTCAACAGCACAGTACAAATTTATCTAATTCATTCAACAAATATTTACTGAACATCTACCAAGTGATAGCTCTGGGTAAGCACTGAGCGTACAATGAAAGACACTGTTGCTACTGGGACCATTTTAAAGTCATTTACTGTATAGATTGTCAACCGTCGGCTCCCTAAAAGACCACAAAGGAATCCCTAGTTTGTTAGATCTGGAGCAGATCCCGGTAGGGTTGTTACCAATTTCATTTGCTCAGGCCCCTCCCCACTGTGGGAATCTGGTCCCTCAAAAGGACCCTCTGCCCTTCCAAGGGTCCTTTCTCCATTCCGCATCACTGCGCCAACCGTGAAACTGAAGCTGAGTGTTCAGCAGCACGAACTTTTATTCAATGGCCAGAGAATTGAGCACCTGGAGGCAGACTCCCAGGTCAACTGCCCATTCTAGAGAAATCTGGGGGGATGACTATGGAGACAACATGAGGGGGAGACATGTGCGTCAGTTTTCAGGAATGGGTTGGTCTCATCCCAGCACTGGGGTGCTACCATTTCCTTCCCTATATGGTCCTGGTCAGATCTGTCCTGGCGCCAGCAGGCATGTCAGGCAGCAGGATGATGTGTTATAACTGGGATGAGATGAGGTCCGAGGCCTCCTGAAGGCCAGATCCAGCACCCTCTTGGTTCAGGCCGACTCTCTGGCTGGCTCTTCTTATTCTAGCTTTCTTCTGTCTCTTGCTTTTCCTATAACTGAAATGGAAACATAAGTACAACAAGGTTTCTACAGCCAGAGGTCAATGGCCCTGGTGACAGTGGAGAAAGGAGGAAAGGATATTTATGGAGTTTTAGAGCCTGAGCCGAGTGATTTTAAAGGGACTCTTTCCTGCAGAGAACAGGTGGGGATCATGCGGAACTTCGGATTAATGGGCATGACTAAAAGAAAGAGTTGAAGCAAGTCTTGATGAGCAAGCTGTCACTGCAGATAAGTACATGAGAATGCTGTATAGTTGGCTGTCAGTTACCTTGAAGGAGAAGGTATTTTCTACAGGAAGCAGTTAGGATGTTTTTGTTTGGTCTCTGTATTATTTAACATTAGAAAAAGGAATTATATTGGTTTCAATTCTCAGCATAATAAACTAAATTAAAAAGGTATCTAAGTGTTGGGAACTGCCCTGCCTAGTTTCAGAAGCTGTAATCCCCTGTGCCTAAGGCTGAGTAAGAGGACCTTGGGACCATAAGCCACTTAGGAGACAAAGCTTATCTACCATGTAGGGGGACCACTTCTGCCCCCTTTCTCTTCACCCTGCTTGGCCCCGGGTGGATGACTGGTTAGCCAATGATGGGTAAAATTCCTCAAAAGAGGGATGACCTAAGACAGACACAATCACAAAGGGGCCCTCAAGGAAAGACTTGGGGGGCTATAGAAAAAGGGGTGATGAACCCTCACCCCTCAGCTTTGACATAGCCTGAGTCCTCATTCTGTCTGCAAGAAGTCTCCTCATCTCTTGGCTGTCTTACTTCCCTTGCCCAATTTAAGCCTGAAACTATGCCGGAGGTGGGTGCTGCCCAGTGTTGGAAAGGGCGGGTTCCCTAGAGCGATCGGGCCTAAGAAAGAATGCATAACATCCTATGAAACCTACTTTACTAATACCCTCAATTTAAATGATAAGGGTCCAAGGAGGACGTGAGTTTGTTCCCCAAAGTTTTGTGGCCCTTTAACTATCTGACCCTGACTCAGAGTTTTTTGAATATTATCTACTGTTTGATCATTTCTGCCTGACAATGATTGATGAGCTTTACATATACACCCTGTATTCTTATACAAACTGAATTCAATAAAAGCCTGTCAAGGCAAGGGTCGAGGTGCTCTCCCCTTGAGAGAGTGGCTGCACCATCCCTTTTCCTCCACAGGACTCAGTAGTCCATGTGAATTTATCTCGTGTCTCATCTACAATGCCTTGGAACCCAGGAGCCAGGATCTGTGTCATCTAAGAATACACTCTGACCTATATTTGGAGATGTGCTTGATTATATTAATGGTCCCATTTTTCACCCTTCCTGTATCCACGCCCTTTGCCATATTGCCTTCCACTATGTGCAGGACACATTCCCCTCCTCTGAGTTTGTTTTGGTCATTGGAATGTTAGTAGTCATAAGCAGCATATTGGGAAGGACGTGTATGGTTGAGTTTGTTCACTTTTTCACTTCTGCCTACTGTAGGAAGGACATGCCCAGGCTAGCCTACCTGTCCCAGGAGAAGGAAAAGCATGTGGATTGGAAATGCTCCAACAATGGTGCCCCCACCTAGCAGCCTAGGCCAGGGACCTCAGCTCAGCCCTGAATGACTAGCCAGCCCTGGCAAAGCCAACAGAACTGTCCACTGTGCCAACCCAGCAGAGCTGAACCCTGCAGACTCTCAGGAAATAGCCACTTATTATTGCATGCCACTGAGGTTTTGCAGCTGTTGTTATACATCAAGAGATATACAAGTGGCCTCCAGGAAAAAAGGGATACAACTGAGGCTTAAGGAAGGGATGCCAGGAGGAGTGCCCAGACCGGAAAGAGCACCACGAGCAAAGATGCAGACGTCAGATGACGGTGTACAGAGCAGACAGGTAACGGAGAGTGCCGAGTGCTGTTGGAAAGTAGGTTCCAAGTGGACAGGAGGGAGCTGAGGCTGAAGGATAAGCAGGGGCCAGATTAGAGTCTTAAAAACCAAACCAGTGATTTTCAACTGTGCACTGCAAGGATTTTTAAAACATGCAATACCTAACTGTTTAGCTCAAGGAACTGACCTTTTTTCTGTTAGATTGTCAAAAAAAAAAAGACAACAGCCAACACAACAAAGCCACCCAGTGTGAGTGAATCAAATTATACTTATTTTTTGTCAGATTGGCAAAAAATATATTTTCTGGTGTACTGCAGAATTTTAGTAGTTTATGTGTGCCATGAGATGAAAACTGTTGGAATTCTCTGAGCCACACTAATGCGATCTGCCACTCACTGTCTCCCTACATGGACCGTATTCACACAGCCCCAGTGCCCTGTTGGTCTTGTGCCTTTCTCCTGTTCTCACCCAGCCTCTGCTGAGGGAACTGGCCCATAGACTTGCCCCACTGTCTCAAGATTTTTGAACTAAAAAATAACAGAGACTGGGGGAACTGGTAGCTTGCCACACTTACACAATTAGGTTGTGTTTAGCATCCAGCTCTGGGAGTGGAGATGAAGTGGTGCAGAATCCTGATTTGTAGCGTTGGCTGATTTCGTGATGTAAATTCTCCCACCATGGCCAATGTCAAGCTACCAACATGACCTCCTTAAAAATGGATTTGGGAAGAGAAGTGCACAGTCAGCTCTGGTGAGTCAGTGCAAGGTGGTGCGAGCTGGTGGTGATATATTCTCCAGCATATTTGGAACAGGTTCCCGAGTTATTGGCTCTGGATGTGCCAACCAGAAACCAGATACTTGACCATGTGCTGGGAAGAGAGAAGACTGAGATGAAGAGGTGAATGATGTCATCAGCGGCAGGCTTTTGGGGAGAGTGGACTTTTGGGAAGCATGCGCCAGAGGTTGAGCAGACACGTGGAAAGGTGAGGTGGAATGGTCACTTCTTACTGTATAGAGAGCGTTAGAAAAGGTCACTCACCATTGGCATCAGAATGCCCCTCTCAAGGGATAAAGGGACACCTGAGGAAAAAACCTCCCTCTCTAGAGTCAACAGGCTCAGACTGCTAAAATCCAGGTCGAAAATTCATCTTTCCTGTTGCTTGGAAGTTCAGTGACTAAACAACTGAGCCAAGATTCTTCCTCAGGAAAATTTTAGGAGACAGTGAATTTTGACCAGTGCAGTGGGGGAGGGATGTATCTTCTGGGAAATAAAGACTGGGGAATCTGATCCTGAACCTCACTGAAAATACTTTCCACTATACCGTCATTACCTGCTCTGACCTAAATTCTCGCTAGGATACTTTTAGGGGCTGAATTATCTCTCCACAAAATCCGTATGTTGAAGTCCTAACCGCAGTGTTTCAGAATGTGATCTTATTTGGAAATAGAATCTTTATATAGGTACTCAAGTTACAATGTGGTCATTAGGATGAACCCTAATTCGATACAACTGGTATCCTTATAAAAAGAGGAAATTTGGAAACAGACATACACACAGAGAGAACACCACAGGAACGTGGAGGGAGAGATGGAGTGATGGATGCTTCTACAAGTCAAGGGAGGATCAAGATTGCCAGCAAACCATCAGAAGCTAGGAGAGAGGATGGAACAGAATCTCCTTCCCTCGTGGTTCTCAGAAGGAATCAACCCTGCTGATACCTTGATCTTGGATTTCTGGCCTCCAAAACTGTGAGATAATAAATTTCTGTTAAAAGCCAATTTTTGGAGCTTTGTTGCAGTAGCCCTGGCAACCTAATACAGTTACCAAAGCATGGCGTGGGGGTTCTGAGCCAGAAACTTGGGATACCCATAGAGATTTGTGACAGAATACATGAACCCAAGAATGAGAGGACCAAGGCTCTGGGTGACCCAAGTCACAGAATGTCTGTAAATAATTTGTACTGGATATATCCGTTGCTTCTTTTGCTATGAGGAATAATCCCTTTCCCACTTATTGTGTCCCCAACAGTATGGAAATCATGGTACCTACTTTCCCATACACTGCAGTGTGCCCTGGGCTGGTAGATCAGAGAATCATTGGCTCTAGGGATTAGCTCAGAACAGGTAACTGTTGGAGCTTAGCGAGAAAGCCTTAGTCTTGTCCTCAGGATTTTGACATGGGGAAGATGGGCAGTTAGAGCCGATGGTAGTCACCTAACCCAGTGTTCATGCAGGTTGTTCATCTACAGGATGGGGGAAATTGGTTAGCACACTTGTCTGTAACTGCAGCCTCTGGTCTTCACTGGGCCCGGGTCAGATGAACCACTGCTTCCTGCTCATAATAATTAATAAATTTCCTGTTCTGCTTAAGCTATCTTAAGTTATGCTCCTGTCACTTTCAGGCCAAAGAATACTGGGAACACATTATTGCTTTTAATTCTTCTGACTTCAGAAAGAGAGAGGAGGGGAAGGGGTAGAGGGGCATCGATTTGTTTTTCCACTTATTTATGCATTCATTGGTTGATTCCTGCATGTGCTCTGACCAGAGATCAAACCTGCAATCTTGGTTTATCAGGACGACGCTCTAAGCGACTGAGCTCCGCAGCCAGGGCACGATGCTACTGCTCTTAAGAACAGCTGTCAATAGAGTGAGCACATCTATAACTGTACGTTTCTTAGTAGCCCGCTCCAGAGGAATACAATATACCTGAGTTGCTAACTTTTTCTCCCTTCCAACTATTTCCACTTCACATGTGGTTCAAATGATATACAGAAACATTCCATGGTCCTGTGCCACACACAGTTTATTTTAACCCTTACTGTCATCTAACTAACTGTCATGTGTTGGGATTCATGCAAATTTGTGGCCGGAGTGAAGTGGTTCCACAAAATGGAAGAAAATCCTTTTCCTTTTTTGGCCCTTCTTTTCAGTCAGAATCAACACCTCTTCAAACATACATGGAAAACTATTGATTTGAAGATGCCCACCTGCCTCAAATGAACCCTGTTTGAACAGGGCCTCGGGGGGCACCTCGAGAGGGAGGTATGTTGTGGATTCTGGTCCTCCACCTTCTATTCAACCAGGGAAGCTTTTCTTTAAATTACTTTATATATTAGAAAATATAATCACAGTACTTAATATTAATATATTGGAATATACCATAACACATTAAAAGAAATAACTGTTAAAAGAAAATTTGTTAAGACCCCCGAGGGCAGTAGACCCTAAGAAGATATGTACTGCATTAGTAAATAAATGGGCAGGCCTTTGAGGACTGAGGTTAAGGCCCATAGTCCCACGTCTCCTGCCCATTGTGCCAACAGAGTACCTGTCACTGTGGGTCTGACACACGTGGCACAGAGGCTGGTTGCAGAGGGGTTAAGAGAGTGGCATGCCTGCTGAATTCAGCTCTGCTGTGAACTACTTATGTGACCTTGGACAAGTTACCCAAGTATTAAAGCTTCCTCTGCCATCAAGTGAAGGATAATAATAGCACCCCTGACCTAAGACCATCAAAAGGACTGAATTTCTCTAAACGTATAAAACATTGACAACGGTGCCTGGCACTCGCAAAGCCTGAGGGAGACCCACAGTGGCCAGGAGCCTGGCCAGCACACCACCGAAAGCACTTTGCACCCAGAGTGTGCTCAGAGAAGGAACGCTGAGAAACCAGAAGGAATGCCCATCACACACACATCTGTGATCGGGTAGTGCAGGACTTACTCCTCTGCACACATTTCCCACTAAAAAAGAAAAGAAAAATGAAAAGCTCTGGCACCATCCAGTGTGTCCGTCCCCTGGGTTTTGTGTAGGGAAGGGTTAGCAATGACTAATCTAATATCAGAGGTAGCTTGACAGCCAAGGACTTAATTTATGAAGTGTTTAGTGCATTCCTGACAAAAGCTGGCTCCAAAATATGGACACACGTTCATTCATGCCTTATGGTTCCCAGCTGCAGAGCTGTGGCCATAAACACCCGTTGTTGGGAGGTGGTGGGGACTAGGAGTGGATTTCCAGGAATAACTGTTTCTTTGCAGTGGGCTGGAGAGCAAGGCTCCCCCAAGAACCCAGGGCTTAGAATACACCAGCAGCCCACTAGCGGGGGCAGGCCGGGGCTGAAAACTGGGTCTGGCCTGCTGGAAGGGGCTCCTCACAGGTCACTATCTCTGGAATTCTGCTGCTGACAATGGGGGCAAAGGGCAAAGGTGATTTATTTCTCTCCAATTTGTAGAGAGAAATGCAAAGACCTAGGACTTCGTGGAGGAAATTTGTACAACAAAAGGTGTCAACCATTTAACAGAAGGCAAATGCATAAAACGAGTTTTGAAGGCAGAGTGGGGTGGAGCCTTGCACGGGCTGGGGAAAGTTGGCTGAAGTGGAGGAGTGTTAGCTTGAGTACCTGAGTGGAAATAACTGTTGAGTGTCTGGTTAATAAGTGAGTAACTTAACAGATCTGTGCAAGTTGCTGTTTGCAAGGACACTGAAGTGTTATGGAAAGCCTACCAGGCTGGGAATGACAATATATGAATTCTCAGAGTGCCCAAGACGTGTCCCTGTTTTGTGATGCACCAAATCTCCATTTCCTTAACTGTGGAATAGAGCAACATAACATATCCTGCTGATTTCATAGGTTGTTGTTCGGCTCAAGTGAAATAATGTATATGGAGCCCTGGCCAGTGTGGGTCAGTTAGTTGGAGCATCCTCCCCTAAACTGAAAGGTCATGGGTTCAATTCCCAGTCAGGGAATATACCGAGATTGTGGGTTTAGTCACTGGTCTGGGCACATATAAGAGGCAACAGATGGATGGTTTTCTCTGTCTCTCTCACCCTTCTCCTCTCTTGAAAATCAATAAGCATGTCCTCCAGTGAGGATAAAGGAAAAAAAATGTAATATGTATGGAGGCACATTGTCAACTAGGATGCCAAATTCCAACGTAAGGGAATGTGATGCGTGTAAAGACATGATCCAATGCCTGGGTGAAGTTCTGGGCCGGTTGGTGGCAGAGGCAGGGGAGCAGGCACAGGTGGCCACACCAGCCAAGGGAACTCAGGACCCTGCCAAGGGCAGAGTTAAGCTCAGGTAATAGTGAACCCACGATCAAGTTGAGTAGGTACAAATGAATAGTTTTGCAAGATATCTTACTGGCCTGGTGTGTGTTGAGTGGGCATCTGAAATATAAGAAATTGTATAAATGTTGGAGAGATTGTAAGGTTGCGATTAAATTTTCCTTGCTTTTTACCTTTTGTTTTTTCCTAAATCGCAGTAAAGTAAATTTTTATTGTGCCCTGACTTTTTTTTTTTTCCTGTCAGGGATCTTGGTGGCATTAGAGAATTTATGGAAGGCTACAAGGAGCATTATAAAGAATTAAAATGAGGCTGGGCCAAATGGGTGAGAGATGTCATAAGGTAAACATTTCCAGTTACAACAGGGATGTAATGGGCAGCATGGCAGCTATAGCTACTACTCTGTGGCATATTTAAAAGTTACTAGGTAGAAGATCTTGAAAGTTCTCATCACAGCAAAAAAATACACTTGTAAGTATGCACGGTGATGAATGTTAACTAGACTTACAGTGATGATATTTCACAATATATACAAATATTAAATCATTACACTTGGCTTTTTTTTTTCCTGGCAGGGATCTTGGTAGCGTTGGAGAATTTATGCAAGGCTACAAGGAGCATTATAAAGAATTAAAATGAGGCTGGGCAACATGGGTGTGAGAGGTCAAAAGTTAAACATAGTACACCTGAAACTAATTTAATTTTATGTTAAATATACCTCAGGAAAATAAATTATTTTTTTAATCGAAAAAAGAAAGAGAAAGTGTCTAGTGTGGGTTCCTTTCTGCCCCAAGTTAAGCCTGAGATGGGCTGTGGGTGTCAGTGGTTTAGTTGGGGAGTGACTCTCAGGCAGTGTG
Organism: Tonatia bakeri; assembly: GCA_004024845.1. Lineage (NCBI taxonomy): Eukaryota > Metazoa > Chordata > Mammalia > Chiroptera > Phyllostomidae > Tonatia > Tonatia bakeri. Next base: position 76,958 of record PVIA01002382.1, on the reverse strand, counting down.
AGAGGGGCAAGTGGGGCTGGGGGAGGAGAAAAGCCAGTCACTGAGGCCACAACTGAGCGTGTTGCTGCTGTGACAGAGGGCAGAGGGCCTCTAACGGACTGTGTGGAAGGCGCCGCCAGCCTGTCCCATCATGAAGTGAGAAAGCGAGGTGTTTATCCACCCACTCCCACTCATGACTACTTCATGCTTGAAGTAGTCACCTTCTAAGAAATAACTCCCGCTGCTCCAGTGACCTCTAGCATAAACTGAGAACACTCCAGAAGCCAGGTGAAACCCTCAGGCAGAAAAAGATAGGGTCTTACGGAGGAGGCTTGAAAGCTATCCAAGAACCATCCACGGATGATGCAGGTGGAGATGTAGTGGTTTCCAGGGTGGGCCACAGTCTATGGGAGGGGCAGCAACAAAGTCTCCCACACAAAGGAAACAAATAGGGGAGGGAGAAGTCTTAAGTTATCAATGGGACTGATAACCTAATAACAACTCCTGACCCCAACTGTGACTCGCCCTAGAGTCTAATGGTTCTGTGCAGCACAGAACCTAAAACTAAAAGCTGCAATTAAAAATACCCAATAGTTGCCCTGGCTGGTTGGCTCAGTGGATTGAGCATAGACCTGCAAACCAAAGGGTCGCCAGTTTGATTCTCAGTCAGGGCACATGCCTGGGCTGCGGACCAGATTCCCAGTAGGGAGTATGTGAGAGGCGACCACACATTGGTGTTTCTCTCCCTCTTTCTCCCTTCCTTCCCCTCTGTCTAAAAATAAATAAATAGAATCTTTGAAATGAAATAAATAAAGTAAAATACCCAATAGCCCTGGCTGGTGCTGCTCAGTGGACTGAGGGCTGGCCTGAAAACCCACGTGCCTCTGGTTCAGTTCCCAGTCAGGGCACATGCCTGTGTTGCAGGCCAGGTCCCCAGCTGCAGGTGAGCAAGAGGCAACCAATCAATATTTCCCTCATATATCGATGTTCCTTTCCCTCTTTCTCTCTTCCTTCCTCTCTTTCTGCAAACACATAAATAAAATCTTTTAAAAAATAAAATAAAATACCCAGTAAATGACAATTTCTTCCCTTTCAGCCCAGGATCTCCTACTTCAGAATCACCTGGAAGGAACTTGTTGAAAATCAATATTCTTGAGCCCTACTCAGTCTTGTCAAATGTGAATCTGGAAGGTGGGGTGCTATGTTGTTTGCACTTACAACAAACACTGAGCGATTCTGATAAAAACTATTTTACAATCTTTGGCCTAGCTGTCTATAAACCTTTGACAGCTCCACAAATCACTTGACATTTCACCTGAGCGGTGGAAGATGACATGTGTCCAGAGACACAGCTTCAGGGACTTAACCCCAAGAAGGATGCTATAGCTTCCCCACGGCCCAGAGCACCTTTCTCCAGACAGGTGTTGATGCTCTGAAACCCTCCTTCACACAGTGCCTTCTGACCTGCCACATCCTGCCGAGGCCTCTGTGCAACCTTCGAAGGCCTCAAATCCCAGCTTTGCCCCTTGGGGGGGGAGGGGCTGGAGAGATAGGAAGGGCCTGGAACAATGTGACACATGGGGTGTGCTCAGTAAGAGTCTGGTGGATAAATGAATGAGTTTCTGTGTCTTCTGTCTCCCCTGTCTCCCTCTCCCTCTTTGTCTCTTCACCTCCCTTGACCGCTCTCCTGTGACGTTCCTCTTCATTCCACCCCTCATCCTTCTTCTTCATGTGACAACAATGTACTCAAACTACAGGTTGGTGTGTTATTCTTGTTACATGCAATTTTCTCTTTCCTTAATTTACAAAGTAGGTGCGACATTTCACATGTATGTCTTTCTCTCAAACAAGTCTGCTCTGACATCTTAGTTCTGAAAGGTTTTCCTTTTAACATATAGAGCTCTCAATATATTTCCCCCCAGTCACTGGGCATTACTAGAAGCACTTCTGAATATATTACTGGGTGAAAACACACACACCCTGCAATGCCATGGGCGGCACCTACGTGGATCTCGGGTCAAGAAACATGAACTCTTAGTCTTGGTCTCACCGCCTTGTTTTCGTGTATTGTCTTTCACCCTCCAATTTTACATTTAACTGAAAGTGAGTAAGAGATCACATTGAAGAGATTTCTGTTAAAAAAACAGAAGAAACTGATACTGCTTTTAAATTATGTGGGGAGGTGGAGGAGGGAACATAAGGATCAAGCTTGATTCCATATTACAAGCTTAATCTCCTCTGAACCCTCTCCCAAGCTGTGGGGGAATTATCCTTTACTCGTGTGATACTGCTGCTGATTTGAAGATTGATTTAAAGAACGGAACATCATTCAGAAATGTCATTTATTTATAGCTCTCCTTGCATAAGAGTCTATAAATTAAGAGGAGTTGAGGAGGAAAAGAGGGATCTGGGTGGGAACATAAACCGTGAGTCATGATGCCAGTTAGACATCCCTTTAGAATCCAGTGCTGAGTCCTTGGTGATTTACAGCTTATAAAATAAGAAAACAACAGAGCCAGGAAGGTTTCAAAGGCCCTGTTGACCCACTGCCTGTCACGCTAGGCACTTAGGAGCCCAGAAACTCTGGAAACCAGACAGAAGTTCTCCCAGGTCCACCCCTCTCTCCCAGGGTGTTATCTGTGGGTGCACCTATTTTAGAGAAGGGGAAATACAGGATCGGATCGTAGGATTGGGAATGGCTGTGGGAACGACCCACAGGAGGGCCCCTTGGCTTTAAATTCTTGGCTAAATTTGGAACCTAAAACTACCAGTGCTTTGGTAGCCAGTTTTAAAGGAGCAATAAAAAAGACATCCTAGAAGATGGGAGAGAAGATAAGGAGTCGTGGGAGGTGACATTGCCACTTTAAGTGGGGAGCTGAATTCACCTGGAGCATCTTAAACCTCATCTACTCACTCTCAGCCAACCACCTCAACAAGGGGAAAAACACGACATTCATGTTAGCAAGACCCCTCCTTCCCACACAAAGTCAGGGAAGGGGGGAAGAAAGGGACTTTATTGGACAAGCAGTGGTGACATGTTTATGGCACTAGGGCAGACAAGGAGTGGGGAGACTCATGACCTGAGGCTTGTCCCTCATCTTTCAGGAAAAGGGAAAGGACATTTTGGCATAGATGCAATTGCACTCATTTTATTTTATTTTATTTATTTGCTTACACATTCATTTTATTATGCTGCTAGAATTTATTATTTTTTTTACTTTTACTGAAGTTATTAGAGTTAAATCGGTTAATAAAATTATATAGGTTTCAGAGGTACAATTCTATGATGTATCACCTGTGTGTTGTATTGTGTTCACCACCGGAAGTCAAGTCTCCTTCCATCACCATTTACCCCTTTACCCTCCTCTGCCTCCACCACCCCCCTTTCCTCCAGTGACTGCTACACTGTTTTCTATTTTTGCTTAATCCCTTTACCTCCTTCACCCAGTTCCCCTACCCCTTTCCCTCTGATAGCTGTCAGTCTGTGCTCTGTATCTATGCGTCTATTTCTATTTTGTTTCTTAGATTCCATACATGAGTGAAGTCATACGGTACTTGTCTCTCTCTGACTGGCCTATTTCACTTAGCATGATATGCGCTCATTTCAGTACCAGGCCCCCTCCACTCATTTCAGCCCTCAGAGCCACACTGACAACACACACACACACGAACTGTTCTCACATCCAGGACATTTAAAAGGGGAAATGGTGGAACATAAGCCAGCAACATGGAGCTGAGTTCACAGGCTACATTGTCTTATGTGACACTTTGTGCAAATCAGAAAAGGCACATGGGCACAGCTTGGTGAGCAGCAGTGTCCCCTACTTGGAGAAGGATGCCTCTTCCTCCGTGTGGCCAGGGCTCACAGCAGAGCACAGGGGTGTCAATAGCACAGGCTGAATTCTAACTGCAACTCCCCTTTGCTAGTGCTCTTTGCAATGTCCAAACTGCACATCTGTACCTGCAGCCTTGAGCATCTGGGGACCAGATCCAAACTTCACCCAGTTATCTAGCCTTGCTCTTTTCAATGTTGCTCTGTCTGTCTCTGCATTCCAAAGGGCCTCAGCCTGACACATACTTTTGCCTGAAATCAAGTCATCCATTGGTCTGTCAGTGCACCTCCGACCCCAGTGCATGCAGTAGGGAGGAGGAGGGAACCAAGGAAGAGGGCGGGAACTTTGCTAATGTTAGAGAGGCCCTCGCTTCCCTGTCCTGCTTCACTGTGAAGTCCTCCAGGGTTTATTACACTAAGAGCAACACATGCACATGTGTGCCCACACCCACAGACTGAGACAGCCTATACTTGAAGCAAGCCACAGCCCCGGTCACTCCCTCACTCACTCCACAAATAGGCACTGAAGCCCAGCACCATGAGAGACCCCACGGAAGGGAAGGGATGCTGACGCCATCTTTGCCCCTAGAGTTGGCCTCAGGTTTAGTGTGACCCTAGGGTGGACCAAAGAACATTTCTGTGCCCTGGACCACAGTGCACACCTTTCCTGGTGTGGACTCCAACCTGAGCCACATGATCTAGGGCAGCTCTGGGCAGCTCTTGACGAGGATTTCTTTGCTGACCCATTTCCCATCCCATCAATAATGAGGTAGGAGATGCCAGAGCAGAGTGGAGGAACCGGATGGGTGTGGGAGGATGTGGGAATGTTCCTATAAAACATCAAGAACTTATCCCACCCAGAAATAAGAATGGGTGTTAGGGGCCTTTACTCTGATGTGATGAAGTGGTCCTCCCCACATGGAAAGATGTTATTTTTCCCCAAAACAAAAGTTAAAGGCATCTTGGGAGTCCCTTCCCTTTTCATTTTGAAGAATGCTAGATACTGTTCAAATCAAATACCAGACCAAGAGGAACACTTATGAAGACACTGGGGAAGGTGTTTGGTCCCTGTCCAGAGGCCAGGGTCGGGAACACTCCACGTCTGAGTTCAGTTTGGGTTTCCTTGGTCTCTGCTTTGCTTCCAGGCTTAAGGCTGCTGTTGCTACTTCCTACCAAGAATCTTTCAAACACATGCACTTACCATGTGGCAGCCAATTTTCCAAAAAACAGAAGGCAAGTCTAGGAAATAATTCACACAGCTGCCCACCTAGTCCCTTCTCAAGGTATTCCAAACTCACAGCCATCGGGGCTGCGGGAAAATCAATATCACGTGGCCCTAGATGTGTGTTCCACCCCAAATGCCCCAAAGCAATCACTACTTGGGTGCACACACACATGCGCTCTCTCACGCACAGAATGTGCCCTTTGTGTACATTGGGTCCTTGGCTATTCCTTAACGGGAGGAGTGGGTGCTAAACTGGATCCTAGTTTCCCTCATGTTTTATTCTTCATAAATATCCAGTGCTCATAAATAAGACACACTAGCTTGAAAGGGAAAGTCCAGGAGGAAGAGAGGCAGGGAGTCATCTGAGCTGCAGATGCACATGCTGGTTCTGGAGATGCCTCACTGACTTCCCTCCACCACGTCTTTTTTCTGTGTTGGACAGCTGTCCCGAGAGCCCACGTGGAACCACAAGAAGCGCATTAAGGCTGACCTGGCTTCCAGCCCCGTTCTGCCCGGTGCGTCAGGCGGGCTTCCAATGGTGCTCGCTGAGATCCCTGCCAACTCGGAGGTTTTACGAGCTTGTGATTACCTAAGTTTTGTAAAACTGACAGTGGGTCTTTTATGCACATAAAAAGAAACAGAGCCTTTAGTTCAACAACCCCTCTCCTAGGAATTTACCCTAAAGAGATAATCTACCATGTGTGCAAAGCTGTAGGTGCAAGAGTGCTCACCACTGTGTTATTTATGGCAGCAAAGATTGGGAAACCTCAGAATTCAGCAACAAAGGACTGGTAAACTCAGCATGTCCCAAAGTGTGTTCTAGGATATAAATGGGTGTAACTAGGGGGAAAAAAAGATGGGGCTATGACATTCCATGGTCCAAAATTTTAAAGAAACATCACCTCAAAGAACAAAGTTAAAAAAATATGTCTTTGATGTAGAATTTCATTGACCTGTTATGCAGCACTTAATAAAATCTGTTGAATGATTGAACAGAAAATAAATGTTTATAGTGAGAATAAAAAGCTTTTTCCTTCATTTTTAAAGTCATGGAACATTATGCCTCCCAGTATGGCCATTTATACAACATAAAGAATAGAGGGTATATGTTTATTTCTGTCTTTATTTATTTTTGGCTTTTTTGCCCCCAGGAAAACAGTTGAAGTCGATGAGCAGGGATACACCTTGTAAAGTTCCTGGAGGTCAAGAGGTCCTGCCTTGGGCGCTCTCCAGCTGCAAGACCCAGGCCTACAGGGCAGATGAGCAACAAGGGAATACTGTTCATGCACCTCTCCAACTAGCCCCTTCTGTTCCCTATAAAAATGATTAGTTTAAAATGAAAGTACATGTTTGTTTGGAATCCCTGATCTCAGAGTCTTCAACTAGCACCTACTGACACTGCAACTTTTCACAAGCTATGTGGGCATTCTAAATAAGAGGAGGGGTGTTGACGTTATTTATGACTACAAGCCTTCACTCCAAGACTCTTACCCAGAACCGAACTTGTAGTGAGCCAGGCTGGATCACGTGAGTTAGAATGACTTCTTTGTGCCCCTGGCCCAAGATGGAATCTGAAAGTAAATGTAATATATGGCAGAGTCAAGAGTTTATAATCATCTTCATAAGCTGAGCAAAACACCTAAAGCAAAAAAGTTATTGGCCACAATAATAATAGCTAAATTTATTGAGTGCTCAGGATTTGCTGGCATTGTTGTAAGTGGCTTTATGTGGATTAGCTCATAATTCTTACAGCAACACTACAAGGCGAGTACTATAGTTACCACCTATTTTACGCTTAAGGAAATCTAAGGAACAGAGAGGTGAAGCACTTTACCCCAGGCCACACAGTAGTAATAGAACTAAGTGTTACACATTGTAGTCTGTGTACAGAATCCATGTGCTTAGCCACCATATGATGCTATTAAACAGCATTAATTTTTAATTGTACTATAAAAAATATGGAGGATTTACAGTAAAACTTGATGACTTTCATAAAATGAACACATCTTTTTAGCCACCACTCAGACTACAAAATAAAGCATTTGCCGCAGCCCAGAAGCCTGCCTGAGTATGACCTCTGCGATCGTCATTATTTTGACATTTATCATCATAAATTAGTTTTCTCTGTTTTTGATATAAGTGAAATCATAAAGTATATATTCTTTCTGGTATGGCTTTTCTTCCACTCACCATTATGTCTATGAAGTTAATTCATATTGTTGCATGTGTGGCACTTGTTAATTTCTCTTCATTTCTCTCCTGTTTTTGTATAGCCCATAAGCGAAGAATAGTTTTTAGATTTTCTTAATAGTTGAAAAAAATTCTAATGCTTTGTGATGTGAAAATTTTATGGGATCCGAATTTCAGTGTCCACAGATAAAGTTCCAGAAACGTGGCCATGCTCATCTGTGCATGGACTGCCCATGACCACTCTCCCAGCACCGCAGCAGAGACCAGTGGCAGTGACAGAGGCCATGTGGCGGCGAAGACTCGGATATCTGCCATCTGACTCCTTAAGGAAAAGTTTGTTGACCTTGCTACTTTCGTCAGAATGTCTGTGTTGCCCATATTTCGTATGTGAAATTCTCATGCTCAATGTGATGGCATTAGGAGGTGGGGCCCTTTGGGAAATGCTTAGGTCATGAGGGTGGAGCCCTCAGTAAATGGGATTAGTGCTTTTATAAGATGTCTTACAGAGCTCCCCAGGCCCTCTTGCTATGGAAGATTGCAGCAAAAATATGGCCACCTGGGAAGTGGGTCCTCACCAAAGATGGAATCTTCTGGTGCCATGATTCTGGACATCTCAGCCTCCACAAGTGTGAGAAATAAGTGTCTGTTGCTTATAAGCTACCTGTCTGAGATATGTTGGTATAGCAGCCCAAACGCACCAAGACAATTGCTATATAGTGTTACACAGTCTGAATTTAATCTATGCTAAAGTTTATTATCCATTCAATTGTTGATAGGTATTTGGATTGTTTTCAGTTGGGGAGATAATTAACCATAGTATTAGGTGCATCCCTGTACATGTCTTTTGGTCTGCATGTATGCACATTGGGGTACCTAACTATGGAACTGCTGGGTCATTGAATAGTCAGATGTTTAATTTTATTAGACACTGTTTCCCAAAATGGGTGAACCAATTTACACTCCAACCAGGGACATAAGCAGCTACTTTGTTATAACTAAGGTGATGGAATATGTGTGAATCTGTTTCTGGACTCCATTTCATTGGTTAGTGTGCCTCTCCTTACAGTAGCAAATCACAATCTTAATTATTATAAGTTTATATTATCAGTATCCTTCTCCAACCATGACTATTTAAGAATAGCCCTTCCCATTTCCATATAAATTTTAGAATAAGCTTATAGATTCCCACAAAAATAAAATCTGCTGGGATTTTGATTGGAATTGTATTAAACACATACATTGATAATAAAACAAAATATTGTAACAATTTTGAATCTTTTAATCCATAAGCATGGTATTTCCTTGTTTATTGTCAGTAGTTCTGTGTGGCTTGTGTGTGTGTGGAAGTCTTGAGGCATTTTTCTTTCTTTAGGCATTCCCTAAGTATCTGATGTTTTTTATCCTTTTTTGAATGAAATCTCTGCATAAATTCTCCAATTCCAAACCTTTCTGATAATCACCATTTTGACCTAGTCATCCATTAGTTTTGTCTGTTTTTGAAGTTTGGATAAGTAACGACATGGTCGGCCCTCACAGATACAATGGTGAGTCGGGGCAGAGCCAGAGGGGAAGAGTATGTACTTCGAGTCCACGGGTATAAGGTTCGAAGCAGCTGTCCTCACTGGCGCCTAGGCCTCTAGGCCATCCTTCCTGAAGGCTTCTCAGCCTTTCTCTTCTGAGATTCCCTCCTTGCTTTTCCCACCTAAGGATTTCAATTGTGCTTGAAAGTCATGAAAAAAAATCCATCTTTTACTTGAAATCCTCTAAGGTCTCTCCAATTCTTCAGTAATGCCACTGTCCTCAATTAGTGCAGCTGTTATCTATATTGCTTATTTACTAATTAATGATCCTCTGCACCTTGGCCTCCCTTGGGAAGAAATACACACACACGCACACACATGCACACACATGCACACACAACTTTTGATGTCTTATCCCCCAGATAAAATGTAGTTCACTGAAGATAAATATGCATTCTCTTTCCTTTAGCATTCCTCAAATATGCCTGCAGAGTGCTGCGTTCAGAAGTGCTGTGTTTCAGAGTGCCGTGTTCTGTGACGCCGGCTCCCTGTTTGATCCAACCCTAAATTCATTCCCTGAACATGCTTTCGCTGGAGATTGATGTGAGTCGGTCAGCCACTGCCTCTCCTTTCTGTAATTGACTCATACGTCATACACATAGTAATTTATGTGTTTAAAATCTTCTAATACTTTAAAGCTAAACTTTTCAGTGAATTAAGAGAAAAGTAGTTTTATTTTCTTCTTTTTGTTTCTTCCTTTTTGATGAAAGAAGTAAGCAGCTAGTTCAAAAGGGGATTGAGAGGAACTACCATATGTTTTTGTTTTTTTTTTAGCTTACAAAGTACTCCTACTGAATGAAGCCGTGAAATGATAGAAGATGCAAATCTGTCATCCATATTTTGCAGTTGTTGACATGCAAGACCCCCTGTGTGTATTAATAAATCAGTTTTCAAAATGCCAAGAAGCATTTTTGGCTCATAAATAGTGATGGTGGCCTGTCTGACCCAAATAATTTGTTTCCTCAATTGGGAAATCCTTAGATGTAGCCAAGCGAGTTTAGAAAAGAAGAAAGCAAAAATGGAGGGAGAAGTCAGAGGAAAATGGCCAGATTGTGACGGGAACCTGTTGGACCCCAACACGGGTGTGCATGCATTGGGATCGCCCCAAATAATGAGGGGATGAAAGTCAGAAAGAATGAGCTTCTGACAGAGGGGATTTTGTGGAAAGTCTCTACACAGATCATTTGGGGCCTATGTTTTGTTTTTTAAGAAAAATCACACCACAACCCCAGCAGCTGTCTCCTGGAGATAAGGCCGAGGTATTTCACAGTCAAAAACTAATCGCATCACAGCATTTCCAGTAACACTGGACCACACTTTTTTAAAAAAGCATAATGTTTATATTTAAGTTCAAAGCAAGAACTTATTATACATGTAAAAATCCTCTTGAGTCTAAAATACAAAACAGAGGGAGAAAGAGTGAAGACCCAGCATGAGGTAGGGAGGAAAAGTTAGAGGGAGGACTCACGTCTCCTTCCCACAGAACCTGGTCCTTAACACTGGAAAACCCCAGGCCACTCTGGCTGATACCGCGGGAGGCGAAAGCCGCCTGGAGGTTGCTGCCAGGCTGCCAGGCTCCCAGGCCCTGGGGTAGGGAAGTGGAATTCAAAGGCCAACAACCCCCTAGGATATTCCAGACTCTCCCGAAGAGGAGGGCCCAGAGGGGAGGAAACAGATACTGATCACGAGGAGCAGCTTTTCCCAGGGCCAGCCTTACAGGCCCCGCCCCCGCCCCTTCAGCGAGCAGTCCCACAATGCCACTCGGCGCGTGCATCGTTTGCTTAGACCATCTTTGGCAAAGAAGCTGTAGTCTGTGACAGATGGCTCATTACTGATTAACTTCCTTTGCTTGAAACTTCTTCCCTGTCTTGTTCATGCTAGAGGTCTCACATGTTTTCCTTCATATATGTTGAATCAGGTGTAAGTCAGTGCCTTCCAGCTGGAAACAAACATCCTTAAATTAGGTCAGCCTGCAGGTAATCAGCAGTTGGTCCTCTTTAACCCTACCCTCTCCTGCTATTCCAGCTTTTTCTCCTGAACTATTTCAGGAAACCCCGTTCCCCAATCGCGAATCCACCTGGGATCAGAGGATGGAAAAAAACCTTCCCTGCTAATCCACTTTCTTGCCATACAGACGAAACCTAATGCCTTTCTACCTTTCTCCATTGTGTTCCTTCAGAGGTCTGAAGTGCCTTCATTTCTGTCTGCTTTTTGAATTTCTGGTTGTTTTATTCAGAGCTGTGCCAACTATTATCTTGCCAGCGAAAATGTTCCTAATTCCTAGGAAGAAAAATCTCTTTCAGCCCTCACCGTACACAACAATTGGGACATTTGGCAAATAATCAAATAATTATGAAGGCATTCAGTGTCCATTCCTACTAGACAGAGAGCAAAACAGGAGGAAAATGTATTTCAGGGACAATACTGCACTCATAACATCTAGCTGTGGTTGGCACAGAGTGCACACCCCTTAAAACACTGGATGGATAGGTGGGTGGATGGATGGATTGTTGCTTACATGGAAGTAGAGGAAGATTGCTGTATTAATTTTGTACTTGGAGGAAATAGAACGTGATGCCATTTCTTGACATGTGACTGCTGACAGCATTTGAGCATCAGCCACCTGTTCCTTGTCTGCCCCACACCTGGGCAAGCTGGTAACAATGTCTGGGCGCCCTCTCCATGGGCGTTAGTAGTAAGATCAAGCCATGCACGTGACCTTTCACCCAGTTCCCACCTCCTAACCACCACAAATCCTCCAAGACAGTTTCCTTCCCTGATTTCTCAAGCCATTTTGGGGCAGCTTGGGAGCCACCCTGAAAGTATCATTATGTGGGTAACAAACTTTTTCATACCCTTTTCGTATGTGTGTGACGTTATCAGTTTCAAATTCAGAGTGGGGGAGAGCTACCCTATCTCTGAGGGGTACCTATAACATGCTATAATAAATTACCACAAACTTATTGATTCAGTACACAAATTTATTATCATATAGTTCTGTAGGACAGAAGTCCAGCACAGGACATCGCTGGCCTAACATCATGGCACCTACTTGCTGGTCTGCCTTCCTTTCTGGGCACTGTAGGAGAGAATCCGTTTCCTTGCCTTTCCCAGTGTCTAGAGGCTGCCTGGATGCCTGGGCTCTCAGCTTCACCTCCCATCTTCAGAGTCACCCGTGTAGCATTTCTCCAGCAATGCTTCCATCATTATTAGGTCTCTTGCTCTCTCTCTGACCATTGTTGGGGGGATTTCCACTTTCATGTGATTAGATGGGGCTCACCCAATAATCCAGAATAATCTTCCAATCCCACGGTCTATATCCTTAATCACATTGGCAAAGTATTTTTTCCCCTCTAGCATAATGTATTCACAGGTTCTGGAGATTAATGTATAAGCATCTTTTGTGTGGTGTCACTTTATTCTACCTACCACACTAAGATAGATAGGTAGATATAAGTACTTGTTAGTCATGTGCTCTGGCTATTAGGTTAATCTTTACAAAAATAAAGCAAAATTGGGATTGGAAGAATCCAGGTCAACAATAACAAAAACTCCAAGAAACAGAACCAGTAGGATAGACATATAGAAATCTGCTGCAAGGGATTGGCTCACGTAATTATGGAGGTTGAGAAGTCCCGGGATCTGCCATCTGCAAACTAGAGATCCAGGAGAGTGGGTGGTGGGACTCAGTCGGAGCCTGAAGTTCTAAGAACCGGGGGAGCTGATGGTATAAATTCCAGTCTGAGGACAAGAGACAACTACTCTCTCAGCTGAAACAATCAAGCAGAGAGGGAGAATTCACACTTGCTCCACTTTCTGTTGTGTTCAGGCCCTCGGTGGACTGGAGGATGCCCACCCACACTGGGGAGAGTAGTCCTCTTCACTCAGTGTACCGACTCGAATGCTAACTTCTTCCAGGAACACTCGCAGACACACCCAGAAATAATGTTTAGCCAAAAATCTGGGCACTCCAATATTTGTTCTCCAGTCAGGTTGTCAGTGAAGGTAACCACCCCGGGCAGCGTGATGGAGTTGGGTTCCACATTGTTACATTCTCTTAAGGATAATAGGTTTGCCCTGGCCAGTGTGGCTCAGTTGGTTGGAGAGTCGTAAACTAAAAGGTCACAGTTTGAGTCCTGGTCAGGGCACGTGCAGGAGGCAACTGATCAATGTTTCTCTCTCCCATTGGTGTTTTTCTCTTTCTCTCTCTCCTCTTTTCTTTCCCATTCTCTAAAATCAATGGGCATATCCTTGGGTGAGGATAAAAAAAAATATGTTACTTCTCAGCCTCTGCTTCCTGGGATCAACATATAAGGTCTGTCTGGAAAAATTCCAGCCATTGTTAATATAATGAGAATGATTTGCACTATACTGATATCACCTGGCAGCCAAGGAGAGTGGACTGGAATGCACATGCATGAACAATGATAGCTTCACTGTACTAGTCAGTGGGGGCAATAGATGCCATTGAGTGAGCATGTGTACTGTGTGGCCATTGCACTCAAAATGACTGAGTGAGTAGAACAATGAATCTGCTTCAGTTTTGGTATTAAGCCTGAACGTTCCTCTGTGGAAACTATTTGGATGATTCAGAGGGCCACAGCTGTGGGCAACTGGTGATTGGCAGCTTCATCAGATGATGTGTGCCTTCATGCATCATGCTTCATGCAGAATTTTCTGGCAAAATGTCAAATCACCCCAGGTGACTCAGCCCCGCTACAGCCCAGATTTGGCATCCTTCGACTTCTGACTTTTCCCAAAACTAAAATCACCTTTGAAAGGGAAGAGATTTCAGACCATCAGTGAGATTCAGAAAAATATGACAGGGCAGCTGAGCAATTGGGAGAACTGTGTGAGGTCCCAAGATGCCTACTTTGAAGGGGACTGAGGTGTCATTGTTCTATGTACATTGTTTCTTGTATCTTGTGTCTTCTTCAAGAAATGTCTCTATTTTTCATAATACATGGCTGGATACCTCCTAGACAGACCTTGTATAATGTGAGAAAGATGAAGGGGTGAGGGCAAAGTCTTTTTTTAAAGGCTTTATTAATCTATTTTTAGAAAGATTGGAAGAGAGGGAGAAAGTTGATGCGTGAGAGACACATCAACAAGTTGTCTCTCACGTGCCCCCAACTGAGAACCTGGCCCACAACCCAGGCGTGTGCCCTGACTGAGAATAGAACTAGCAACCTTTCAGTTCATAAGCCAGCACTCAATCAACTGAGCCACAGCAGCCAGTGTGAGGGAGTCTTGTTTGGAAAATTATTGTGTAGTGCTTGCATCGCAGTAGAGCTCCTGGCTTGAGAGGCATCGTGGTCAGCCAAGCCAAAGGCTCTGCACACCTGGTTTACGGAATGCCTACTTGCCGGCAAACACTGTGTTGCCAGGTAAATACACAAGGCCTCTCTTCACCTGAGCAGCCCCAGGAGTCAGATAGTCTAACATGCCAATTTTACAAATGAAGGCCCAGATTATAGAGGTTAAGCAAACTGCCTAAGCTTACTCAGTTACTAAGTGATGGTTCCGGGGTTCAGACTGAAGCCTCTGACTGCAAAGACGGATGCTTTTCCCTACCCGGCCACAATTTTGGAAGACACTTTGAGCACTCCACAGGGCTGGAGAGTGATGGATGCTTTCACACCACAGCGCCGAGACTCAGATGCAGTGTGGAGCAAAGTAGTCTTCACAAGGAGACAGGAAATCAAGCTTCTCCTTGCTCTGTCCCTTTTATTTATAAGATCTTGGGTGGCATTTTCTTCTAGAGGTGAGGCCCTAAGACATGGACACATCTCATATTTCAAATCAGAAGGCCATGTTAAATAGAATATGTCAGTTCCTGACAGCTCCAGGCTTTGCTTTCCAGAATAAGATATTATATATTGACAGCCCTAAATTGTGTTCTTTTAATAATACAATCTCTATCTGCAGAACTTTAAAAACAGGTTAAGAACAAACCCTCACCAGGACTCACCCAGTCTGTGTCAATGACAGGAAGGAGGTCAGTGTGCTGGGTAAGAAAGGGTACTGGCTGTAAGCCAGGAAACCTTGGTGAGTCTATCATTCCTGCACTGTGTGCCCTTTGGCAAATCACGTAGACTCTCCAGGCCTCAGCTGCCTCATCTGTAACGTGGGGATACTGTTGGCCTTATCTCTTCTTAAAGTAAAATATAAGATCCTCATCAGTGCTATAAGATATCCACCTGGCCACGAAATCTGCCCCTGGAGGGGGTCTAGCAGGAAAGGACAAGGATGCGAGGAGAAGAGAAGAGACTGAGCAAACATGGGGAAAATCAGTCTTGCCTTGGTTTTTTACCTAAAGGTATAGAATCTGTCAGTTCCTTATTTTGTTCCCCATCTTCTCCCAGTGAAATCTACATTTGCTTTGGTTTTTGTTTCTCCCCAGTAAATATCGTGACTATGGACACTAACACGGCACAGCTGTTTCCCTTCTTTACTCTGTCAGCTCATTGAACCATCCAAGGCTTTTCTGCTGAGAGAACCCTACAAACGTAACCCACTGCTGTTGTTGTTGTTGTTGTTGTTGTCATTATTATTACTATTAGAGTCAGAACAATGTGATGGGGTAGAAGGAACTCTGGACCGGGCATCAGGAGACCGATCCTGCCAGTAACTAACTGGACCATCTTGGACAAACCAACTAACCCCTCTCTGCCTCACATCTTCTGTATCCAAGGGGAAGTCAGACCACATGATTTCCTCTAGTCTCTTTTAGCTCTAAAATGTTAGTCGTCAGCATTAAGTAATTTTCAGCATGTGTGGTCGCCCACCTAAAGTGTTGGTTCTCTGTTTTGCGTCCTGAATGCACTGGGTGCCCCGCCTACTTTTAGTTCTGGCGGTCTTTCTGAGGTGCGTGCTCAGCAGAAGCACAGGGCAGCTGCAGCTGCTTTATCCCCAGGGCTGGTTGCCCGATCAGAAGACCCCATCTAGCACATGCAGATCTTGGTAACCACCGTTTCATGGCACTGAGTGCTTATGTTCAGAAAGGCAGACGTGGCCACTCCCAAAGACTATTTCTAGAGAATGTCAGCATAACTGAATATACATTGGAATTGCAGTACATCACTGATAGAACTAGTCTAGTAATCCCACCACAAGCAAAGAGAGAGTCCAGTCTGGAGTCACAATCATAACAGTACTTTATCTGTGTGTATGTCATGTCCAGTCCAGAATCACACTGATAGTAAGTATTTTACCTGTATGTTTGTCGTCTGTGCCTGTGAGCGTTCTCAACAACACCCAGTGGACTGGCAGGCCTGATCCAAAGCCAGGTGCGTTTAGACTGTGCCTGTGATCTGGGTCTTGGGATTGGACATGTCTGAAGCATTCCCTCTTGAAAATCAGGCCTTGTTTCTCTCCCATTTTCTACTTTCCACCCATTTCCCACAACCCATCAATGCTCACTGGGAGTAGCTTTGTTCCACACACCTCTATGCAGTTCGGGGAAACAGGCTGAAGTTTCAGAAAAGGATCAATCCTAAATTCTTACTAGGCCTTCAGTCAGGAATTTTGTGTATAAGGACTGAGGATTAAGCTATTCAATGTAGAGGTGGAGAGATGGCAATGAAATTTCTAAGAGATTTATTTGGTACGAAATGCTTTTCACAGATGTAAATATTGATCAAATTCACATGTGAAGGCTCCGACTTGCCATTGCTGTTTGCCTGAATCTTCTCGAGGTGCCGCCAGTCCCTGGAAGGAGACGGAATTGCCTGCAGCTTGGCACACACGGAGCTGGCTCCCAGGATAGCTCTGGGTACAGCTGGCTTCTGGGTGATGTTAACCAGAGTTGGCTGCCGGGATCTTAGAGGATCAAAAGGAATTCTTAAAAATTGTACATGAGCCCAGAAGAAAGCCCATAAAATCATTTCCTTGTGTCTGTGGGTTCCACCCATTAATAACCTGCCAAGCCCAAATACCTGAAGAGGAAGCAGGCTGGAGAGAGAAAGAAGGAAAAGCTCATCCTGGAAGACAAACAAATCCATCTCCAAATTCTGGATTCACCAGCACATAACAGAAGCCAAGGCAATACATCCATCCTATGTACACCATTTGTGTATGATTTTAGGGGGGATGTTAAATAATCTTCTTCTATGACCCCTAGCTAATATTCCTCATCAGTATTGTAAGAAATTCACACAGCCTAGTCCTGACCGGTGTGCTCCAGTTTGTTGGGTGTCATTCTCCCACAAAGTGAAAGTTTGCAGGTTTGATTCCCAATCAGGGCACATGCCTGGGTTGCAGGTTCAGTCCTTGGCTGGGTGCATGTGAGAGGCAACGGATTGATGTTTCTCTTACATTGATGTTTCTCTCCTTCCCTTTCTCCCTCCCTTTCCCTCTCTCTATAAAATAAATAAATAGAAATGTAAAAAGAAAGAAAGAGAAAAAGAGAGAGAGAGAGAGAAGGAAAGGAAGAAAGAAGGAAGGAAGGAAGGAAGGAAGGAAGGAAGGAAGGAAAGAAAGAAAGAAAGAAAGAAAGAAAGAAAGAAAGAAAGAAAGAAAGAAAGAAAGAAAGAAAGAAAGAAAGAAAGAAAGAAAGAAAGAAAGTCCATCCGGCCTAGAAACCTGCTGTTCAGTGAGGGTTTGGAGAGAAAGACAAGGATGGAAGGAGAAAAATAGAGACCAAGCTAATTCAAAGAAAATTAGTATCTCCATTGCTTTCACCAAAAAGCAGTACATTCTTTCAGTCCCTCATTTTGTCCCCAGGTTTTTTCCCAGTGAAAGCTACATTTACTTTCTTTATCTTTGTTTAGCCCCAGTAAATACTATGACTATGAATATTAACAAGGCACAATTGTTTTCCTTCTTTATTCTGCTGGCTTCATTAAACTATCAAAGATAAGCTCCAACTTATAGACAGGCTACTTCAAGTTGAATTTAATCACAAAGTCCACCTACTTTCAGTTAAATGTCACTGTAGAAGAACAAGTTATTTGGCAAGTTAGGCCCGGAACTCGGGTGTGTGCCCAGGTCCCCTTGTGTGAGTGTCCCTCCACTGGCATGCCTTTTCTCTCCTACCCACCTCGTGCCACAACTCAGCCAGTCCTAACTCCAACCACCTCTGTGGGCCTGTCTCCGTCCAACCCCACAACAGCCCCAGCCAGCAAGCCCCCTGCCTCCCTGCACAAGCATTCCCCTCACTGCAGTCTCATGACGTTCACATGTTCTTCTGGGATAATGCTCCTTACGCTTCTGGTTTTCTCAACTACAACTGACTCAAGGGTAGGTTCCTCATCTTACTCATCTCCTCATTACCAGTATCAGTAGGTGATGGCTGAAGGAATGATCTTTCATCAGAAAGCCAGTTCCATCCTTTATCCCATTACAAATGCTGGAGTGGTTAAGAATTGAGGCATATTAAGTGAGAGATTCAATTCATTCTCAACAAATGATTTTGAGTGAATGCATTGAATGATGGCATAAATGAATAAAATCAATATGATTAGGAGCAAGTTTGCAAGATGTTGGAGTAATTTTCTGCAGTTGTGATGATAAACGTGTTGTGAGGGGCACATATGCTTAATAAATAAATGGTAGTCATGGTGATCATCTTCACGATCAGCATCGTCATCAACAGTCTGGTGTTTCTGTTTAGCGATGACTCTGTGACCATTACAGCCTGATGTCCACATGGCAGTTCGTGTTTAAGGTGCTGGGAGTTTCAGCGAACACAAACACACAGCAATGATAGCTGCTGTCTGCGTCTCACAGGACGCATTTCATTTACTCCTCAGAGGATCCCTCCAAAGTGCGGATCCTTACCCCTTTTCCTAACTGAGGACACTGGGTCTCAGAAACTGGTGAACCACAGGAAAGTTTGAGTTAATACCCAGTGCAGTCAGACTTTACTTCAAGTCCATCTGTCTGTCTGAAACATCCATGCTTTTCTAGTATTGTACTATATAATACTGAACTATAATAAGAAAAAAAGATACAAATTCTACATATTAACAAACATTTCTAAACAATAATATGAGCATTTCTTGGCAAAGCCCAAGATATTCGACATAAAAACTATTATAGCAAATAAAAAACATAAAAACTATTAAAGCTAGTTACAAAATCAGTATTTAAAATTTATACTCTATGTATCCCCACTAGTATGTTCAAAGTATTATGGTATTTGAGGATCTCATTCACAACAATTTTTAATTAAATTATTTCATCGCACATTTCAGTCCAGTGGATCTGCTTTTAGTGTGGCTCCCGGTAATTCTGCCCGTCCAACCCCACACCCAGAATCCAAGGCCTGGTTCACCTTTGTGATGAAAACTCAGCCAAGTTCTTGGCAAAGTCAGTTGAAATTCATATGTGATATTTAAGGCCTATATGAAGAAAACAACTAAAAAACTTGACCAAGACACACACAAGAATGAGAATAAATTAAAAATATATACCATGTTTCTGGATAAGAAGACTTAATACTGATACAACATTTTTTTCCCACAAATTTAGTTTTACATTAACAATGCCAATAAAACTCTACCAGGATTATTTCTGAAATTCCATAAAATGGTTTTAACATTCATATGGAAGAAATAGGCACACTAGAAAAGTCAAAAATATTTTGGAAAGGAAAAAGTTACACAAAAGACTCACCACACAAATATTAACATATGATATATACTACAATAATTAAAGCAATATGTTTTTGTACCAAATTGTAAAGACAGTAATAAAATAGAATATGAAGTATAATAAGAAGCCCAAATATATATGTGTGTATATATTACATTGATATATATGTATATATATGTATTATATATATATAAATACATATATATACATATATATGTATTTCACCCTTTGATAAGGGTGAAACTTAAAGTTAGTAGAAAAAGAATAAATAATACACCAAATGGTTTGGGGAAAAGTGGTTAACCATTTAGAAAGTACCTGTAAATATTAAACTCACACAACACCCTAAATAAACTCCAGATGTACTAAAGGTTTGTGTTTTTAAAAAGTAAAATATAGAATATAAGCACTTACATATAATTTTTAGCAGGGTAAAGATAGCCTGTCTTAGCAAAGGCAGAAATCTAAAAGAAAAACACTGAGAGAATTGACTAAATACAATAATTCATTTGTAAATTTTAAAAATTTAAAGCAAATGACAAATCAAAAAAAAAACTTTTGTAAGTTATGAGGTAAAAGCCTGATCCTCCACATATAAAGATCTTCTATGAACCAATTTAAAAGAAATAAACACTCCATTAAAATCTCAGCCAAAGCAAGTTCCAAAAGAAATACAAGTGGATATAAACCCTACTAAAAATCCAAGAATAGCAAAGCAAAACATCTTTGAGAAAATACTGCTTTGACTGTCAAAGTGACAATGATTTTCTAAATTGTTGCTTAGATTACAGTAAGAGGCCCTTTCATGCCTTACTTGTGAGGAGTATAAATTTATGCCAAGTTTCTGGTAGGTAATTTAGTATGAAAAAAGCCTAAAAACTATGCAAACTGCTTTAGAAGTAATAGTAAAAAAAGTAACTATACTTTCAGATAAACATTCAGATTTTAGACAGTCGACTGAGTCGTTGTTACCATCGTGACCACCTGGAAATAATGGGAACTTGAGCTTTAGAGGATGGTTGTAGACAGTGACTGTGCCCCGCACGATGGACTGCCACGCCGTCATTGGAAGGGAGACAGAGACAGTGCAGCCCCAGTTTATAACGGGAAACACGTCCGCAACCAGCGAGAAGGAATCGCAGGCTGCAGCTCCCCCGGGGCTGTCCGCGGAGCTTCCTGTGTCGACGGAAGTGTTGCACATCTGCACTGCCCGGTACAGCGTGTGATACTTCAAATGTGACTCGTGCAACTGAGAAACTGCTTTTTTTCTCTTATTTTAGTTCATTCTAATTTTACCAGCCACACGTGGCTGGGGCGGTCATAGTGGACAAACGCATCGTTTGATCCTGTGTTTGTCAACAAAGCGCGTGCAGCTGTGATACACATCACAGCGTGTGCAGTAGCTGTCACTGAGGAGTGGGTGTGTGGGTGTTTTGTTCAGGTATGTTTAAATTCGTTTGAACATGGGTGGGGGGGTGTTGTTTTACAAATAGGAGTGCAACATGCCGTGAACTGTTCTGAAGACGCTTTTGTGTAGGGAGAGTGGTAGAGACTCTGGGCCTCTCCTGCGCGTCCCTGATGCATGTGCCTGCCCCCAGACTGAGTTATGTTTCATGGGAGCCCCCATTATATTTCCCAGGACCATTTCAGATGTCACTGCTCCATACCCCGGCACACCAAGGGTCACTTCCCCAGAGTCACAGCCCTGGATTTGGTCACTGTTACTTTCCTAACCGTTCCCTTAACTGATGGGCAGAGATGAAGAAAACCTCATGTGAGGAATGGGGTGGGAGGCCTGGTTTTAATAGAAGCCGAGCCGCCAGTGTGCGGACCAGCCCTGCTCGCTTCCACTTAGCACTCCTTATCTCATCCACTGTCAGGGCTTTTCATCACATTCTGCGCCCCAGTCGGGCAGCTTGGCTTCTATTATGGCTCCAGCCCAGCTCCCTGTCCCAGGAGCCAGGCCTAGGCACGCCTCCAGGATGGCAAGTCTCCTAAGCTGCTGGGACAGCAGAAAGCTAATGCCCTCCCTGTGGGTAGTCAATGCACTTAAGAGCAGCTCTGACCCTGAAGGGACCACCACAAGAGGGGTTCTGCCCAATGCTCACATATTGGGCTCCTCCAGAACCCTGGGGGGCCTCATATAATACTCCTTTGGTCTTCGTTTGTCTCTGCTTCACCCCAAGACCAGCACAGAATAATGAGGCATGACATAATCTCTCTCTTCCCCCTTAACTGTCACATCAGTCCAACAGGTCCAGGGAGCCCTCAGCATCCTTCCGACACAGGACAGCCAGCAGCCAGCAGTCTGAACCGATGCACCAAGAGGAAGCCATGAGGCCCCCAGAAATTAAAGTTGTCTCATTGTCTGACAGCAGAGCCCCTATTGAAGAGAGAGTCTATACTTTTGGATCTGAGACCGAATACCAATCTGCTAATACTGTCTTATATCTGTGAACTGCTCTATAGTGGGTGACACGCTCTAAGTGACATCTGAGTATCTCAGTCACCCTGTGAAGTAGGAAAGGCTGGCCTTGGTTTCCTGACAAGGGGCAGGCTCTTGTTCACTGGCTAATACAGAAATGTAGGTTGGCGCACTCTCATTAGGGCCCTTATCTTAGGTTACCTGACTGAAAACCGTGTTCTCAGCCACTGCGGAAAGCAGTGTGGAATTTCCTCAAAAATTACAAATGGATCTGCCTTTTGACCCAGTAATCCCTCTGCTGTGAATATATCTGGAGGAGCCTAAAACACTAACTTGAAAGAACATAAGCACACCTATGTTCATTGCAGCATTATTTACAATCGGCAAGGTATGGAAGCAGCCCAGGTGTCCATCAGAAGATGAGTGGATAAAACAACTCTGGGACATTTGTACAATGGAATACTACTAGGCTGTAAAAAAGAAGAAAATTTTACCCTTTCTGACAGTTAGGATGGACCTGGAGAACATTATGCTAAGTGAAATATGCCAGTCAGAGAAAGACAAATACCATAGGATTTCACTCATATGTGGAACCTAATGAACAAACTGAACTAACAAGCAAAACAGAGACAGGCTCACAGGTGGAGAGCAGGCTGACAGCTAGTGGGGAAGGGCAGGAGGTGAAGGGATTGAGCAAAATGGAAAGGACTCACGGACATGGACAACAGTGTGGTGATTGCAGTGGGGGTGGGCATACGGGGACTAAATGGTAATTGGAAAAAGACAATAAAAAATGATATTATAGCAGGAAAAAAATTAAGAAATAAAAAGTGCTCTTTCCCCCCAAAGGCACTGCCCCCACCCATCCCACAGCCAACAGCCCCACAGTGCCTCAGGCCGCCACATCCAGGAACATAGTAGGGGAGTGGTGATTAGCTGGTCACTTCCTAGCCCTGGGCTCAAAACTTGGCTTTACCACCTACTGGCTGTGTGACCTTAGAAATTGCTCAGGCTTTATAAGTACCAGCTACCTCAGCTATAACATGCGAGTAATAAAATTATTTCCCTCCCAGAGTTGTTGTGAAAGTAAAATAACATTGAGCACACGGCCTGGTGCACAGTAAGCACATGGTGAAGGGAAGCTCCTACCATCAGCCCAGTAACTGTGAGAGGAGCCCCGGAAAAGGGACCAGTCTTACAGAAAAAGGAGAGGATCTTTGCTCAGTGACACCCCAAGTGCATTCCAGAAGAGGCTGATAACCACCTACAGGGGAAGGACTGGGGATTTGATCACAGACAAAGAAGGACATAGCTTCCTAGACCGAAGTCACTTTTCAGGTTCCTGCTAAGAAGGATTGGATGTACCTGTTACCTTCAGATCAGGGCTCAGATCCCAGCAGTAAAAGGGAACCCAGTGTGCTCCGAGGTGTGGGCGATGCGCAGTGACTGCCTCAGGGAAGCTACTCATGACTTGCCCTCCGTCTCACTGGATTATTGCCGGGAGCCCTTGCCTGCTCTATAGATCTCTGCATTGCACTAGGAAGCAGCAGCTTTCTCCCAGGAAACTGTCACTTTTGATAGTGTGCCGCCCCATGGCCACCAAGGTAATTGCAGTCTTACAGTTAGCCGAAGCATTTTCATTCCAGAAGGAGGCCTGCAGGCAGGAGAACAAAACAAAATGGGCACTCTTTAATTTTTTAATCTTATAATGATGACATTTCCAGGAAAACGCTGTGGTAGCAAGTAGAGGTTATTTATATCCTAGTTTTTGTCTCATTGCATTCTCTTATGTTTACATTGACTGAGAAATGTATTGCTGTGAGAGACAGTACACCACCGCCAGGGACCCCAGGTGTCCCTGCACACTCTCACTGGGAACGCCAATGGTGCGGGGGCCTGAGCACTCTCTGCCTGGTCCATGAGTCAGAAAGCAGCCTTGAGGGAGGACGTGCCGAATCCTCCTGCTCAGAGAGCTGGTGTGCTTACCACTCACAAGAGAAACAGCCACTCCCCCAAGTTCTGTGTTCCTCCCCTTTAATTCATCCCACTGCATGTGAAGTCCCCTGCATCAGGCCCAGGGGACCTGAGGGTCATGGGGAACTGATATAACATGAGGCCTTTGTCTCTGACCCAGGGGGCTTCTGCCAATACCCATGAACTACTAACAGGTTAGCTTACTAGCCTACAAAGAGAATAAACATGCCGACCCTTTATACTTCTCAATACATAAATATTGTCTCAAACAAAATGTCTTTCTCTTTGTGGAATACTGTCCTAGACAGGATTACCACGGTGCCTCTAACCCACAGCCTCTCCTAAATCAGACTGTCCAGTGAACATGCACCAAGATACAGGCCAGGTGACTATGCCCCCCAATGGTGACAGCTGACTGGACCTGCAGTGGGCACTGGCACAAAGGGACAGCCCATTCCTGAACTGTCAGCACTGTGTGCAGCAGACTGGCACAAAAGCATGGGCTGGGCACGTCCAGGGCTTCCAGAAACGTGCAGTCAGCCATGCCAGCTGAGCTGAGGTAGAACTGCAGCCACCAGCTGAAGCTATAAGGAAGCAGGTGCTATGAGGGAACAAAAGCCACAAGATAATGGAAAGATATGACAAATTGAGGGTTAGAGTTAAATAGGAGACACGAGACATGAGAAAATTAGCTGTTTTAGGATTAGTGGTGGGAGACTGAGCAAAGTTTCACCAGCTCCAGCCATGAAGTCCACTGTGCCATGTGGGGTCATAAATACCCACAGCTTCCTGTTCTTGGGGACATCTTGTTTGGCCTTTGTTGGAGTTCTATGCCTGGGTACACTTTTTTTTAATCCTCACATTTTTTCACTGCTTTTAGAGAGAGAGGAAGGGAGAGAGAAAGGGAAAATGAGAAACATCAATGTGAGAGAGCAGCACTGATTGGTTGCCTTCTGTATGCACTTGGACTGGGGATTGCACCTGCCAGGACCAGGGACTGAGCCTGCAACCCAGGCATGTGACTGGGAGTCGAACCGGCAACCTTTTGGTTACAGGATGATGCTCCAACCAACTGAGCCACACCAGCCAGGGCCTTATGTACCTTTTAATAAACCACCATTACTTGATGTAAGTGAAGTCCCCAGTAAAACAAACATGCATCCACCCCCTCACCATTCCTTCATGTGGTTTTGCTTCTAGAATGGAAGCATGGTTTGAGGAGAGCTGGACTGAGCTAACAAAATTCCTTGGCTGCTGAGAGCTCTCTCCCAGTGTGGGGTCCCACCTCCCAGCTGACACTTACCTAGGTGCCTTTCTTGGGGATCCATCAACACAGGTCCCCAAAGGAACCAACAAACTCCGAGGCCTTCTAAATGCTTTTATTATCTCATGGTGAACCCCGGACACCAAACCTCAGACACAAAACAATATGGCACCAATTTAACAGCATATTTTTGTGGGACTGTTCTAAGCAAGTTTTAGAATAGAAAGATGGAAATTATTTAAAGTTATAATGCTATCTCTCAATACATGTTTTTCAAAGAAATGTAGTAAGTTTTTGTGTACGTGTGTATGATTCTATGAATTTATGTAAAAATTTGTGTAAACAATTCTACAATAATGATACAAAATGATTACTTCCTCTCAAAAAAACCATCATATTGGGAACTGCCCTGCCTGGTTTCAGGAGCTGTAACCCCCCATGACTAAGGCTGAGTGAGCGACCTTGGGACCATAAGCCCCTGAGGAGACAAAGCTTATCTCCCTGGCAGAAGGGCTGCTTCTGCTCCTTTTACTTCATCCATAACTGGTCCTCAATGGTTGGTCAGTTAGCCAATGACGGGTAAGATTCCCCAAAGAGGGGAATGACCTAAAACAGGCACAATCACATGGAAGGCCCCCAGGGAAGGGCTTGGGGGTCTATAGCAAAAGAGGGTGATGGACCCTCGCCCCTTGGCTTTGACAAAGCCTGAGTCCTCATTCTGTCTGCAAGAAGTCTCCTAATCTCTTGGCTGCCTTACTTCCCCTGCCTGACTTAAGCCTGAAACAATGACAGAGGGTGGTGCAGCCCTGTGCTGGAAAGGGCAGGTTTGCTGGGTGATCAGGCCTAAGAAAGAATACATAAACTCCTGTGAAACCTGCTTTGCTAAGAATGCCCTCAATTAAATGATAAGGGTTTGAGCAGGAAATGAGTTTGTTCCTCAAAGTTTTATAGTTCTTTAGCTATCTGACCCTGACTCAAAATAGGCCCTCAGAGTTCTTTGTTATCTATTGTTTGATCCTTACTGCCTACAATGATGAATGAGCTTTACCTGTATTCTTGTGCAACCGAACCCAATAAAAGCCCATTGAGGAACAGGTTCCTGGCCTTTCTCCTTTGAGAGATCGGGCCACCTTTCCTCCCCAAGCAGATCACATCTTGGTAGATTTATTCTCATCTGTGGAGGCAAGGTGGGGGGGCCTGTGGGCAGAGCCCCCACACCCTCAGGCTGCCACTTCAGTCAGTCACATCTTTACCTCAGTCCTCGCCTGTTGGCGACCGCTCCTCTGTTGTCCTGTAGTTTGCCTTGTCAGACTGTCATGGAAGTGGAATTACCCGACATGCGCGTCACTGTTTGTAACAGGCGTCTTCACTCAGCATAAGGCCTTCTAAGTCTGCCCACGCTGTTGCGTGTGTTGTCTGTTCATCCCCGTCGGAAGGTGAACAGTGTCCCACCGTGAGGCTGTACCAGTGGTTGTCAACCTAGTCACCTTCGAGGGCTTCCTTCCAACTGCCCTCTGACACGGTGGTGATGTTTTCTGCCATCTGCCCCTCCTATCCGCTCAAGCAAAGGGAGAACTAAGACCAAAAGCCTCAGGGTGTCTGAGCCTCCAAGAGGTGCTGCCTGGGTCCCTAGAGCTTGCTTCCCCGCCCCCACCCCAACCCCGCAGCACTCCTCCCACAGAGAGGGTGGTAGGCTTCCCCGCCGCTGCACTGGTGCTCTGCGTCTGCTGGATTCCGTTTGCTCCTACAAATGTGAACCCTGTGCGGCTTCTCTTGTTTCTGTATCACTTCCCACCTTTTGGATCATGCAATCTAAAACAAAGGGACAGCCCTGGCCAGGTGGCTCCCGTGGTTGTAATGCCATCCCACACACCAAAAGTCGCAGATTCAATCTCTGCTTGGGGTGCAAACGGGAGGCAAGCGATCGATCGATGTTTCCCTCCTCTCATCGATATTTCTCTTTTTCTCTCCCCCCCTCTCTAAAATCAATAAACATATCCTTGGGTGAGGATTTTTTTTAAAAAAGGACAATATTGATTCAAACAGTAGCGGGATGTGGCACATTATTCATGGCCACCATAGCAGTGACCGACATTTTTTTCGTGGTCTCATTTTTGTCCTCTGCAAGCTTCTGTCCTACATGCAACGTCATGTATGACAAACCACATCGGCCAGTTCAGTCCAAACCACACATCACTGGAGGGCACATTAATAACAGCCGAAAGTAAAATAATAGCAGTGTTGATTACATAGTTAAGTTTAAAATAATTTTAAATCATTCCAATTGAGAAAGTCAGCAAACCATCATGTGAAATCAACCCCAGGAGGCCGTGAGGATTCGGAGTAAAGGGTTTTGCGATCACTTTCTCAGAAATGTGGACAAACCTTCCGGGTCAATCATAGGCCCTTCCGGTTCATAATGCAGGCCGCGCCCGTTGAATAGGAAGTTCCCTCCCAACCTCCACAGAGCACAGTCGGCATAACATTTCAGGGCCGATGCCAACATCTCCCGTTATGCTGCAACCACCTTGGCTTGAGATTTCCATCATTCTCCAGACCCCCCAGGGCCTCTTTGATGAGCTACTGTCAAGGGATGCCGTGTGCTGTTCTGTGTCACAGTGTCTCCAGGGCTGTGAAGGTGCCTGTGAGCACATTTCCTCCTCCAAAGGAATGGCTGGCAGGCTTGACTGATTGCGAAAGCAAATCAACATTTGATGGACTGCTGTATCATCACAAAACAAAACGAAAACTGCTATGCCCTTTATACACACCCACAGATGGACAAGGGAGGGGCGAAGTCATCCTTTCAAACCCATGCCAGCTCTGCAGCATTTTAATTAGGATTAAACACTCTTGTTTAGTGTCACTTTCCTCATTGCAAAGGACCCCACTTCTGGAGGAGGAAGTCTGTGTTTTACAAAGTCTCCTCTCCCCAAGAAGCACTGCTTACTCTCATTGATATCAGGACTAGGCAGCATAGTAAAGGAGCATTCTACTCATAAGCTACCGTTGAGGAATAGCAATTGAGAATTAGCCTCTGGAGCAAAATGACCTGGGTTTGAACTAGCTGTCTGAACTCGGACAAACTATTGAATCTCTCTGGGCCTCACTTTCCTCAACTCTAAAATAGGGATAACACTATTGGACTCACAGGACTGGGGTGAGGATGAAGTAAGCTATTAACGTAAATCACTTAGCTGAGTACATGCAACACGGGAAGCGTTGGTTGGTTACACACCACACAGAACACCCTCTCCTGGCCTTCCACCTGCACTCGGGCATGTCCAGGTCTCAGCAGGTCACAAAGAACCATCTGCCACTTAAAGGAAGTGTCTCACTGGCCTTTCCCTCTATCCTGTGCAGGTCTGTGAACCCCAGAGTAAGAACCACTGATGCAGACAGAGAAGAGAACCCCCCAGAAGGGCCGAAGCCCACTGTGTCTAGATCTGATGAGGCTGATGCCCGGGGGTGGCACCAGAGCTCGGCCTTGCCTGGTTTCCGGTCACAGCCACCCCAGAAACGTGCTCTGTAACACTGGCCAGACATCAGGGAGCTGCCAACGCCACTTAACCTGACCTCTTGTACACTCTTCTTCTTAATTAACCTTGGACCAGGGAAGCAGTATCTGTTCTCCAAATACAGTCATATTTTATGCAAGCAGTGACAAGCTAATTAAGTTAATTATTATAACACCTATCTGTATAATGAAACTAAGGTTGGATGATTCCAGCTGCTTCTCCTTAAAGTGCGTCGCAGTGATGATTAAAAAATAATTAATATTTCACCAAAGACAGGAACAAGAAGTTAATTAAAAGACGGAGGTGCAGCCTTAATGAAACATGTCCAATTGTGTTCGCCACAAAGCTTTACAGCCAAACCCCTCCTCAGAATGCAGATGAACGTTGAGCACCAGGGCGTTCCTGAGAGCACTTAGAAAACACTAACATTCTGGAAATTTCTTTTTGCCTTTTAATAAGATAAAAGAAACCTATTTATTTGGGCAAAGTCGATTGGCTACAATGAACCCAAATGTGGACTAGAAATTGCCCTTTTGGGGAGCTACATCACCTACACCATCCCCTCTGCTGGTATCAAAGACACCCCAACTGGTCTCAGCTCCACAGGAAAGCTCTTACTGTTGCCCTCTGTATCCAACTAATTGTCCTGTCTTCATAAAGAAAAGATTACACTAACTGTCACAGCTGAGAAAATTCAGAACTGTACTTCGATTCAGCTAGTTCAACTTACATCTCCTGCATTCCAGACTCTGGCTGTCGAGCAGATGCCTCCCTTCCCTGACTGGCCAGAATGCCCGAGGCCACGTCTCCAGCCCTGGGCAGAGTGGTCTGTTTGCTGGGCACGTGGGACAGGCAAACAGAGGCACAGCAAACATCGGAGAGGAGAATTCCAGGGCCCCAGCCATACTCTACACCAGCCAAGCACGTCGCTCCTCAGGAAGGTGAACCTGGAGTCTCTGGCCAAGGGATGGGTTGAAAATTAGTAAAGGTCTATTTCAGCCAAAATGGTAACCAACAGCCAGTGCTTCGCACAGTGGAAGAGCAGCGTTCCCATCCTCATTCAATCTTCTGTCCTCAGGACATTGCATCTTTGAGCTTCTGCGTTCTAGTCGGTAACAAACGGTGATGGAACCTAAATTCTAACTACGGTTTCTTTTAATGCTCTTATTCTTGGATCTAAGATACCACCTTAGAGAGCTTTTTGAGGTTGAAATGAAGAGACTGGTATTATTAAACCTAATGACAGATGAAAACCTACTACTCATAGATCTCCCAGAACTTTGTTCAAGTTTCTGCGTCTTCTTCCTCTAAACCTCAGATTTCAGACTAAGCCCCGATATTCCAGCTCCTCACCGAGGGCTCATTGTTGATGCTTAAAGCAACACATCTACTCACAAAGTCCCCAGGTTCTTTCCCTCTGTGGAGCTCTGCCCCAGACACTGTCACCCAGATGCCCAGGGAACCCAGGCAGCAGACTGCATTCCTACAGCAGAGCAAAGGGTGGGGTCTGCTTTGTTTGTTTTGCTTTGTTTCCTTTCCTAGGGTGGGATACCCCCTCACAAAGGGGGAAGGGACTCCACTAAGGGCCACATCCCCATAAAAAGCACTTAATGTAGTCAATCCAGATGGGACTCTGCTGTAGTAACAAATCCTGGGGCGCTCATCATTAACACCTCATTTGCAACAGGCTCTCTGGATCTTCCTCTCAGGAAGCAATTACACACACATGGGCTGCCTGGAAACTTTATCCTGGCTTCAGTGGCCGGGGCACAAGCAAAACCCGGAGGGAAGGGGTTTCCTTCTCATTTGTTTGGAATGGGGGATTTGAGTGCTGGTGTTCTGTGAAAGGTGAAGACATTTTAGAAAGAGCTTTGGTGCCTGAAGAGGGATGGCTATGGAGGTGGGGGAGACTCTTTAGTGGGGCCACCCAGATATATGAATGGGATTCTATTTATATCCAGGCTGAGAAATGCCATCGTTTTGAAGGCTGGAATGCAGAACAGCCTGGTATCCTTCAGAAGCTCTCTGCTCCTGGTCTCCCAGGGCTGCCGGCCCTTCTTTAGAAAGTCCTATCACACAAGGACAGTGAACCTGTGTCCTGTGGTCCATGTGAGATGTCCCACCTGCGCATGCATGCATCCTGGGGGAGGAAGTGCAGTGGGACTCAGGAAGGGTAGGCATCTTCTCATGGCCTCCCACCCTAGAAGCTCACAGCAGTCACAGCCAAGGACACTGGACTTTTCAGACATCATGTTTTGTGTGTGAGGCACGCATAGCCGCCAGCTCACCTGGGCTGCACACAAATGCAGCAGCTAGCATCATTATCCCCATGTTACAGATGAAGAAACGGAGGCCTAGAAAGGGTGGGTGGCATACAGCCAATGTTACACAGGTTCTAGGTGCACAGTCCTGACGTGGACTGATGGTTCGAATTTGAGCACCTCTCCAGGACCCCCAGCCTGTGGACACTCCTCTCCCCTCACTGCACTGGTTCCCTGCTGACGACCCAGGAGTCTGCTCCATCTGGTGCAGGAATTTGAGACACTCGGGGGCCTTTGGAACCAGCAGTGCTGAGTAGATTTGGCACCGTCCCTGTATCAGAGGTCAAGATAACCAGATCTATTAGGGTGCTGGAAAATTCATTTTTTGCTTACCTAAGAAAATTACGTTTTCCTTTCTGCAGGAAATCCAAGCCCTCCCTACTCCCCTAAGCGGCTCTCTAGGCAGACATTTTCCCTCCTTCACATTTTAGACCTGTCTTCACGTGGTGCACAGAAGGGTCCAGATCGGCAGTCAATGCAGTCAGCATGTGCCCAGCAGCAGAGCCCAGAGGAAGAGCCTGGGCTCTGGGTCAGGCCCAGGTTCACAGCCGGCCTCCCCAGGTGGTACATTGGCTCCTCTCTCTGTTCCTCAGTGCCCTCATCTGTGAAAGGTGGGGAATACTCGTCCCTGTCCCCGAGGGTTATTCTGAGAATAAACGAGATGAATCCCAGGGCACCGCTTGGCTACAGTAGGAGACCCATCGCGTTAGCTGTTGCGGTTGGATTCCACGGCAGCACCTCGTGCAGTACATCACTCCTGCATCACACCTGCATCACACCTGCATCACTCCTGCATGGATAAGGCAGGAGCCCCCCTGGAGGGAGCTCACAGTCCGGGGGCTAAAAAAGCACAGGGCGGGGCACTAGGCTGGTCGGGAAGACCCAACAGAAGCCCCGGCGGGGAGGTGGGGGAGGTGTTAAAACACAGGCCCTCCTGCATTTTGGTTTTGATGTGTACATTGGGTCCACCCCCAGCGTTTCTGATCCAATAAGTCTGGGATGAGGCCTGAGAACTTCTATTTCCAGAAAATTCCCAGGTGATGCTGCTGCTGGGGCTCCAGGGACCGCACTTTGAGAACCATTGGTGTGAAGAAAAGAATAGGCTCTGGGAACCCCAAATCCTGGTCTGCCCTGCGCAGCTCCCTGACCTTGGGCACGTTCTCATGCGATACAGCTTAGCTCCCATTCCTTCGTTTATAAACACCCCCAAAAGAGTTAATGGGAGAATGTATGGGACTGCGCAGTCAGCCCACAGGAAAGAGGGACCTCGCTGTTGGCCCACACTTGTGTCCCTTCAGCCTGCAAGACACGGCAGGAGGCAGGAGGCTGGAGACACTAACCCCTGCTGGGAGGAGGCCTGGGGAGGAAGTTTAATTTGAGTAGAATCCTAAGCAGCTGGGAGTCACAGTGAAAGTAACATAAATGCTTTGAACCCTTGAGCAACAAACCCTGGGCTATTGTGTAGGGCAGCAATTAGAGGTATATTTAACAGTATTTTGATTGACTTTGACCCTTCTGAACCTTGAAATGTGAATGATGGCAGATAGCCAAGAGGCACCCAATTTTTTCCACCCATGATCCACATGTAACGTCTTCCATATACTGTGACTTCACATGACATCAGATTTATACTGCATGCGGAAAAGCACCAGGAATAAGTTAGTTGTACCACACCAAGTAACTTTTTTAAATTAAAAAACTGTTACTTCTCTTACCTAAGCTAGCTCAGCATTGGCACCACAGTCCGTTTCACTCACTCATTGTTACAATTCAACACTTCACTCACTGGCAGTTTGAGAATGTTGATGTAAAATGTGGCAGACATTTCCTGAACACACCAGAAATTTGACAACCGCTTCCCAGGAGAGTCATTTCAAATCGCTCAACGTCCCTGCCCACCACAGAATCCAGGGCCCCAGGTTCATACTGCACTTCGGTGGCTGCAACCCTCTCCCTCGTGGACATTTGCCTGGATCCTGAAGCCACAGAATAAGAAGCAATTTGACATCTGGCAGCTCCTGCGGAAAGCAAAGATTCAGGCGCGAAGAGTAGGGTGGAGGAGGAGCGGGCTTTCAGACCCAGAGACCAGAAACGGGGGCGGGGCGGCAGTGGGGGTGGGGGAGTGGTCTCTGGCTGTATAGATTGTGAGCTTCCAGACGGCCCAGAGAGCACAGCCCAGAGGGAGGTCCTGACCCTGGAAGGGAGCCAGGGTCGCACACCTGGGACTGGGCGGCAGACGCCAAGAGGGAAGGAGCCCAGACAGAAGTGGAAAAGATAAGGTTGTCTGCCTCCAGCCCACACCCACTTCTGCAGGTCACTGCCTGGAGGAACGGTCAGCCTGACTGTGTCCCCCTCCAGGAGCAAACCAGGCTTTCTGAAATGGGATTTCCCAAAGTGCTCATGAGCGAGAAGTATTTGGAGCGCCTGTCATTTTAAGAAATCAATATCACCGTCCATTTCCTTGAGACCGCAAACCAGATGTCTACAGGCGTCTATGGGCAAGTTCCTCTACGTTTGCAAACTCTTCTCTCTGCAGTTGTTACCCATTTCCAGTCTTCCTCCTTCAGTCCTGAAGAGAGGTAAGCATGTGGGTAGGCGTGCTCCGCTTGGCCTCCTCTTCACTCCTTACTCGAGTGAACCGCACAGCTCTCCACGTGCAACAGGTAGGGCTGAGCACAAGCACGAGTCAGGGACGCAGCCCTCCCAGCTCCTGGCACGCACGTGAATCACACGGGCCTCCTGCTGTAGCCCAGACTCTGGTCCGGTGATCTGGCACAGGCCTGAGCCTCTGCCGCTTGGACACGCTCTCGGGAGATGCTGACGGCTGCTCTGCAGGCGTGCTTGAGCTACAACACGTGGTAGAGGAGCACAGGACCTGCACTGACACCAGATCACGAGTGCACTGTTGCTCTGGGTCATCCACGAGGACACGGTGTGGGGGCGGGGCTGGGAAGAGGTAAATGTGTGAATCTCATTTTAGCAATGAGTGAACTTCACTTGTGCGGTAGCGGCCAGTTACCATGTTAAATTTAGGGGTTTTGGATTAGACTCTCAATTATACTGACAACAAAAGGAAAGTATTCGAAATGACCCGGGTGTGGCAGGGCGGGAACCTGCACTGGCCTTGGACGAAGAGGACATGGTGTGAATGTCAGAGTATCAACCTTCTGCCATCACTAGTGGGTGCTGAGCAGGCTGCTGAACCATTCATAAAATGGGAGGAAATGGAAACTGCCCTACTTCACCTCACTGGGCTGCTTTGAAGATCAGACTAGATAAAAAGGGGAAATTTCAACACACTTTCAAATGATAAAGTCTTAACAACTGGGCTCAGTGGAGGATTAGCAAATATGGGAAGCAAACTGACCCTTTATAGAGAAGGCCACAAATGTCTCCACTGTCGCACATAGTGCTGCAGGGCCCTAAATTGTATTTGAATACACTACCCTTCTTACAGGATAATAGTGGCTGTTACAGCTAAAAAAGACTTTGTATTATCATAGCAACATTCATGTAAAGCATAAAGTGATCAAAGAATTGGGATCATTTTCTTCATATCATAACAGTGAAATTATTAGAAGTCCGCTTAATTGAAGCTTGTCTGTGTTTCCAGCAGAAATGCCCCAGTAAGTGGCCCTTTTGAGCAATGGCCCACTTTCACCTCCTGTGACTTCCTTTCTGATGTCAGCCCTTAAGGGAATAGTTACTGGGAGCACCCCGGCCAGCACATCCAAGTGTCCGTCTCTGCTTGGAGAAGGATGTCACGTTCCTGGAAACCTTCGAGAGGACCTTTGGGAGAATGTGAGGTGGTTCATTTTTGGAACTGGCCATCTTAAAAAGGAGCCTGGTTCCATGACACTGAATTAGGTCTCTTGCCCTGGCTGGTGTGGCTCAGTGGATTGTGTGCTGGCCTGCGAACCAAAGGGTTACTGGTTCAGTTCCCAGTCATGCCTGGGTTGTGCCCAGTTGGGGGCATGTGAAAGGCAACTGTTTCTCTCTCATGGAATGATATTTCTTTCCATCTCTATCTCCTTCCCTTCCCCTCTCTCTAAAATTTAAATAAATAAAATCTTAAAAAAAAAGAAAAATTAGTTCTCTATGACAATAAAATAATAATAATCCCTGAATAAGCATTTGGGCCCAAGATTCTGAGTCCAATTTGTATCACATTTAGACAAGTGATGTTACAGCGCCGGGCCTGTATATTATACAATTACAGAAACATGATTTTCATTATGTTATTAAAGTGCTAGTTGTTCGCCGGCCACACTCTCTGCAGATGTTCCTCTCGGCAGCATGGCTGTGGCTGCCGCCACTGCTGCACCAGTGGAAATTTCCCGGTCTCGGTGCCACGCATGCCCTGCTAATAGAGAGTGCTATCGGGGTTAACAGGAAGCCCTCCTCGGCCCCCTGGATTGTTTTTGATTGGGCTCAACCTCTGGGAGAAACTGGACTCCTGCAAAGCCCAGCCAAGTAAACAGAACTCTCCTTCCCTCTTGTCCTTAACCCTTTTCTCGGCAGGCAGCAGTTCCCACAAATGTAAACCAGATGGGCGAGAGTCTTTGCAAGGGAGGGGAATATGCGTTTTTATAGGCTCCACATGGAAAACGAGCAGGGTGCATTTCATGCGTTGCTCGTATGTTTCAGGAAATCTGCATTGAATATTAGGAGAAGTTGGAACTGGCTGAAGGTTCAGACCTGGTGGGAGAGGGCAGATCTCTACCAGCCTTAGCTAATGCTGACCCCCATTGACCATCCTAACAGCCTTTGAAGCCAGGATGTTGCAGGTCAGACTGGGTCGGCCACAAATCAAAACTTTGGTTGATAATATCAGTTTAATTACTCAGCAACTATTTATTGTGTATATTCAGTGCAGAAGGGTCAACTGGCTTCGGACAGGGTTCAGCCCCAGAATTTGAGGACAAGGTCAGGAAATGCCACCCTCTCAAACTGAAGCTAATAAGAAGTAACATGCAATTGAAGCAATTAGCCATCTGCAGGGTAAACGCCTTTTGGCAATGTACTGCAGATGAGACTGGGGTGTGCCCTAAATCTCCACCAAGAATGGAGGCCCATAGGCCTTCATAGCTGGGCAAGAAGAGTGAACTTAAGGAATATAATGCAGATGTTACCGAGAGCCTCTCAGAACGGAGGGGAGGGGCTGCCCCAGCTACACCGTGGCAAATGGTGTCCCGAGAGAAGTATCACAAATTAAGAGGGGCAGTTCGTTTAGTTACCCAGCCTTAAGGAGAACAGCACCAAGGAGAAACTAATGGCATTTGATTAATTTTATACTCGGCAAGCAAACTATCCCCACTGATTGATACCCCACAAACGGTTCTGTGACGAACTAATAAATTACCACTCTGGTAGATGTGACCTGCCTGCCTTTGAGGAACAAATTTACACTAATTAAGTCTGACTGTCCCTGGATAGAATCATCAAACTGAAACCTGAGCCAGGGAGGACCACACTCCAAATCAGACAACTTCATTCATTCACTCGTAAATTCCATGACATGATAATAGTGCCATCTCTGCACTGGATATTGTGTTCGACACAAGGGATGCCAAAGTAAATGTTAATGTTCCTGCTTTTAAGAAGTTTCCAGTATATTGAAGAGTGTATTTAAAACTAGGAGCTCTGATCAAGTAGAGTGTAATGGAATCAATTTAGTGGGTTACAAATAGCACTTTAAAAAAATGAATATAATACAACAAAATACAACAAAAATTTTAAAAAGAATATAATAATGTAAAAACTGTTAGTGTTTGTTGCTGTTTGTCAATTTTACACCAGCAACAATGCCCACTTCTCCCTCTCTCTGACCACCAACTGGTGTCCAATAATTCGGTTCAATTCTCACACTGAATACCTGGAGTTATGCAGATTCCATAGGTGAAAGGCTCAGTTCCACAAAGCCACCTCACCGTAGATGCCAACCACAAATGGGGTCCCAGACACCTGCACTTCAAACAGCCAACTACAAATTTGGGCTTTCCCATGATGTTCTTTAAGTCCGATCATTTGCCAGAAATGACTCACCTAACTGATAAAAAAAAAAAAAAAGACAAAAAACCTTATGTGGATGAAAAAGGAGTTCTGTGGAAAGTAACCTCACAGGGTGATCTGATCATAAATTCCTAAATGGGCAGATCTGGTGAGGGGGTTGAGGGGGCAGTCACACCCAGGCATTAACTTCTTAAAAGGCTTATATTTGTCTTAAGCAAGTCCTGTCCCTTGTTTCAGTGCATCTAGGTTAGTACACCTTAGAAATGAGTCTTCTTTTTTTTTGTTTCTTTTTTAAAGAAAGGTAGGCTGCCATGTGCAGCACCTCATTTGGAGGTGTCTGGAGCCTTGGAAGCTTGACTTCCCTACGTTCTCTCACAAATGGACCTTGAGAACTTGTTTGGAGGTTCTAGCAGGGAGCGCAGCTGCTCGTATACCCTTGGCTGAAGACCAGCCCTCTCCTCTGGTTGGGAAGGTCGTCCTCTTCGACTGAGCACGCAGCTTCGGGAGGGACGCACAGGGATGGGTGAGGGAGGAAGGGAATGCCTGCCTAGCCAGCCAGTACAGCCGAGTCAACCCTGGCGATCGATGGGGTGACAGGCGTCACAGCCAGATCACCCTCACATCCAGAAACTTGTCTTCTTAGACCTTTGTTCTAAAGTGTGGCCACCCTCCAGGGACCACATAGTCTTATTAATAATCCTGTAATCCAGGGGTCCCCAACCCCCAGGCCACAGATCAGTACTGACACATGGTCTGTTAGGAACCGGGCCGCCCAGCAGAAGGCGAGGGGTGGGTAAGCAAAGCTTTATCTGTGTTTACAGCTGTTCGCATCACCACCTGAGCTCCACCAGTCTCTGCTGCCAAAAACATTATGGACCGCCACTGTAATCCGTCCCCACCTTGCTTTCTACTACCTCCATGTAAGCTTCCTTATGCTCCCTCCTTAATTCCAAATACATAAAAAAAAAAACTGTTATTCCCCAGAGCATTTAAGATCTTGTTTCCTAGTAATTGTTTTTGGTTTGGCTCAAATAAACTTGTATAAAAATCCTTTACAGGTTTGGATGCTTCTTACAT
Organism: Tonatia bakeri; assembly: GCA_004024845.1. NCBI lineage: Eukaryota > Metazoa > Chordata > Mammalia > Chiroptera > Phyllostomidae > Tonatia > Tonatia bakeri. The sequence goes on along the minus strand of PVIA01002382.1, from coordinate 38,965 downwards.
TGACACTATTACGGTGAATTAGGAAGGGTATAAATAAATAGCCAGATATGGAAGTTCATAGGCTGAGTCTGGGGGGACTCCAATGCAGGAGCCCCCATCCTTATGGAGCTGGTATGCACCTCACTCCTGATACATGGATGTGTTCAGCAACCCAGAAGCTCCTCCAAACAGTCATTCTGAGTTTTGTATCAAGGTTCCATTAGGTAGGCATGTTTGATTAAGTCATGGGCCATTGGCGATTGATACCATTTCTAGCGTCTTTGCTCTCCCAGCTCCCTGGAGGGCAGAGGTTGGAGGTGAAAGTTCTAACCTTCATTTGGTTCCTATGGTAACAAATCCCCATCCTGAAGCTATGTAGAGGTGCCAAGTTCACAGTAGCAGTGTAAACTCAGGTGTGATTGGGCTTCATGAGGAATAACAAAAGCTACTCCTGCCCTGGATGGTGTGGCTCAACAGATTAAGCACCAGGTTAACTGAAAGGTTGCCAGTTCGATTCTCAGTCAGAGCACATGCCTCAATTTTGGAGCAGATCCCCAGTTGGGGATGTGTGAGAGGCAACCAATCGATGTATTCTCGCACACTGATGATTCTTTCCCTCTCTTTCTCCCTCCCTTACCCTCTCCCTAAAAATAAATAAATAAAATCTTTAAAACATTATTGAAAAATTCTAGCATTCAGATATGGCTGCTTCCCAGATTGCACTGTAAACTCTGCCGCATGGGCTGTCCATGGCTTCAGAAAGGTTGATGGTTCTCTGACCCTTCAATGTCCCTCTGCAGACCTTCACCCCCCTGGCTCCTCCTACAACATGCAGAGTCTGAGTCCTTTACCAAATTCCATATTTCATTTGTAATGATCTGTGTCCAGTACTAGGGGTTTTACTAAAATGTAAAACACATAAAGAAAGCCCAGGCGAGAAGTGGCCTTAAAAGGCAGGATAAGCTTCTAAGAAGTAACATTGAACTAGCTCTTAAATGATAAGCAGCCCCCCACCATGTTAAAGAAGAAATTACGACCCTTGTTAGATACATGAAGATGATTTTCTCACAGGGACCATCCTGATAGGCGTGGGGACCGCTGCAAGGGGTTCTGCTGTGGGGAAAGACGTGGGGCCCAACTCCAGATCTGTCAGTGTAAGGAACATTCAGACCTTTAGAGGACTTTTGTGAGTTTATTTGGGCCAAACTGACAACAATTGCCAGGAAGCAAAACATCAACAGATTGAGGAAATGATAGGGAAACTCAAGCATTAAAGATTTTATCTGTAGTTATGGTTGATAAGCTTAAGTGATTAATGCAAGGGGAAAGCTGTTATTCCTAGAACTGGAATGCACCACCTACAGGATGCCAGGAGGTCGACAAGCAATTTAACCTTGTGCCCCAGGGCATCTGCAAGCCATTGATTGAGATGGTATCTGAGCCATTGTGTTCTAGGGAGGGATGCAGATAAAGAATTGTTGATCAACAGATAAAGAAGTACTAGGACAATCCTTGCTGGGGCTGCAACTCTTATTTAATTAACCTTTTTTTCCCCAAACCTCTTACCTACCCTTTCTTCTCCATATAGAAATGGTAGCTTGCCCTGGCTGGTGTGGCTCAGTGGATTGAGTGCCAGTTCTGTGAACCAGAAGGTTGCTGGTTCAACTCCCAGTCAGAACACATGCCTGGGTCATGGGCCAGGTCCCAGTTGGAGGCGTGTGAGAGGCGACCTATCCTGTTTCTCTCACACATTGATGTCTCTCTTTCTCCATTCCTCTCTCTCCTAAAGTAAATAAATAAAATCTTTTTAAAAATAAATAAAAAGGTCAGCTTGAGATGAAACATCAAGATGGATTTTGAGGGCACATAACCAGCTGTTTTCTCAGATCACCAGCATCTGAATAAATCACCTATAAAGACTCACTCCTGCCTCTACTTGTTCGTGGTGGTAGTGACAGGCAGCACGGACACTAATGTTTCCTCAACATTAAAGCCTTTAAAAATAGACACTGATTTCTTTCAGGGCAACAAGTCTACTGACCATAGAAGAGATAATTGGATATCTTAGCTTGGTTCCTCTGTAAACAGACTTTGAGATGGGGAGTTGTGTGCAAAAGGTTTATTGGGGAGAGACATCTCTATGGAAGTGGGGAAGGCAGGAATGAGCAAGGGGAAAAGTTGATACACAATATGGCTGCAACTGAGGCCTCTGTCAATCTAAGGGGAGCTCTGCATTTGAGGTTGCCAACCCATGTCAGCCAGCCATTGACTGTGAGCTCAGCCTTGGGAGGGCATGTGACCTTTGCTGAAGCGGGTCCCTATAGTGCAGCCATTGGCAATGCTCAGTGAGACACATAGCTGTGAGCCATCGAAGCCGTAGACAATATTCTCAGGAGCTAAGAGCCAGGTACCTAGGTCTTGAAAAGGGCACCTGACCACTGTACCCTGGGATCCAACACAGCTTGTGTTCCTTCTGAGGTTTGGTTCCAAATTGGAATAGGGCTTCCTGGTGAGTTGGCCTGGGCATGTATGAGTGGCAGGTCATGTTTTGCAAGGCCAGACTATATACAGCCCATGTGATTCCTTTACTGTTGGGACACAGAATTCAAGGAGTATGAAAAAAAGAAATATAGCCTCCCAGGCAGGATATATACAAAACCCTCCACAACAAAAGAGGTGTACATCAAAGGCCAGTTAGAAAGCAGACAGCTGGCCTCAAAAATGACCAGTGGCAAAGAGAGTTTATGAAGAATCATCTATCATTTTTGGATGCCCAGAGATCATTTCCCCCTCTAATGGTAACATCCTCTTGATTTTCCTTTGGAAGACCATTATTTCTTTCCCGCCATCAGTCTATGAATTTCAGATGGGCTGACCCTTTCCTTTTACTCTGTATGTGGGCCAGTAAACCAATTCCGGCAAATGAGAGTGGTGCATTCCCAACCCTGGGATTGGCTGAGAGCTGAGTGTGTGATCAAAGCTGAGTCAATTTAAACCAATGAGCATCAGCTCCAGGATTTTTATCGGAACCTTTGTGAACAAACTATTCTTTTCCTGAGGGGGTCACTAAGATAGTAGACCATCTGTCTATAGCTGTGGGTGGCCATCCACTTCCTCTGGGTAGAATCCAACTGAGAATGAGGCCAACAAACAGAAGCATGGAGCTCAGAGGTGGAGAGTGAACCAGGTGTCCATGACACCTTTATGGCACCTAAATCCAGTCCTAGCTGAAGATTTCTTACCAGATCTAACTCTGCACTTTGCTGGTGGTTTTGCTAGTAACTGTGATTTATAAACTAATCCCTGAAAGAGAGCTGGTATTCCTGCCAGCTCCTCTCCCAACCCTCTCTTGCCTCACCCATCCTAGCTTTCCACCCTTTGTACGAATAATCCTCCTACCCTTCAGGGCAAGTGCAGATGGGAGGGGAGCCTACAGCTTCCTCAGGAATCGTTAAGGAGGAGTGTAGATCTGAACGTGGTCTTTAAAAATAGCCTGGGTAAATGGAGGAGATGAAGGGTAGAACATGTGAAAACTGTAGAGAAAGACTTTTCCTCTATTCTCTCAGGTTCTGTGGTTAGGCCTGATAATTAAAGTGACAAATGACAGATTAACAGGAGAAAAGCATAAATATTTTATTTGATGTTAATGTTTTTACTTGTTCACAAAGGCCTTCATATTCTATAAGAAATGAGAACTCAAAGAAGCAGGCAGGCTTGACAGCTCATATACCATTTCAACCATTTTATTATGGTATAAATGCTATACCACAATAATAATGGTATATTTTATACCATTTTATTCAGTGATAAATTGTGGAGGCACACATGAACATCTGGCTGTTCATTTACAGGTTCACAGGCTGACGAAGATACATGATACAAGAAACATTGCACAAAGGACAATGACGCCTCAGTTCCCTTCAAAGTAGGCACCTTGGGACCTCACATAATTCTCCCAACTGCAGCACAATGTTCCTTCTGCTCTATTAGCACAAGCTGCAGAACTTTGCCACACCATGTTTCATGCCAAGATCCTGTGTCAAAATCTTAGATGCAGTAGTTTTGGGAACCCCCAGATGAGTTTCTAGTTCTTTCTCACACTGTCAGTCCCCAATCTTTGTTGATTGCAGCCAGTACATGTTCAACGTTCTCAGGTGTTCTGCTTGTTGCAGGCCTTCCAGAATGTGGATCACTGTCAACAGATTCTCGACCATCTTTGCAGCATTTGTGCCGGACTTTTATTTGTACAGCACTCATTGCATCATCCCCGAAAGCCTTCTAAATAATCCGAATAGTTTCTGTGGAGGAATATTCAAGCTTAAAGCAAAATTTGATGCAGACTTGTTGCTCTACTCGTTCAGTCATTTTGAATGCAAAGGCCACATAGCACACGTGTTCACTCAATGGCAACTACCACCCCCACTGACCAGTACAGTGAAGTTGTCATCGTTCACACATGAGCATTCCAGTCCACTCTCCTTGGCTGCCAGGTTACATCGATGTCATGCAAACCATTCTCATTATATTAACAATGGCTGGACTTTTCCCAGATAGACCTCATAGTTTGGCCTTTATACCAGGCTCACAGCTCCCAAAACCTTATGAATTTTCTAAGCAATATTATGAGCAAGGGGGGAACATCTTTTGTCATATTTGGTCTCTTGTACTGAAATCACTTCAGACCCATTAAGGTCAAATTATTTCATAAAAAGCCCCTTTCAACTACAACTGAGTCTATGTTAATGAGGTGACTTTTGGAAATTTCCTAAAGTTCGGAGCCTGTTTTCCTGAAGAACCAACCATTATTCAAGAGTATAGCATTCAGTCCCAATCCCTGACCTCTTGGGAGTCAATCACCAGCAGCCAATAGCTGGACTCAATCGTGCCTGTGCAATGAAGTCTCCATAAAACCCCAAAAGAGAGTTCAGGGAGCCTCCAGGTTGGCGGGCCAGAACACGTGCACATGCTGGGCCTCGAACTCCATAGGGACAGAAGTTCCTTTGTTCCACATTAGCCCTCACCCTCTGCATCTCTTCATCTGGCTCTTCATTCACAGTTTTAACATCTTTTGTAATAAAATGAATCACGACCACCGACTGGCAGTGACCGTGGAACGCTGCGGATGGCTCATCGACACACAAGAAAAGAACATACACAGAAACAGGAAATTTTCTGTGGAGAAGTAGGGACGGAGGGGCCACTCTCCAAGTGGAAAGCGCCTTGGCCACCCTCTCAAGGGGAGGACGCTTTGGCCACCCTCTTAGTGGAGGGCGCGAGTTCTCCTGTCCCAGCAGGCCTTTTATTGGGTTCGTTTGTACAAGAATTCAGGTGAAGCTCATTACTCATGCAGGGAAGTAAGGATCAAATAACAAGCAACTGTGAGAGCCTACTTTGAGTCAGGGTCAAAGAGCTATAAAACTTTGAGGAATAAACTTACTTCTTCCTTGGACCCTTCTCATTCAATTGAGAGCATTCTAAACAAAGCAGGTTTCACAGGATTTTACATATTCTTTCTTAGGCCTGATCACTGGGGAACCCGTCCTTTCTAGTACAGGGCTGCACCACCCTGTCATTGTTTCAGGCTTAGGTGGAGCAAGGGAAGTAAGGCAGCCAAAAGATAAGATTTTCTTGCAGACCATGAGCACTCAGGCTTTGTCAAAGCCGAGGGGTGAGTGTCCATCACCCCCTTTTGCCGTAGGCCCCAAAGTCCTTCCTTGGGGGCCTCCCACGTGATCGTGCCTGTCTTAGGTCATTCCCCCCTTGGGGAATCTTACCTGTCATTGGCTAACCAACCAAGCATTGGGGACCAGGCAGGGCGAAGTAAAAAGGAGCAGAAGTGGTGCTCCTGCCAGGGAGATAAGCTTTTGTCTCCTTGGTGGCTTACGGTTCCAAGATTGTTCCCTCAGCCTTAGCCTAGGCGGGGGTTACAGCTTCTGATACCAGGCAGGGCAGTTCCCAACAATAAAACAGTACTCTATGAAGTAAACTGGTTTTCTGAGTTTTGTGAGCTGCTCTAGCAAATTAAAAGAAGCCGAGGAAAAGATCGTTGGAACCTGTGACTACAACCTGTTGCTCAGAAACACTGGTGACAACCTGAACTTCTGATTGGCCTCTGATATGGTGGGGGAAGGGAGGTAGTCCCTTAAAACTAAGTTATCTCTGGGTACATAATGTTGGAATTGAGTTTAATTGTAGGATACCCAGCTGGTGTCAAAGAATTACTTGGTGGTGTGGAAAAATGAAACACATCAGAATTGGTGTCAAAATCATACTTTCTCATGGGAAATGTATGGTCTGCTTTAAGGTAGAAAGGGAGAGGTCAGCAAGCCCTTCCTGCATCTGCTAATTCTCAGTCGCCTTCAGGTCAAAATGCTCAATGTGCCAACACAGCATCTTTGTGGTGTATGGTCTGACCCCCTCCACAAGCAGTGAGGAAACTGGTCCCTAGGGCACTGCTAAGCAATCCCAAAGGAGTGTTCTGGAAAGGCTGTATGAGTTTGTGCAGTGGTTGGTTGGAGGCGCACCAGCATTCACTTCCCGGAGGTAATCCCTGCTCTGCTTTAGCTGTGTGACCTGGGACACTTCCTCACACCTTTTGGGCCTCCATTTTCTCAACTGTAAAAAGGGGGAAATCAAGGACACTCACCTCATACAATTGCTGTGAGGGTTAAAGGAGGTAAGGGTATATAAAATGCTTAGAACATGCCTGGAACATACCAAATGCAAAATTCATATTAGCTGGCATAATTTTTATTTGAACAAGGAGAAAACCTCTTTGGCTTGTGTAGGAGGAGTGGAAGGCAGACATGGCTGAATAGGTGGACATGGGCCTAGTGATGAAGGGCCCGGCCCAGAAAGCTTGGCTTTGGGCTTGGAAGTCCTTGCTGTGCTGTGTGAGGGTGGTGAGCTAGACAGCAGCCCCCAAAGATGTCCACATCCTGCTGCTCAGAACCTGTGAATGTGTCACCTATGTGGCAAAAGGGACTTTGCAGAAGCAATTATATCAAAGACCAAAGAGATAAAAATATCCTGCATTATCCCAGGTCCTAACAAGAGGGAGGCAGGAGAGTTGGAGTCATGAGAGTCAGGGCCAGAGATCTGAGGGCTGAAGCAGAGGTGAAGGCTGACACCAGCAGATCAGCCTGGGCCAGCAGGCAGCATTGGAGGCTGTCAGAGGCCAGCAAGGGAGTGCCCCCAGAACCTTCACGGAGCACAACTCTGCCAACCCGTTTTAGACACTGACCTCTGGAACTGTAAGAAAGTAGACGTGTGTTGCTTTAAGCCATCAGTGTGGGACAGTTTGTCACAACAGCAACAGGAGCTGATATGGTCAGCAAACTGAGAACTGAGATTTGGGGCACCAGCACCAAAGGTCACCAGGGACCAAGGGCAAGTGTCCCATGAACAGGCACAGACACCCACTTAGGGGAGGTGAGCACGCTCCGTGTCCTCACCGCAGTGCGTACTCAGGGGTGTACCTGTGCGAAATCTCACTAACCCGCATGTAAAGGGGTTAAGATGGGTGACTTTCTGTATGAAAATGATACCTCAATGATCTTGAAAGCAAGTGTTTTCAAAAAGAAAAGTCCCTTCAGCTTCTGAAAGTCCCTAATTCTCCCGAGGACAAAGGCAAGAGCACTGGCTTCTGATCTTTCATGGGGACTCAGCCCAAGGACCCCACTTCACAGGTGCGGCAATGAGACTGAGAGGTGAGGAGGCTGCCCGGGTCACACCGTGGCTCTTCCTGAGTGGAGACAAGAGTTGAGGATTTTAATTCCTACTCAGGGTTCCTCCTGTTCTCAAAGAGCCTGTGTGGTCCCAGACCAGCATCTTAGCATCACCTGAAACTTGATAAAAAGGCAGTTTCTCTGGAATCAGAAACTCTGGCAGAAGAGTTGTCTGTCTGCATTCTAACAAATTCTCCAGAGCAATCCTAGCAACCCAGGCTTGAGAAACTGAGGGACAGGTTGATCTTCCCCCTTTCTGAGTTACAGGTCCATTCCAGGAGCTGACTCAGGCCAGCAGCTCTCCCAAGAAGAATACACAAGCAAAGACTTGCATACAGTTGAGGGGGAAGATGTTCAAGGGCCTCCATGAAGTTCATTTAAGAAAAATCTTGCCCTGGCTGGTGTGGCTCTACAGTAGATTGAGTGCCAGCCTGCAAACCAAGAGGTTGACAGTTCGATTCCCAGTCAGGGCACATGCTGGATTGAGTGCCAGGTCCATAGTTGGGTGTGTGTTGAATCTCATGTACATTGAGGTTTCTCTACCTCTCTTTCTCCCTTCCTTCCCTTCTCTTTCAAGTAAATAAATAAATCTTAAAAAAAAAAAGAATTGAAGAGTTGGGGGTCATCTCAATAAAGAAGTGGTTTAAAAAAAGAAAAGTCTTAAGTCTTAAGATTGCAGTAAAGGCAGCAGAGAATGCCCACTCTGCCTATAGAACTCTACTCCCATTCAAGGTCTTTGGATTCGGACCCCAAAGAAGTCAGTGTGTTCATCTTCTGTGTCATTCCAGGGCCTGGCATCAGATCCCTGCCAAGTTCCCAGCTGCAAAGCAGGCCCTCGGGCCTGCCTGTCTGCATGTATTTGGCCCCACCTGTAGCCCAGGGCTTCCACAATATTGTCTTAACACTGCGCCGCCCTCAGTTTGACTGATTTCCAGAAGAAGGAGGAGGAGAATAGCCATCAGTAACAATGTATTTTTGAAAATCAAAACCTAAATTTAAGTAGGGAGAAGGAAGAGCAAAGGGCGCAGCAAGCACTTTCACCAATAGATGGCGGTCATGCGGACACATGCTCAAACAGCCCAATGTTCTAAGGGCCCCGACTTGGCTTCCAGGCGTCTTCTTCTTGGCCCGTAGAGTGTTTTTAAGTATTTCTGGGAAACTTCACATAAAAATCTAGATTTCAAGACTCATTCACAAAACAACCTCAAGATCTGGCGCTGTGTGGGCCTGCATCTCTGAGCAGAACTGCCCCTTTTGTTACAGAACACACCCACACAGGGCCAAGGGGGTGGTACACCAATATGCTAGTACTGAAAGGAACCCAGGTTCGTTATGTCCGCTGCCTTATAGAAAGACATCTCTCAAAGCCAGAGATTCATGAAAAGGAAAGGAAATGTTTATTTAATGCTATACAGACTTAAAGTAGTGACCTAATGTCTTCACTAAAATGTCAAAGTCCTTTAGGATACCCACAGACGCCCACAGTGCTTCCTTCTCCCCCTGCCCTAATTCAGGGCACCGTAACTTAGGAAAAGAAGCAAATGTTCGGGATCCAGGCTCCTGACACTGTCAGCTGTGTCGCCGTCCAGGCAGGATCTCTAATTAATCCAAAGTCATGTGGCACCTTCTCATGGCCTACTGACAAGAGTTCTTTCACCCTTCTTCCAGGTAAAGTCTCTCCTGCTTCCCAGGCCCCATGGCCAAAGGGAGCATCCCAAAGCTGTGTGGTCCTCTTCTACCTGAGCTGTGGGGGTCTGCACTGGCAAAACCGTATGGATTTCTCTGCAAGGCTAAGTGGTGGTGATGGGGGGGACTCTGTCAAAGCTGAGTGGCAGTTCTCTGCTAAAGCTGCGTGGTGATTCTCTCTCACAGGGCTGCGGGAATCCCCACTCTGGCAAAGCCACATGGTTCTCCGCACTGCCACAGTCTCATGATCCTCTCTGCACTGACTGTGGTCCTCTGTGCAATGTCTGCCACATCTGGGTTTAAATCCCCACACCAATCTTCCTCTGCAACCACATTTCCGACTCCTCCCAAATCGGCTATACATGCCAGCACTCTCATATCCTTTCAGTTTTACTGGGCTGCCATAATGGGTCTGGACAGGTGTGGCCCCATGTCAAGGAGCCAATCTTCTCCAAGCTCTCACGCAGGTGCTGTAACTCAGGGGAACTGCCCCCCCAGTTATGTCTTGGGGGGAAGTTCCTTCCATCCCCCTGCCTCAGAGCATGGCCACAGCTATTTAACATATCTATGCAATCAGTTAAAGGTTATAGATATGTTAAATGACCATGCCATGGATTAGCTGCAAAGCTGTGGCTGTACAAAACAGCCCTGCATATTCCTGCTCCATGTGTCCCTTCCCCCAACCCACACCTATGAGGGGAAGGGGTGAGCCATCCTAATATTTCTTGGACACCTTGAGTTCTGGACCCCATTCCCAATCCCTATTTGGGACCCCCTCTCGGCTACACGCTGTAACACTTTGGCTGGGGCACTGGGACCCTGACCTGTCCACCATCCCCGCCCCTTCTGGTCACTCACTGGCTTTACCAGCCCAGCCTCTGCACACTGCCCCACTCCAAGAGCCCACAACTGCCAAAGAGGGTTTTGGGTGAGGCCTACAGGTGGTTTCAGGCAGTTACTGATTCAGAGCAGCAAAATGAAAGTTGAGAAAGGCCTGCATACGTTTTTCCATTCTAACATTTTACTCCTCACTTTGGTTTTCCTGTCTACAACCCCATTTTGCTTCGAATGCCCAAAGCTGGGCAAGGTGCCTCTAATATGTGCCCGAATAGCACACTACAGCTTTCTTCCCCTGGAGCATCTCCAAGTACCCTGGGCCCAGGTTTACACTCTGCCTCCCATCAGTTTGTAAATCCTGTGATGGCAGGAACAGAGATGATCCACCTGGCTCTTCAAAGGAATTCATTAATCGAGGAAGGGAGGGGGAGGAGAAGGTGGCATCTAAACGCCCTGGAAGCCTTGTGGCAGCAGCACGGCCAGCATGCCCTTCCCGGGGTTCCTGACTCAGGCCTGGGGTGCAGCCTGAGAGGGGGCCCAGGAACAAGTTCTTGGCTGATGCTGGTGGCCCTGGACCCCCATTTTGAAAACCTCTGCTCTTAATGAATCTTTTTCAAAATACTAAGCTTCTATAAATAGTTTACAGACTTAATAATTCTCTCGTCTCCATCTTTTTATTTTAGAATTTCTCAGTTGCTCAATACATAGCGGTGAAGCGACACAGAGCAATAACTTCTGTGCTCCTGCCTGCTGCTCTCTGGAGGAAGGGGGAGGCTGCGGAGATCGCCTGCGGCTGGGGTCCAGCAGTGGACAGGAAAGAAGGAAGGCTCCCTGCCCTTCTTCCCGGAGCAAGAGCTTGCTGTATTCACATAGTTTGAGAAACGAGGGAGGGAAGGAGGATAAAATGTTCTTCAACGGTGCAGACCACATCAGCGTGATGCCACATACCAAGCACCCCTTGCTGCTCTCCCCAATCAGGTGGTGAAGGACAGGGTGGCAGACATGGAACAGCAGGAATGCCAGTCACCTACCATGGCGCCCTTGTCCTCGGGCCTGGACCTCAGGCCAGTCAACACAACACCCCGAGGGTCCGCTCTCACCCATCTGAGCTGGCACACAAGATGGGACTGCACTCTCTCTGCCTGGTATCCTGCAAAGAAGCTGCTGGAGAAGAGATTCCAGAAAGGAAGCCCCTGTGCTTCGTAAGTCCTGGACCCCAACGTTGGAGGGACAAAGTGAAATCTGTGGTGTCGACCAACAGAATAGTGTCACCAAAAGGCTGGGTGAACTCCAGGTTATCAGTCACAAGGAAGCAGTTGGCAAAGGAATTTTGTGGACAACTAAGTCATGTATATCAAGTGAAGTGCCCCAGAACAAAGCCCCGTCTGGGCAGAACTCTTCCCAGGTCGGCAGCTCAGCTGCAAAACAGATGCAGAAGCGGGAGCCGTCTTCTTCTGCGCAAACCTCAGCCCCCTGGGAAAGTGGGCTCACAGTGCCACCACGTGGTCACGGCTGGCAACACCCTGCGGCTAGGGTAAGGACCGGGAAACGTCTACGGAATGGATGTCTGAGAGGATAAAAACTATACTTATTTTATTTTAGTCTTTTACAGGGAACTGAAACACACATTCCCGTTTTTGTATTTAAAACACTGGGAAAAATAGCATTGAAAGGGTCAAAATCTTTAAAGATCCCAGACCAGATATTGCTGACCAAGAAAAAAATAGATGAACTGGGAATTCAATTCAGGTCCCTTGGATCCTATCCAGATGTTCAACCAGCTGGCCACACTGAGTCCCCTCCAGTCAATTACTTTTCTTGATGTTTCCAATCAACAGTATTATATATGTGATGCCATAAACTTTTATATTTAATACTAGCTCATAACTCAGGATCCTAAACCAGATGTTTTGGGTGAGAAAGAAATTGATGATTCATCAGTCGATGGAGCCCAGGCCATTGGCTGCTGTCCAGGCACTTTACCAGCTGAGCTGTGGAGCGGGGTGGTTGCTACCAGCTCTCCTTTAGGCAAAGAGGGAAGAAGGGAGGGAGAGAGGGAGAGAAAGAGAAATGAAAATAAATATGAACATAAAGCAGCATTCAAAATCTTTTATGAGTTTTTTTTTTTCTCTTATGAAACAGGAGCTTGTACTGTTGACTTAAGTCAATAATAGTCAGGTATTTGCAGTCCTCTGGATATATCCCCCTCTGTGGTATGAAGGGGGAGGTGAGGATGGAGGGGAGAAGAAAGGAGAATATATAACCAAGACTCGGTGACATCTGGGATAATGTCTTTAAACTGCTGACTGACTTTTCCTCCCAGGGATTCCCGCCTTTGCACGCCCCCACCCATAAGCTGGGTCCAGTCGTGGGAGGAGTCAGGCAGACCAGGGAGCAGAGAACACAGAAGCCTCCAGGCTGCGGTTTCAGCGCCTAAAGCAGAGGGCCTCCTGCCCCACCGTCCCTCTGGAGAACATCCCCCGGTCTGCGGACCAGGGGGCAGAATTACCTGAGGGTCCCGAGAAAGAGGTTCTATAGCTGACTTTCTGTGTCAGAGCCCCGAGGAGGCACGGACCCTATACAGGGCTGGCTGCTTGCAGGCCCTGGTCAGAGGGGGCCAGAGTAACCAATCCCAAGTGAGATGCTCCTTGAAAAGCACTTAGCAGGGTGCCTGGTACATAGCAAGCGCTCAATAAATTGCAGCTATTACTGCTTTCATTAGGCTTTCAGATGCCTTTAGAATCACCAAAGCCAAGTTCCCTGTGGATGTTGCCTCAACAAGGGACAGCCAGCACAGGCTCCCTACCCCCTTTCCATCTTTCCTCCTATTATCAGATGAGACTACTTTTAACGCTGTTGCCTAAAATGAGCCCATTTGACCAGTGTGTGATGGTTCATTTTCTGTGAAAACTTGCCCGGGACAGGACATCCAGATATTGGTGTCAAACACTATTCTAGATGTTTCTGTGAAGGTATACTTTAGATGAAATGAACATTTCAATCAGTAGACTCTGAGCAAAGCAGAGGGCACTCCATAATGTGTCTGGGCCTGCCCCGAGCAGTTGGAGGCCTGCAGGGATGAAAGACCTGTGTCCCAGAGGAAGGTGGCATTCGGCCAGCGTGTGGTCGTCAGGACTCAGCCATGGCTCTGTGTGTCGCCAGCCTGCTGGCTTACCCTGCAGCCTTGAACTCGCCAGCTTCCACATCACATGAGCCAATTCCTTAAATAAATCCTTTTCTCGAAACACACACACACACACCACACACATACATACACATACCCAGCTGGTTCTCTAGAGAACCCTGACCAATGCACATGACCCACAGCAACAGGCTAGAGCCCACGTCATATGCTTCCCTCCCACGCTGGGGTGCCCTGTGGGACCAGAAGGCAGAACACTGGACGGCTGCTGGTGAAAGGCTGTGACCGTGCCTCTCTGGGACTCAGTTCCTTCATCCACACAACGAGGAGACAGGTGACAGCAGGTAAGGCAAACAGACTTCACTTACACGTCATCTTCAGTCAATGAGTGGCGGCATCCGGGGTCAGGGTTGAGGAGGAATCTGTGGCAGCATCTGTGGCAAGGTGTGGCAGGGTGGGGTGCCGTGACGTGGGGGAGCTTGCAGAGCAGGGACAGGGCACCCACCGGTGGCCCCGCTGGTGTGCTCATCAGCCGGGCCGCTCAGCACTGTTTGCTGGACTGAGTTTGCCTCTTTGCTGAAGTCCTTTCTTGTCTGCGTTTTGAGGCTCCACATTCCAGTGGTTTTATTCTGACTCACCAGAGGCCCCTTCCCTGGCTCTAGCTCCCCTGCTCAGGTTTTCGTGTTGGGCCTGCTGCTGTGCCTCGGGCTGGGCCAGGGCCACATTTTCTTTATTATATGACATACTCTCCCCACGGGATCTCAACTAGTGCCAGGGCTTTAAATGACTTCTGAACAGTAAGGGATCCCTATTTCATGTCACTGGCCCTAAATTCTCCCACACTCCAGGGCCAAGTATGCAACTGACTACTTATTACATTTACCCTCTACTGGCAGCCAAGCGTAACCTGAGGAAAAGGGAACTCTGCTTTCACCCTCCAGCCTCTCTCCTCTGGGTTTTAGTGTCCCCACTAAAGGCACCTTAACCTAGTCAAAACCTGGAGTTACCCTGGCCTCTGAACTCCTCTGTCCTCCACTCCACCATCACTTATCAGCAGATTCTGAGAATGCTACCTCAAACCATGTCCTGATCCGTTCACTCCCCTCGGTCTGCGCCATCCCCACCCTAGTCCAGGCAGCAATCTGTCTTCTAGAAGCCTCCCCACCCAGGCGTCTCCATACAACGGCCAGCAGCAGCTGGACTTGCCCCGCCACTGTGTTCCTCTGTTGCTCCCCGTGCTCTTTAGCATGAGGTGCCAACTCCTCTCCCTTCGCCCCTAACAAAGGCACAGTTTAGAGGGAAATACCAACAAGTGCAGGATGACAAGCACTGTGGCAACTGCCCTAGAGGGGGCTGCAGGGTCCCTACCTGTAGGGAGTGAGGGAGATGGAAAGAAGGTGCGAGGGTGGGGTGGGGTGGGGGCTGGGAAAGGAGAGCAAGGGCCAGGGGGTGACAGAGAGAGAGGGAGCGAGGGGAGAGACCACCATGGACCAGCGCTTGCTCGTTTCAGGACTTTTCCTCTCCCATATCCTTTAATCCTTGTACTTCCCGGGCAGCTGCATTCAGGCAGCTAAGAAACTGGTCAAGCTTACCTAGCTGGTCCAGGCCAGGCCTAAAACCCCGAAGTCCACAGACTCCTGGCTGCACCTTGTTGCTTCCAGTGATGCCAGCAGCACTGCGGGTACCCCTCCTTCCTGGGCACCTCCTGACGCCCTGGGCCATTACTGGCCCCCACACAGGACACAGCAAAATCTAGCCCCCTTTGTTCTTCCACTACCCTCGAACCCACCCCAGCATAAGATCCTACAGTGGTATTTCTCAAATTTGAATAACATGACAAAACCCATTAAATGAAAAAATATATATGTTGAAGTCCCTGAGAATTTATCCATGAACTCCATCCAGTCTGACTTAAAAATTACATATTGGTAGCAAAACCAGGTCCCTTGGGACATCATGACTAGAAATACAGCTGAAGTGGGTGGCCGTTCCTGAGGCCTGGGTTGATCACACTGATTACGTTAGAGTACCTTCAAAGGAAAGTGACAAGCTGGAGAATTCTTCTGAAATTCTCAGGTCCCCAAGAGTAATTCAACAAACTCAGGAATCTGAGATTCCAGGCTGAATCATCCTGGACTGCCCGCCAAAATCAAACCACCAGGCCCTGCTCATGGGACAAGGGCTGACTCACAGGCACACCCCGTAGAGGGTCCTACCTCTCCCTGAGTCCGTCCTCCAGGAATAGCAGCTGCTTGAGGAGTGAAGTTGTGAATTGGGAGGGAATGGAGACCGGGAAACCTGGTGGCCTGGGCTTGCATTCTGACTCCATTACTTGCCACTTTTGTAACCTCGAGCAAGTTAATTTCTTTCTGCCTTCATCTTCTAGATGAGAAAATGGGTTGTAACGGGATCTACTTGACAGGGTCACTGTGAGGATAGATGATTTACACATTTATTTTTTTAAAGATTTTATTTATTTATTTTTAGAGAGGGGAGGGAAAGAAAGGGAGAGAAACATTAATATGTGGTTGCCTCTTTTTCACCTCCCACTGGGGACCTGGCCAGCAACCGAGGCATGCGCCCTGACTGGGAATGGAACCGGCGACTCTTTGGTTGGCAGGCCGCGCTCAATGCACTGAGCCACACCAGCCAGGGCTGACTCATAAATTTGAATTCATGGGCGTGTGCCTGTCATGGAGGCAGCACTCTACGCGCCGCTCTGTGTAGCTCCCTGTGTACACTCCTGTCTTTCGTAGCTCTGTCCTGCTCCCTGCATCTGGGGTGCCTTTCCTCACCTTGCCACTCCAGAAATCAAGAATTTTTTCAAAGTTCTAAGCATGCCGTATGTTCTGAGAGAAGCCTTCCCTGACACTGTTCTTCTGTACTCAGAGGATACCTCTATTAACACATACCCTCAAATCATTGCTTAACTGTATATTGGATATGACTCCCAATGAAAACATCGGCTGTGTAAAAAAACATTACTGTGTTTCTCATACCTTCGTTTGAGCCATTAGGTTGCACTGGAAGAAAATCCAGACTCTATTCCAGGGTCCCTAGGACCCCAGGGGCCATGTCAGGTGCCTGGGGATAGGCTGAATTAGCTTGCTCCTGCTGCCAAAACAAAATACCACAGGCAGGGGATTACACAGCAGAAATCTGTTTTCTCAGAGCTCTGGAGACTGCAGGGCCAAGATCAAAGTCTGGTTTCTTCTGAGGCCGCTCTCATGGGCTTGCAGGCAGTGGCCAGCCTGCTGTGTCCTGCCTCAGTCTTTCCTCTTACGGGAGCATCTCCGGTGTCTCTCTTGTGTCCTGTTCTCCTCTTCTTACAAGGAATTCCCACAGTGCAGCCTCATTTTAACTTCATTACCTGAATAAAAGCCTTATCTCCAAATACAGATACACCCTGTGGTTACCGGGGGGTTAGGGCTTCAATATAGGAACTCCGGAAGAACATAATTCGGCCCACAAACATGGGATACAGAGGAAGTCCACACAGTGTCCAGGCAAATGGGCAACTCATCTGGTCCTCAGCCACTGGACCTGGGATACTCATCACCTTGCCAGAAACACCCAGGTGCCCAGGCAGCCCTTGCGCACTGCAGTCCCACAGCCTTTAGGGGCTCTGCCCAGGGGACAGGGCACAGGTCCCCCTGCCCTTCAGCCCTCTTTGCCTTTGCTCACTCCTGCCCCTTGGTCCCAGACAATCCATCCCTGCTGCGCAGGATGTCCTCTCTCCCTTACCTGTTAGCCCAGACACTGTGTGTCCAGCACGACCTCTCTCCCCAGGAGCTGACACTTTTGAAACAAAAGCAAGGAGGACCCCAGGGCTACCCCTACTCACTTCACCACCTTGCCCTTCTCCTGAGACATTGAAGGTAGCTCACTGGCTGCTTGAAGTGGGGGAGGGGAGACCCAAAGAAGAAGACAATATCTCAAAATGATATATGCCTGGTTTGGTTTGCAATACATAAAAGATAACACAAATGGCTGGATGGACAGAGGGAGAGACGGATGATGAAATGCAATAAAGTACATAAAGTGAATGTTAACGGTGGGATCTAAGTAGTGGGTGATGAGTGTTCAACGGATGTTTGAAAAATTTCAGTATAAATTGGTAGTGGTGGGGGCAATACTAAGGTTCATATTTGCCAGCCTCCTGCCAGTTCATTAGTTCCTTGGTTAAACGCGCTGGCTTTTTCTTACTGACAACTCAGCGCTTAGCACTTGGTAGCCTTAAAAGTAAGCTCTAAAGATAGCTGGACACTGAAGGAACTGCTTCCGCAGCCTCGGAAGCCCAGCATTACCCAAGCTGGGGCGCCACGGAGCCCTCTAGTGGTGAGAGCGCGCACTGCACTCCTTGGGGGCCGGTTTCGCAGCCACTGGAGACCTGGAGCCACCCAGACAATGCTTCATCAAGGATGTGAGAAAAATCTAGAATGTGCCCCAAGAGTCGAGAAGACTTAACTGCTCCAGCCTATTGCCAGTTAAGCGCACCTATTAAATGAGTGCCTAGCACCCCTTCAACTGAGAATACTCCCATCAGGTCAAGAGGGAGTTTGTTGCCTTACAGCCTCTCTCTCTCTCCCTGGGCAAGAGTCTGTGAGGGACCAAGACCCCTCATTTCAGGCTCCAGTTCAACTGCCAGCTGGAGTCATAACAGAGAGCCCCTGCAGTTAGTTCTGCCCTCTGACGCCTGGGGCAGCAGACACAGGGAAAGCCGGGTGTTTTGGCTGTTGAAGGGCTGGAGGAGGAAAGGATGGAACAAGCCAATTTGGACTGAATGGTGTCCCCTCAAAATTCATATGGTGGAGCCATAATGCCCAGAAACTCAGAATATGACAGTATTTGGAGAGTGTCTTTAAAGATGTGATTAAAATTGAAACTGGAAAAGCCGGAGTTCATCCTGCCTGTCACTACCAGAACCGATAAGCGAAGGGTGTTTGGTCCCGCACACAGCCTGCAGGCCACATGTGGCCCCCAGTGGTTATGAATTCGGTCCAACACAAAACTGTAAATTTACTTAACAGATCATGAGATTTTTAAAATTATGTGACACAATGTATTTAATGTGTGGCCCAAGACAACTCTTCTAGTGTGGCCCAGAGACAGCAAAATGTTGGACACCCCTGCAATAAGCAGAGACAGGGATGGAATCTTTATGGGCACTTTATCCATATGGCCGGCAATCTGAAAAGCCGGCAGGTTACGTGCTCTAACACACTGTCTTAAATTCCATTTCAAACTGACCCTTTTTATAAGAAGAAAAGTGCAGGTAAGAAGTGTGGAATTCGGGACAAAGTTAATCAGAAAAAAGCTGCACCATTTGTTATCTGTGTCCTTGGCAGTGGGCATCTCCCCCTGGAGCACAATGGCTCAGATACCATCTTGATTGCTTGAAGTCCTCCTGGGACAGGAAGGTGGAACTGCCTAAGGTCTACTGGAGTCAGGGTGGGTCCTACCTTCAGTTCCTGGAATGATAGCTTTTTACATACACTGATTACTAGCTTATTAGCTATTATCTAAAACTAAAATTTTTCAGCATTTGAGTCTCCCGTCATGGGCACACTTCTGTCTCTGTGCCTGTGATCTACCTATTCTTTGGGGGGTACCAGTCAGCCCATCCCCTCTTCTGATAACACATTCCTTCCTGACTTGACGGAATTTGAGGCCTGGCCAACTGCAAGGACACAACCTCAGTTGAGCTACTGGGTTCTTCCTAATTCCCTAACATTAATTGCCTGCCACCAGCCTAGGAGGTAAGGCTTACAACAGAGATCCAGACCAACAAGCCCTGTCCTTATGGAATTTACATTCCAGTGCTACCTCAGTTCAGGGAAGCCTTAGCATTTGTCTTCACCATACCCTAAGCATAAAAACATGACCCAGAGCATCAGTGCAGAAGAGCATTCTGTGCCCTGGAAACTATAGCCACTAACTGTCCTGAACTTCACATAAGTACATGAACAAAAGCAGTTCTTCCTATATTTTTAAGGTATAAATGGTCTGGGATTACCTGACAGAAATGAACCTGGGAACCCCTAAGACAGAAGAACCAAATTTTTTTTTTTGCATGGAATTTAATATTTCTTTTAAAAGGATCAAAGTAGTCACTAAGGGAAAAATCATTTTTGCATTGTACTTCCTAATATCTTTTTACAAGTTTTATAGTGTTTTTTATTTTACTCGGTTTTATTGAGGTATAACTGACATATAACATGGTATAACTTTAAGGTGCTATGATTTATGTTAAGTTTATATAACAAAATGACTACCACAATAAGGTTATTCAATACATCCATCACCTCACTTTTGTGTGTGTGGTCAGAATTTTTAGGATCTACTCTCTCAGTAACTTTCAAGTGTGTAATACAGTGTTATTCACTATAATCACCAAGCTGCACATTAGACCTCCAGAACATTTTCTTCTTATAATTAAATGTTTATACCTTTGATTGCCTTCATCAATTTCCCATAGCCCTGAGCCCCTGCTAACCACCAATCTACTTTGCTTCTATGAGTTTTTTTTAATTCAATATAAAAATGAAATCAAATTGTATTTGTCTTTCTCTGGTTTATTGCACTTAGCATTGCTAATCTTAAAATAGAAGGCCAAACTGAGAGGCAGCATGCATTTACTTGTGAGCAAAGTTCTGATTAGGAGACAAGGCAAGCGATATTTATGAGATTACACCAATAGAAGGAAGGTGTTTCTATAGGTGCAGATAACAAAGTCAAGTTAATTCCAGGGGATGTTTTCAATGTTCATTTCAGTAGTCATCAGTCAGGTAGTGATAATATTTGCTTTCTCGTTTGGGGCTGCAATGTTGCTCTAGGTCCAGTCCAAAAATTATTTTGCCCTTTTAACATTCCAAAGGTTTTAGCAGGAAGACCTGAGAGGAAGTTTGTCTGGGATGGCAGCTCCTGCTCCAAAATTAAAGTGGGTCTGTCTATATTATTTTGCAGCATAATTCCTAAGGTTCATCCATGGTGTTGCAACTCCTTATTTATCATGACTGAATAATAGACCCAAGACTCCTTGTCCAGAGCTTGTTATGTAACCCCTAACTGCTATTCTTGCTTTTCTTCCCAAAAGCCAGTAAAAGCAGTCATTTGAGACATGTAGTCATTCGAATTACACTAACATTCTCTATAGTTTATTTACTCACAAGTAAATCTAACACAACCACAAGCAAGATCAAACCAAAGAACCAGGGCACTGACTTGCTTAAGAGGACAGCTCACAACTGGCGGCGTCGGGGCTCGAACCCCTTAAGAGAACCGGAAACTCCAAAGACCGACGCCTGGGCTGGTAGTGCTTTTTCCGTCCACGCGCCCAGGAAGCCCCACCCCGGGAGAAGGACAGTTTCCGTGAAATATTGACAAGGGGAAAAAGCCGGAAAAAGACAAGGGGCGGGGTCGATCAGGGCGCTCTAGCATTCCCCGACTCTATGGCTGTCGCCAATTGACAAGTCCGAGAGGCAAGACTCCTCACTATTGGACGCGCAACCTCGCGTAGGCGGGCAGCTCGGTTTGCGGCATGCTGATTGGCTGTATCTACCATGAGGTCGGAGGGGCGGGGCGTGAGGCGTGCGGACAGGGTGACCGGTTGCATTTCTCAGCCTGCGTGAAAACTGGCGCATGTGGGCTCTCTGCTCGCTGCTGCTGCGGTCCACGGCCGGGCGCACCATGTCTCAGGGAGCCGCCCGCCGCCAGCGTCCGCCTAAGGATCCACTGAGGCACCTGCGCACGCGGGAGAAGCGCGGCCCGTCCTGGGAGCCCGGGGGCCCGAACACTGTGTACCTGCAGGTGGTGGCTGCTGGCGGCCGGGACGTGGGCGCCGCGCTGTACGTCTTCTCCGAGTACAACCGGTAAGTGAGTCGCGCCTGGAGTCCGTCTGCTTACCGAGCCCCGCCCGGCCCTCCGTGTGCGCGCCCATGACATGTGGGATTTCGCCATTGCCTTCCAACTTTCTCTTTGGGTGGGTGGGGCATCCTAGATCCCTTACATCCCACATCCCTCTCGTTTCCCGGAGTACCCGAAGAACATCAGACTTAAGTATAAGCATCCTCTTTCCTACCCGTGGGCCCCGAGTGCCCACTTGGCACTGACTGTACGCAGCCCCTCCCGTGCACACCAAGACGGGACCTCAGAGTTGGTGTGTGAGATCGACAGGCCTGGTTATGGGGAAAGGACCTGTCTGGACCCCATCCCCAGCCTGCACAGCTCCCAAACCCTACCTCGTCTCTGCTAAAACCTCTCAAAACCCAGTGTCCTAATAGCAGAAATGCGGCCAGGTAGCGCAACATGGATTTTTAGGTTTGGGTTTTTTTTTTTTTTCCTTCCCCCGGAGTATACAATAAAACATCTAAACAGCGGGGGAGATTTTACAAAATAGAATCTGCTAAGTAACTTCTGTAATGTTTGTCCTGTAGGTATCTCTTCAACTGCGGTGAAGGTGTCCAGCGACTCATGCAGGAGCACAAGTGAGTCAACCGCTTTCTTTTGGGGTGAGATAATTATGGGCTTTGAAAGCCGAGATGAGAAGCAGGAGTGTTTTTATAGCAGAAGAAAGGGTCCCTGGTCAATCCACTTTGTTGTGGTCAAATGTTTTCTCTTTCTCAGACTGAAAGTATCTCGTTTGGACAACATATTTCTGACCCGAATGCACTGGAGTAATGTTGGGGGATTGTGTGGTGAGTATGCTCTTTCCAGGGTCAGAGACAAACAGGATGTCTGTGTGATTTTAACCTGCCTTGCCCTTTTTTTTTTTGCTTATCTTCTGAGACCGGGGCTGATGGAATTCTCTTTGTGCTATGCCAGTCAGTTACAGCATAGAGATCATCAAAAGCTGTGACTCAGAATAGAAGAGTTTAATGTGGGTACTGCCCTCAAATGGTCCCATCCACTCATTTATTGAGTTGCTGGACTGGAGATGTGTGACAGTAAACTGGAACATGTCGTGATGGTGATTACAGGAACTGTACTTACCATCAAGAATGTCAACAGCTACACAGATACCTACTGTCCAGATTATCCCATTATTAATGCCTGCCTGCTGTGAAGGTCAAGATTGTGCTGCCACCAAATTCTGTAAGCTTTGTGATGTGGATAGGAAGGAGTGTGGTGTTGTACTAGTTTCATTTTCAGAGCTGAGACTAGAATGAAGCAAGAAGATGGCTAGGGTGCAAAAATTTAAAACCATTCTTCACCTGAATGATTTTGTACCCGAGGTGACTGACTGCCTCACCCTAGTATCAGCCCTGCTCATTCTAAAGGCATCTGAGGGATATCTGGTGTCCCTCATACCTCTGGCTGGCGTCACTTCTGCTGTACACATGTTCTTGATCATTCAAAGCCGGAATGAGCAGAAGAATAGCTGATTTTTAAGGAGTTCTGCTGGCAGTGGCTACAGGTCAGAATGGTGAGAAATTTGATTTGTCTTTTTCAGGTATGATTCTTACTTTAAAGGAAACTGGGCTTCCAAAGTGTGTACTTTCTGGACCTCCACAACTGGTGAGTCTCTCCTGACTCAGCTTTCAAAACTAACCACCCATTTTAAAAGTTATGACAAGAATTTTCATGTTTGTATCAGTCTTCTGCTCTCCAGAGATCATCGACAGTGGAGTAAACCATTTACCTTTCAAGATAAAGAGGCCTGAGTCTAAAACTTACCAAATGTATAACCCTGAAGAAGTTACCTCTTGGAGCCTCAGTTTCTTCATCCATAAAATGCCTGTCATGTTTCATAGAGTTGTTAAAGATTAAATGAGATAACACAGATAAAGCACTAAATCTCTTAGATGTTTGGCACCAAGTAGGCACACAATAAATGTTAGCTTTTATTCTTAGCTATTTATTAAATTTCAGACATTTCATACCTTAGGACTGTTGAGCAGTGTGCATGTGGTTGTAACTGTCGAATAAACAGTTCATTCCCCAGTTCTTAAGATGAAGGCAGCCAATCACCAAGTACCATTGATTGTCTCCAAAGTAATGTCTCGAATCCATGCATTTGTCTCCATTTCATTTGTCTTCATCTCTGTCGACTGCCCCTGCCTGTTGGGAGAGCTTCTTATATCCAGTCTTGCCTCTCTGTAATCCACCCACCACACGGTAGCTAGAGGGACTGCTTTCAGGCTTAACAGCAGAAAGTTACTTCCACCCTAAAAGCCTCCAACGGTTCCCCATTCACTACATTCCAAACCCCTTGTCTGGCCCACAAGTCCTGCAAACCTTCGCCCTTGCCCACACTTGCATCCATATCCCAGGCACCAAGCTGGAGCAACACAGGCCAACTCTTAGCCACACTGTGTCCCACCAAAGCTCCTTCCCATCTCAGGGTTTTCATCCATAATCAAGTTCCTTCTGCCTCCTTTCATCTCTGCCTCAGTCTTTCTGGGCTCAGCTGAAGGCCATTGGCTCAGGATCTGTCCCTGACTCTCCAGACAAGTTATATCCCAGCCCCCAGCGTTTTTCCTGTCTCTTAAAGAGCACTTAGCACAGCTGCCACTACCCGTTGTTGTTTGTGTTGTCATTTGTTTCATTTTTGTCTCCTCCTCTGAATCAAAGTTTCCTGAGGGCAAAGACCCCATCTTCTCCTCACTGCTAACTCCTTGGCATTTAACTTGGAATGAATACTTGGTAAATGTTTGTGGAGAGGAAGTTCAAAATAGTTATTCAAGGTCGTTGATACCTCTTATGTTCTTGAATACATTGTTGCCTTCTGCATTTATGCAGCCATAACGGCTCACTTCTTTTCATTCTTTTTTGTAGGAAAAATTCCTAGAAGCTATCAAAATATTTTCTGGTCCACTGAAAGGAATAGAGCTGGGTATGTCCCCGACTCGGCCTCATTGTCTCTTACTTCTTTCTCATGTGCCCCAGTCTGTCAAATTAGAATCCATAAAGATTTATCTAAATTAAACCTTAAAATGAATCCTTCATCAACATAGATGCATTTTAAACCTAGCCTATTACACTTTCTAGGCCCCCACCTCATACCCCCTAAATGGAGGCTGGAGATGGTTCTCAGAGTCCGATTACCCAGGATTCCTAGCTGTAGGGAGGAGGGGTGTGAGCAGAGGGACCTACAGGTTTTGTCTCCATCCTTTTACACTGACCCTCAGCTTTGGCTCTGCCACATGGGGCCTCGTTGCAGGGAAAGGCTGACCCAGGACGGTGCAGGCCCTGTCCCGGAACCTGTGTGCCCTCCAGCTTATTCGTGCTTCCCTTCTGCAGAAATACCAGTGTCTTGTTTCAGAAGCCATACAGGTCCTTACAGTTGAGATGATAGATTCTCTGGCCTCATGGTGTTTATGTGTTAACATGTGTCTCTTAAAGTTGAGTATTGTTTTCTTCCTTTTTTTAATGCATATTCACCAGTGATCATAATATGTCTTTTTGTTTGACCATAGTAAATATATTATTTATTTTTTTAATTTAATCTTTACTGTATTCTTTCCATTATTATTTAGACCCCTTATACCCTCCTCCCCCCAAGTAAATATTATAACTGAATAAAAATACACATTGCTTCTTTTCCCCAAGTTTTAATTTACTCAGATATTCTGGTTTTAGTGCAGATTCTCACAAAGACTCCAAGGCAGTTCAGTTGCTTGTGGTTGCTGATTTGTAAAGCTCACCTTCGTGCACATCTGTGCTAATGCGGTTGCTTTCCTGTTACCCCCTTCACGCAGCGGTGCGGCCCCACTCTGCCCCAGAATACAAGGATGAGACCATGACGGTGCTCCAGATCCCCATATACAGTGAGTGCAAGAGCCACGTGTCCCAGGAGGGGCGGGGCTCGGAGGTCCTGGGTACGGGGAATGTGGCTGAAAAGAGAAACTGCTTGAACGCTGGCTTGGTGTGTACCCGGCTTCATTTCCTGAGCATCGTTAGGGGATTGAACTCAGCTATGGTTCCTGCCCTTAAGGAGTTGATGATCTTAAGGACAAAACATTTAACTCACATGTAATGACAGTGCCTGTACTTTGGGATATTAAGTACTTCGGGTGCTGGCAGAAAATAATCAGTATAGTGCTCATAGATTTGCATCTTAATTGCTTGGGGTTTATTTGCCACGATGTAAATACCTCCTTTGCTGCAAGGATTCTGGAGAGGTATACATGATAAATGTTTTTAAATACATAGCAACCTAATAGAATGTTGTCGGAAGGTCAGAAGGTCATCGGATCCTTTTCAGGCCCCAGGGCCGGATGATGTGGCTTTGACTGAGAGAGAGAGACAGAGACAGAGACAGAGAGAGAGAGACAGAGAGAGACTGCTTGCACATCAGGCCCTGCCGTGTCAGCATCGTCCTTGCATCTGGCTGAGCACACTCTACGTCAGCCTTTCCAGACTGCCAGAGAATTCAGTCATTTCTCTGACACTGCTAACTGGTGTGATGCTTGCCAGGTGCTGAGGGCATACAAGCGAGAGCCCGCAGCAAAGACCAGAATGGCCCGGGACCTGACCCCAGCTCACTTCTGCTCATATGTCTTCCCTTTTCTGACCCCCGTCCCCACCCACCCCCCGCTGTTTCTGTGTTTCTCCCTCCCCAGCGCGGAGCAGTTCACTTTCACATGTATTTGTGTGATCAGCATGAACTTGCTCCGCCGGCCGGCGTAGCTGTCCCCGTGCACAGTCAGCACTGAGGGACTGAGTGTGCCAGAGGGGCTGGGTGTGCCAGAGGGGCTGGGCACTGGCTTCCTTGAGCAGCATTTCTTATTTTTGACCATGAGATTTGACTGACTGCAAAATTATGCCCCTTCTCAGGTAGATGGGTAACTTTTGGGCCTAGGTCTGTTTATTGAGAGTGATAATAATGAATAAACTAGCCAATTATTTGCATGCTTTTTAGTTAACAACCCTGTTGAGTTCCTAGTATAGCCAAGGCTCTGAGCTGAGCAGAAACGTAAAGACAAGTGTGAGTGTACCCACGCACGGCCCAGGAGGGGAGGTGGCTGGTCCCTGCTGTAAGAGAAGGAGAAGGCATGCTGTTCCCACATGTGAACATCCAGGCCCTGCCTGGGAGCTCACCTGGGGTGGGTAACTTGATTGTTTCCCGTCCTCACCAGGTGAGCAGAAGTGTGGAAATCACCAGCCGTCGCAGAGTCCAGAAAGGCTCAGTCCAGAGCAGTCTGCAGACTCTGCACCACCTGAGAATGAGCAGCACTTTCCGAATGGTAATGCTAATTGAACAAAACAGTACACTGTCCAGAGAATTGTGTTTTCTTAGTTCATTGCCACTTCATGCCCTAAATGAGAACCCTCATCACAGGAAGGCTGCCTGTGTAAAACAGACTTGTCACTTTCACATTAGGACTTGTTCCGTGGGGGGCTGGGAAGGGCTATAAACGTGGCAATGCAGGGCTTTAAGGCCCATCAGCAGCCCCTGGTGTGCCCCAAATTTTGTGCTCAGTTTACCTAGAGGCAAATTGATTCATACAGAGGCTTTGTGTTTTTGATTACTGCAACATTGATGCAGATTAACTTTCCATGAATGCAGAAGCTATAACTGCTCAGCTATAAAACAGTCAGATCAATGGGTTGATCTGCACCTCTTGTGTCAGAGAGGCAATCTACTGGGAAACTGAGTTAAAATGCCAAGAGGAGATAAATCAATGGGATTGGACTGTTTAAGGATTCTCCTGCCCAGTGCTGGGCGAGGCTCGATGGGTTCCCTGTGCACCCTGAGGCTGTGGCCGTTGGGTGGCCAGGACGAGGCTGACCCTGTCAGCACCCTTCCTTGGCTGGCTCGGGTGGAGACTGGCACCCAGCCTTTCTCTGTGGGCCTTTTAGGTTTTGTTATTTCACATACGCTTGTTGGTACTTGTTTATAAAGCACCTTGCAACTTGTTTTTGCTCACTCCTCCACTCCTAGGCAAAATGTCATTTTTATACCTTTCACTTTCCATTCTGAGTTTTTCTGGTTGGAGTTTTGCATTTTTCACTTGCTCAAATTTCAACCTGAGTAGGAAAATCAGAAGGTCTGATTAAAAAAGCATACCATTGCTTCTTTCATTCTTTGTATTGGAAGGATTACATCTGTTTTATTTTGTGTAGAGTCAAACTAGGCATTAGCTGATCATTGATCTTGAAGCCTGTAAACCTTCACAGGTGTTATAATCAGATTGGTTTTCTTCTCAGATGTGAGCCAGAGAAGGGGTGGCAGGGACCCTTCCTTGGTCGTGGCTTTTGTCTGTCAGGTAAGCATCCTTCCCGTGGGCTTTGTGAGCATGTGCACGGTGAGCTAGTGCTTCCTGGAACTCCCGGGTCGCACTCCTCCGCCACCTGGGCCAAGATGAAACACGGATGCCCCTGTATTTCCCAACATGCCGCCTATGCCATTATATTCTTTCAAATTTTCTTCCGTTGTTCTTTTGGTCTGCCTATATGTTCTTTTAGATTTGGCTATGTTTCTGAAGTTCAAGACCATTTTTTTAGAGAAGATTTTTTTTTTCCCAAGTGAATCAGGTCTTTATTCCCCTCTCTTTTAGTTTGTATTATTTAACTGCTGACATTGGGACTAATTTAATATTGGCTAGTGTCCCCCAAGGCCCTGATTTGCAAATCCGAAGGTGCTCACAGTCTATGAGAATGTTATTACAAAAAGGCGTTTTTCAGGTCTGACTAATGGCCTGTTTTTAATATGACTTTGCATTAAAATTTTATCGTAATCTGCAAGACAGTATTGTCTAATCTGTGGTAAGACATTGTTTTGTTGTGTGGTGGGGGGGCTTTGATTTATTTTTTGAAACAAGCAACATTGATTTTAAAACATATTTGTAATTTTCATCCAAATTCTAACAAGTGGAAACAATTATGAAAGGTCAGTGGTGAAATTAGTTATTAGTTGAAAGATCGTTGTATCACCTATCAATTTATTTGAATAATAACTATAATTTATATAAAAGTTAAGTATTGCTGATAAGCTTAGTTGTGTATTTTTGAGTTTGGGGGGAAGCAGAATAATGTTTTGAAAGTAGCTCACATGGCAAACTGCCTTGTGGAGTGGATTGCATAGAGCGGGATGGGATGTGTTCTGACCACAGGCTGCACCCCTGCAGGCCGGGGCAGCTGTTCCACCCCGAGGCCCCAACCCTGAGAGCCGCAGGCTGCTACTAGAGCCTGTCTCCAGTCTGACTGTCCATGGCCGCCTCCAGGAGCTGCTCTCACTGGCTCAGCCTCTGGGCCCCTTTCCCTCATCTAGTCATTTGCTGTTTCTCTGCTAAGGGTTTGGAAGGCAGGAAAGCTGAGCTCACTCAAGTTATGGGAGGTTGGCCAGAACAGGGCCTGTATGGAGAGGGCCTGACCCGAGAGCTCAGGTGCCCGGCAGCGGTGTGCTGCACAGACTTGGTGGGCCTGCGTTCTGGCTCTCCTCTGTCTTCCACACGCTCTGCTTCCCTGGGTGGGAGCAGCTTTCCTTGTGGGCTGAACTCAGCTTATAGTAAGGGCATGGTTTTTGCCTGCCTAAGGTCTATAAGTTCCTGTTAAACATTAGCATTCAGTCTTCATCTCCAGGTGCATTTGGGGCTGTGTGGAGAGTGGTCAGAGCAACACTTGTTACTGTCACTGTCTAAAAGCATCGTCTCAGCTCTGTCATCTTTGTGTTACGTGCGCACACTTAAAGCTGTGATCCCTCCCCTAGAGTAACATTTTCAAAGACAGAACATTCTAGAATCCTAATAAGGGTTTATGATCCAAATTGGAGACTTTGCCCTACGAGTAATTTCTTAGCTTCAGGAAGTTAAAATAAAATGCAAATAGTTTATATAAGGATTTAAAGAAGAAAATGAAAATCAAATATAATTGACTACCCAAAGACTTACTAACACTTTATGCCATTTCTATCTTTTTTTGTGCTCTTACTATGTTAGAAATGTAGGTCCCAAAAATATCTGGACAAATTTTTAAGTACAGAATGATTATGAAGTTTTGTGGTGGGATTATTGTTTTCTAATATAGTAATGGCATATTGGAAATATAACAGCGTTTCTCCAATATAAAAAAAACCAACAGCATTATATTGCCAAACATGGGAAAGACAGAGGGCAGCACTGCCCGCACTGTGCCCTCTCACACTGGGGGGGCTGCCACGCCGTGTGGGGGCTGCGCTCGCGCCCGCTGGCCTGTGCCCTCAAGATGCCCCTGCAGCTCTTCACGGACGCGGGCAGGATGGCAACACGGAACGAGGAGACTTGAAGGATCCTCTTTATTTGCTATATAAATAGCAAATGGGTTACATTTTATTAAATTTATAAGGAATTAATGTTGGGAAATAAAGCACTGTGTTTTTTAATCATTCAGCTTTTATCACTAAAGCATTTCAAAATAAATAACTTCTTTAGAATAGAATATACTTTATCAGAAAGCAATAACCTAACCTGCAGTCTAATGAAGTATTAGAAAATAACAATAATTAAAAAGTAAAACCAGAAAGATGCACTTACAAGAAAATTGATTAAAACCAAGCTTCTTCATTAGTCACTGAAATTACATTTGGGTTCTGTTCATTCCAGCTTCACTTGAAGAAAGGAAACTTCTTGGTGCTCAAAGCCAGGGATCTGGGCCTCCCGGTGTGAGTGGCGGGCACTGTGGCTGCCAGGGGTGGATGGGTGCTCTCTCGTTCGGAAAGCAGATCTCACAGAGCGCTCGCCTCCTCGTTTCAGGGGGACAGCTGCCATCGCTCCCATCATCGCTGCCGTCAAGGACGGGAAAAGCGTCACTTTTGAGGGAAGGGAGGTAAGGTACCCCATGGTTGTGATGATTTTTCAGCATCTATAGGGAATGCTGCACAGAGCCGCTATCTGGCTCAGGCCCTGCAGAGACGACTTTTGAGGGAAGTGGAACAGCTTGGATAGATTGCATCAGCTGGCTAAGCAATAAAATGAAGTCTGTTGTCTAGATTTGTGCATGTCAGTGCTGGCTGTGTGGGGTGTTTCTGTCGTCCGCTTAGGATCTGGGGGTCCTCCTCCTAATAGGGTGGATGCTTTCCCTTGTCTTTGAGCTCAGGGAAGACCCCCATGAGGATGGACTTTGGGATGGCCCAGAAGACTTCCACCATATTCTCGACCAGGATGTTTTCTCTAGCATATAGGGATTTTAGGACCAGTGGCCACGGACCTGAGAGAACCATGCATGCCATGCCTGGCTTTCTGGCCACTGGCAGTTCGAAACACCCCTGCTAGTCAGGTGCCTGCCTAAGCAGAAGCAGAAGGAGCAGGAAGGATGTAAGAGGTAGTCCTTACAGGGGTTCTGTCCTGCTCAGTGGGGCTTATGCAGCATCACAGAGGACTGGAAGGCTGCTGGGCATATTTGCTGGGCTGTGACTGCTCTGGGAGAGCCTCATGGCCCCAATGATTTTGCAGATTTTGCCTGAAGAGATCTGTACTCCTCCGGATCCCAGCCTTGCTTTTGTTGTGGTTGAGTGTCCAGACAAGGGATTCATTCAACCCATCTATGAGAATGCTGCTTTCCAGAGGTAATATGACAGGTCCTGGGGGTACAAGTATGAGCCCGCCACTGCTCACAGAGCCCAGCAGCATCGACAGGGCGTCCTCTGACCTGTGGTTGCTCCTGGCATGGAGCTGGTTGTCTGGGAAAACTCACTGTCTGCCTTTCAAAGGGTTGGTCCCATGGCAGGATTTATGCAGTGATTGGCTTTGTGGGTTACCTGGCCTTGACATGAAGTTAGGAAAGATAGAAAAGCAGAGACCTCTGAGGACTAGGAAATTACAGGCCAGTTACAGTTCTGAGTCCAGGGCAAGCCCCAAGCTTGCCACACAGAGGAACCCTGGGTCAGTGCTGGGGCCTCAGAGTGCTCAGGCACCTCTGGGGGCAGCTGGGACCAGCCTGGCTGGAGTGTACCAAGGGGTGCCCCTCCCTGGCTGCCCAGTCCCATTTGTGCACATTTTGAGTTTGTATTATTTCATAAAGCAAAGCCCTATCCTTCCTCCCACCCAGGTTCCAAGGAAAGGCCGATGCCCCCGTAGCCCTCGTGGTTCACATGGCCCCGGAGTGTGTGCTTGCGGATAGCAGGTACCAGCAGTGGATGCAGAGGTACGGTATGAGCCACATTTCCACCCTTCACTCTTTGAAGTGCCTCCTGCCCTTACTTCTGTGCCCACCTAAGCTCAGGGATCCCTGCTGTCCCGGAATCCTGAGAGCAGCTCCCAGCATCCCTCGTGTGAAGAAGTGTCACCGCTAGGGGCACAGTGTGTGCACTTGTCCCGCCTGCGTGGGGCTCTGGTTAGCGTCGGCTTCCGCCGTCTACACTCAGCGTCTGAACTTGTGCTGGCTTGTGCTGACAGTGCCACGCATAGAGCCTGAAGAGGGGACTAGCGAGTGTAAAATAACAGCTCCGGTTTATTAAACACCCGTGCCCTACAGTGTGCTAAATATTCCACATTGTGTTTTCTTTAATCTTCCCAGCAACCCTGTGAGTCCGATGGTGTAGCCAGATTTAGTCCCTAGAAGGAGAGGTCACATTTTCCTGTTGGCTTCATTGGCTGGCCGGCACCATGTGGAAGGAATTATCTGCATTGAACTCACAGCGCGTAGTGACGTGGGTGGCCTTGCAGCCTCCACGTCCTGTATCTTCCCAGTGTCTCCCTTCATCTCCCCCCGCCGAGCCCGGCCATCTGTCACTGCTCAGCTCTCTTCGCCCTCTGCTCCTTCAGAGTTGAGTCTTAATACTCATGATCTCTTTTCCTCTTACTAGGCTTTTTATTCCGTCCTGCACTCCACTTGGTTTCCAGTCTCAAGTGGTAGGCTCCAAACATTGTAACTTTTCTTATTTTTTTTCTGGTATTTTGTTTTTTCTGGTTTGAATTTGGGGAGAAAGTAGACTTTGAGATGAAAGAAGTAGGGTTACGTTTGGCCATTTAGTTGCGGTCTTTGTGGCCAAGCCACTCGCTCCCTTTGCACACTTCCACCCGCATCTCCACCTCTGTTTCCAGCGCCACCCCTGCAGTGGGAATGCCCCCTTAAGGGTGCCATGAATACACAGTCTATTTCTTCGTAGGTTTGGGCCTGACACCCAGCACCTGGTCCTGAATGAGAATTGCACGTCTGTTCACAATCTGCGTAGCCACAAGATTCAGACCCAGCTCAACCTCATCCACCCTGACATCTTTCCCCCACTTGCCAGTCTCCACTGTAAGGTAGTGTCATAGCACGGTCCCTGCTGGCCTGGGCCCTACCCTTTCCTGTCTCTCCAGGGAGTGTGTTTTTCTCCCCTGCAGGAAGAAGACGCCACCGTTGCTGTGCCCACAGTCCGCGGGGAGTGCCTGCTCAAGTACCAGCTGCGTCCCCGGAGAGAGTGGCAGAGGTCTGTGTGGTGCTGGGCCTGCGGCATGGTCTAGGTCAGAGGCTGGCAAGCCTTTCTTGTGAAGGGCCAGGTAGTGAGTACAGGTTTAGGCTTTGCAAACCGTGTGGTTTCTGTCAGAACTAGTCACCTGCCACTGTCCCACAAGAGACAGCAAGAGACACGCATAAATAGATTCGCCTGTGTGGCCGAGTGCCAATGCGGGCTCATTTGCTGAGACAGGCTGGCTCTGATTCGGTTGAGGTGGGAGGCGGGGTCCGACGATGCCCCTTTCCTTCACTTGCTTCCTCTGAGAGTGACAGGGCTGCCTGCTCATTGTTTTACATGTGGAAAGTCAGGAGTGTCTGGCGAAGAAAATCAATCTCCCATAGTCCCTTCTTCCATACAGGAAAGAGAGTGATGGTTAACAAATTGTGTTTTGAACTTTGAGTAAACGGGGTGTATTTTCAAAAGTGCATGTGGGTGTGCTGCATATAGACACGTGACACTGTACTGCTGTGTAGTCTTCCCTGCATCGCTATGTAGTCTCCGACACGAGGTTTCACCGACATTCCTGATAGGGGCATTGATTAATTTGAGACATTTCCAAGTTTTTGCTGTTTTAAGGAAACATGAAATGTATTACGTAGAAATCTTTGCTAGAGCTCAGTTCCCTTAGGGCGCCTCAGAGATGCAAGGTTACTGAGTCCGTGTGACCCCGACCCTTTGGAGGGCACTGGGTAAACATACGAGCAACCCAGAGAGGCTCCGTGGGCTGCCTTCCACCCAGTGACCTTAGAGGAGCTTGCTGCCGTGCATCATAACTTGTTAAGATATGAGTCTTGCATAGCTTGAGGTTTCCAGCCGCCTCCGCAGTGTCTGTGTTAGAATGGGCCAGACTCTTCCAGGTCATCACTGGACTCTGAGTGCTGCTGTTGAAGAGGCAGTGGCAGGATGACTGGGGCCCCCAGACAGCGTCTGGGGAGTGAAGAGCTCATGGTCCCTTTGTCAGCATCTGTAGACAGTTCGTAAAGCCGTGATTAACAAATGTAGCCACTCCCCCAGCTCACCTTGTACCTGTGGAAAATAGAATTCCCAAACCTGCTGACTTAGACAGCTGGGCCTGGGACCCCCTTCATAAGTTCCCAGGTGATTGTAGTGCTCAGTCAGGTTGAAGAGCCACTAACACAAGCCTTGCTGCGTGGTGTGGCCAGGACCAGCAACATAGTGTTATCTGGAGGCTTGCTAGAAATGCAGAGTCTCAGCCTGCACCCCAGAGCCACCGAGTCAGGGCCTGCAGCTGGACGACACCCCCAGGAGGTAAGTTGTGTGTACCTCAGCTTGAGAGGCCCTGCTCTCAGGCTGTGCTCATCAGTAGGGGTGGTTTTCCTCTCTCCCCTCCTTTCCTCCAGCCCTCTGGGGAATGCTAGAGGCCAGCGGTATCTACTGAATAGAGACCAAGGATGCTGTACAGAACCTGGCCCCCACGCCAGTTGTCAGTAGTGCCAAGGTTGTCAGGCTATGAGCCTGGAGATGTTCTGAAGAGCTAGAGCTGGGCAGAGCTCACTCGGAGATAGCCCGCAGCTGACAGAAGTGCCAGGCAGAAGGGAACTACCCAAACTCTCAGTTGCTTAGTCTTCAATCCTGATGTGAAACAACTTTCTGCAGATTTTCTCCACACATGGATTCTGGATCTCCAAACTGGTGTTTGTTTGTGGCCACATGCCCCTTTTGGTCATCTGAAATACATTTCTCTTTGCAGGGATGCCCTTATTACTTGCAATTCTGATGAATTCATAGCCGAGGCCATGGAGCTCCCCAATTTCCAAGAGAGCGTACAGGAATATAGGAAGACGGCTCAGGACGGCCCAGCCCCGGCAGGTGAGGGACGCACCACAGCCCTCT
Organism: Tonatia bakeri; assembly: GCA_004024845.1. Classification (NCBI taxonomy): domain Eukaryota; kingdom Metazoa; phylum Chordata; class Mammalia; order Chiroptera; family Phyllostomidae; genus Tonatia; species Tonatia bakeri. The sequence goes on along the minus strand of PVIA01002382.1, from coordinate 4,380 downwards.
GTGTTCCTGTGGGTGTCTTCACAATGCCAAGTAGTGTCAGAGTGGCTCACTCAGGCTGCGTTCATTCATGCAGCCCACTGCTTCCCTGCTTTCTCTTTAGTGCCTGCCCCCTCCCGGACCAATGACATTGGAATGCTTGGTCGTGGCACACAGGCATTCTCGACAAGGCACCTGCTGAGGGCAGCAGTTCTGGAAACCCTAGTGAGATGCTAGAAAAAACTTTGAACCAGGACTTGGGCGATTGGGATCTAGTCCTGGCTTGGCCATAAGGACCCACAGAAGGTTCCAGCCATGTCCCCCATCTTGTTGGGCTTTCACTGCCCCATGAGGAAAAGTAGTTAGGGGCAGTACATGACCCCTGCCCCAGCGGTTGTCCAGTGCCGTCTTCGAGAGACAACAGATACAGAGAAGGCTGGGGTGGCAGGCTGGTTTGGGCTGCTCATCGGGTCAGCGCCAGGCAAGTGGAAACCTCACTTCTGCTAGTCACAGGCACCCAGTGCTTGTGGAATACTGCCTCCCCTGGCCTCACTGGCCTTGGGGTTTGTGACTGGATTTCTGGTTCCTGTGTTCAAGACCCCCTGAGATAGTGCTTGCCAATGTGCACACGGTGCCTGCCGATGGGAGGGGCTGCGAAGGGGCACAGGGGGCAGAACTGGCTCCCCAGGTTTCCACCCTGGCTCTGCCTTCCTCTCTGGAGAACTGACCCTTGAGCCCCTCCAGTCTCCGCGCCCCCACCCCCACAAGCAGGGCGCTGCAGGGCTGTGTGAGCACACAGCAGGAAGCGCGAGTGGTGCTAAAAGCTGCTTTGAGATAGCACCAGCCCCTTGAGGTAAATGCTGATTCTAAGCACAGAGAAGTCCCCTTCGTAATTTAAAAACTTAGAGCAGTTCTTTGGAATTCATTTGTTGCACCTCCCAGACAGCCCTTTTCCCACAAGCAGCCTGTGGCCCCTCTCACAGTGGCCCTCACACACAGGACTTACTCATGTCAGGGCTGACTGCTGGCTCACACACAACCCAGAAAAAGTAGCTCTTTGTGTGTGTTTTTCCATAGAGAAAAAAAGCCAGTATCCAGAGATCATCTTCCTGGGAACAGGGTCTGCCATCCCGATGAAGATTCGAAATGTCAGCTCCACACTTGTCAAAATAAGGTAGTAGTGCTTTCCCGGGAGGTGTCTGTCCAGTGAGGGGTGCTCTGGTTTGCTAAATGAAAGCTCCTCTGCACGCATCCAGTTATTTTGAAAGTGTAACACTACAGCACTCTGTGAGGTTGTCATCCTGGCTAGAGTGTTCCCAAAGAAGCTTAGTGGCCTTCATGCATTTTCTAGCCTTAACAGCTGACTTAGACTTCTGGGAATCACTGAAATTTGTCACCCATATACTTTTTGATAAAAATATCCCATTCTGCCATATACCATGTACCTTCCTAAGAAATTACCTCACTTAATTTTCACATTAATCCTATGAAGTAGTGACTACCCATTTTATTGGTGAATAAACTGACACTCACAGAGGTTACCTGTGACAGATGCAAATGTGAACTGGTGTCTTAGTCCCTGCATTGCACTGTCCCCTAGCTCCGTGCTGCTCGAGTGTGACACAGCCTCTGGGCTGGCGCATGGGTTTTGTGTTCAGCCCTTTGGTCGGATGGCTTTTAGTTAGCTGATTCTGTTGGGTTTGTCTAGTGTCGGTTCTCTGCAGAGATTAATTGAGGGCATTCTGAAATGTTCATGGTGTACCTGTGAAAAAGGGAGACTCGAGGACCAGGTTTTAAAATTTTGCTTTGACATCTTAGGTGTCAGTGGTGGATGATACACAGCAATTAGAAGATGTACCCTGGAGTCAGATATATATGCAGATCGGGGATTATTTTTTGTATGACCAAGGCAGTGCAGTAAAGCTGCTGGGTGTGGCCAGCCTTTCGGAGCTGAGAGTGGCTGCTGGAGCCCGCGGTGGTTCACCTGACAGGTGCTGCCACTGGCTGGCATTCCCCACTGCACTTTGTTCCACAAGGGGTTGTAGGACACTGAGGCTTCCCTCTGAGCATGGGCATAGCCATCCTAGTCTCCCGGCTGTCCCCAGGAAGGAGGAAGGCCTGCAGGAGGCCCGGCCCTCCCACCCGGGTCACAGCTTCTAAGACAGCTGCTCCTCCAAGTAGCCAGCGGAGCCTGTGGAATGAAGCTCCCCGAGTCCTGCCTGAGGCCAGGTGAAGTGAAGCTGCAGCCGGTGGCTGGGAGCAACATGACTTACCCCAGGGGAACATCTGTGGCCTGTCCTGCTCTGGCCACCTTTGAGGACGTGGGCTAAGAAAACCAGAACTGCTTGGAAAGGGGGGAAGCAGCACAGGGCAGCCAGATCTCACACATGCCCAGTGCCCACGCATGGTGGTATCCCCAGTGGGTGTCGTCACGTCTGACCTGAATCTTCAGGGATTCATCGTTAGGACTTGTAAATGTCTTACCCTCTTATTCCACATAAGCCTCTTCTTGAGGCCCAGCGTTTGTGTAGCTCTGTATACTTTCCACGTTCTTTAAAGGGCCTCAGGGTCCCGTGGATAGTTTTCCTCTCTAAGGATGGGTGTTACGGCGGCCTTCGTGTTGGAGAAGGTGCTCAGGGAAGCAGCAGGAGAGGCTGGGGCGGCCAGGCCATCCCACAGCGGCCTGCTGCTCTTCTCTCGAAATCAGCCCCTGAGCTGTCGGGGCCCTTCGTCTCAGCGCCACACATCTCGCTGTCTCCGTAGCTCCGACAGGGCCCTGCTGCTGGACTGTGGTGAAGGCACGTTCGGGCAGCTGTGTCGTCACTACGGAGATGATGTGGACAGGGTCCTGGGCAGCCTTGCCGCCGTGTTCGTGTCCCACCTGCACGCGGATCACCACACGGTGAGTGTGGGGCAGGGGCGTGCCCGAGGGTGGCTGCTGCTTTCCTTCCCTCTTGGTCCCAAACATGCCCAGAGCTTCGGCTCGTCATCCCTCGAGGTAATGGTCTTTCACAAACCCCAGTGCAGTAGTTCTGCCCACAAGAATGTATTGTCTTTCTGTTTGCTCTGCTGCCCTGTAGCAGGAGGGGTTTTCGCCTACACCCAGGTTGTCTTCAACCTTCTCACACGGCCTGGTCAGAGGAGACTGCAGCCTGAGGTGAGAGGCTTGTCTCCTCAGGGCAGCTGGGCCCCCGGCCACTGCCCTCTCTTTTCCGACCACGCTGTGGTGAGATTTCAGGTCACGGTCAGCACGTGCCAGGTCCCACTCCAGAGGTGTTAGAGGATGGTGGTCAACAGAGAGCTGGGAACCGCTGCAACGTGACCCGTTGACCCCAGTACAGGGTCAGGTTTGGAAATGTCTAACCCGTGTCTTTCTCCTCCCCAGGGCTTGTTAAATGTCCTGCTGCAGAGAGAACGAGCTTTGGTGAGTGTGGCACTTGATTTTGTTGCCATTTGAGTTTGCTTGGATCATACTGGATCCGTAAATAGCCTTACCTCCTGCCACTCCACAGTCGTTCGATGGCTGTGTCTGCCACTGATTCGATCCTGGTTTTGTTGTTTCAGGCATCACTGGGCAAACTGTTTCACCCTTTGCTGGTCGTTGCTCCCACCCAGCTCAGGCCCTGGCTGCAGCAGTACCACAACCAGTGCCAGCAGGTTCTGCATCACGTCAGGTGAGCTGCCGGCAGCCTGCTCCTCTGGGTGGTGGGGGCAAGCTCCATGTTGATCTGAGGCAGATATCCCCAGCACCTTCCCTTGACCTGGCCACAGACAGCAGAAGCTGGGGAGAAACACTTTGACTCAAGTGTAAAGACTGTTAGATGATTCCCACTTACATGTCTGTTTTCTTGGCTGCGTTCCTTGTAGCCCTCATTTCAGGTCTGATCTAAGTTTTAGACTTTTGCCAACACTTCTCCATAAAACAGTTGCAGGGCCAAGCGCCCGCGTGGTGGCAAGCACAGAGACCGTCCCCGCCGGGTGGACGAGTGGCAGGAGTCAGCCCTGTCCTCCCCTTGGGGTGAAGGAGCCCGTCTGCCTGAAGCCCGGCCAGCCCACCTGGGGACGGCCTGCGATGGCCTTCACGGGGGCCGCTCTTCCATTAGGTTTTTCTCAGTTGCTGGTGGTTTGGTTTGGTTCTTTTTCATGGACTACATTTCCCATCTTAGTGACTGTGATTTAAATTGTTTTTTTCATAATGACTTTGGGCTTTTCCAGACAGAAACTTAAACCTTGATTTAAGTTAAATTTTTTAAAATATTTGTTTAAATGTTTTATTTCTCACAGTATGATTCCTGCCAAATGCCTTCAGAAAGGAGCGGAGGTCTCCAGCCCCACAGTCGAAAGCTTGATTAGTTCACTGCTGAGCACCTGTGATTTGGAAAAGGTATGGGGCAGCTGCTGGAG
>PVIA01002381.1:0-212161 GCA_004024845.1 Tonatia bakeri | reverse complement strand
CATGGCCTGGAGCACACCTGTTTATACAGCTTCCCCTTGAATTCCACTTCCCTTGCCCCAGCCTTTCCTCAGCTCCTTTGTACCATGCTTCCTCTTGCCACTGGGCCTTTGAATTTAACTTTGTATCAGGCGAGAATGCTTTCCCAATTCTCCTAGTTGATTTCCGCTTACCCTTTCTATCTTAGCTCATTTAGCACTTCCGTGGGACAGCCTTCCCAATCTCTGTGACTAGGCTGAAACACCCTTATAACATGCTTGCTCTCCTAGCTCCCTGACCTTTACTTAGTAGCACTTAACTCACTTGAGATTTTATATTTATATGTGTGATTCTCAAGTTACTCTGTTTGGTTTTTTTGTTTGTCTGTTTGTTTTTGCCTTAATTAGACCACAAGCTCCATGAGTGTTGGGTCCTATGTGTTTCTGCCCGTGCTTGGACAAAGTAGGTATGCCATTTTTTAAAGTACAGTTTTATAGTAGCTGTTCTAGTATATTCTAACAGTAAAAAGTTAAGAAAGGATGCCATTAATATTCTTGCATTCACCAACACAGTTTCTTTTTTCCTTACCTTAATTTTTATAATTTAACCCTACCTTTTCTGGAGGGCTGAGAAAACAAACAGGAAACAAATGTACAAAAATCAGTCACCATGAGTCAAAGCTCGCTGCACTCCTGGCGTGAGATAAACTGAGCCACGGAGTGACTTTCGACAAGCAGGCAAATGATTCCTCCATGTTTCCTCAGACCACATTCAGATTATATATTTAAGAAAGCCCATAGTAATCTACTTACATAACAGGCTTAGAAGACATCCTTGGCAAGGTTTATTGAGATCTAAATGTTTAAAGCAGAAGCTGTGCTGAGAAAAGTAAAATAATTTCAGGAATTTTACTGGTTTACCTCACATTTCCCTGTTCTACTGAGGCAGAATAGGATTAGAGAATAAATCATAATGTGTGTGTGTACACACAATAATGGTATTGAAAACAGGGTCACCATGGTTAAAAAGTAGCCATAGTTTTACCATTATTACCAAATTCAGTGACAGCAGCATGTTTATGCTGTCCAAAGACTGGTAGAACTCTTTGAATTCAATGAGTGTTTACTCGCTGCTAGGAAATATAACTGTAATTTGATTCTTACACAGACTTGGGTACACTGAATCTTATTTACAAAACAAAAAATATTTTCTATATTTCTCATTACCATTTAAACAGTAGGTTATAAAAAAACAATATACAATTTCCTTTCTTTATGACTAAGGTATGTACAACAATCTTTTAGAAATAGTTTCAAATTTAACTATGTGGCCCAAGATGGCTATGAATGTAGCCCAACACAAAATCATAAATTTATGAAAAACTTATTTTTGCTCGTCAGTTTTTGTTAGTGTTTGTATATTTAATGTGTGGCCCCAGACAACTCTTCCTCTTCCAGTGTGGCCGAGAGGTGCCTAAGGTCGGACACCCAAATGAATAGAGGAAGTGTTTCTTAAGAGATTCCTTTCAGCCCCATATTTTTTAGCTTACTCAAATAACAATGTACACAATTTTCACATTGAAAAGATCTATAACAATGCAATTTGGAACTATGTATGATAAAGTATAAATTATTTACCAAATTAAACATACCAGTTTAGAAAAAGTAGCAGAAACAAGGAAATATTAATACAAAATTATTTAATAGCTTTTGACCTAAAGTTCAGATGTATATTATTTTTACTTTATATACCTAATTTTATTTTTTAATACATTTTATTTTTCAATTACAGTTAACATATACTATTATATTAGTTTCAGTTGTACACATAGTGATTAGATATTTATATTGTACAACTTAGGAAATGTTCACCCTTATAAGTCTAGTACCCATCTGGCACCATACAAAGTCATTGCAATATTATTGACCATATTTCCTACATCATACCTTACATCCCTATGACTGTCTTTACAACTGGCAATTTGCACATCTTAATCCCGTCCCCCCTTTTGACCTATTCCCCTAATGTCCTCCCATCCAGCAACCATCCAAACACTCTCTGTATCTATGAGTCTGCTTCTGCCTTGCTTGTTCATTTAGCATTTTTTAGATTTCACACATAAGTGAAATCACATAGAATTTGTCCTTCTCTGTTCAACCCACCCCACCCAGCACAACACCCTCCCAATTCATCCACGTTAATACAAATGGCAAGATTTCGTTGTTAATATTTTTTTATCTTCTCCTCCTCCTCCCACTTCCTTCCCCTTCCTCCTCCTCCTTCTTCTTCAAGAAGACTCTTTTAACATTTCTTGTAATATTGGTTTGGCAATGGTGAACTTCTTCAGCTCTTTCTTGTCTGGGAAGCTCTTTATCTCTCCTTTGATTCTAAATGATAGCTTTGCTGGGTAGTCTTGGTTGTAGGCCTTGCATTTCATCACTTAGAATATTTTGGGCCAGTCCCTTCTGACCTGAAAAGTTTCTTTTGAGAAATCAGCTGACAGTCTTATGGGTGCTCCCTCGTAAGTAACTGTTTTTCTCCTGCTGCTTTTAAAATCCTTTGTCTTTAACCTTTTGCTTAATTTTACTTATGGTGTATCTTGGTGTGGGACTTTTGGGGTTTATTCTGTTTGGGACTCTGTGTTTCCAGACTAGCATGTCTCCTTCTTTTACCATGTTAGGAAAGTTTTCTGTCATTATTTTTTCAAATAGGTTTTCAATACCTTTCTCTCTCTTTCCTTTCCTTCAGGTGCCTGTATGATATGAATGTTGGTATGCCTCATGTTGTCCCAGAGCCCTCTTAAATTATCCTTATTTTTTAATATTATTTTTTTCTTTTTGCTGTTCTGCTTGGGTATATTCTGCTACCTTGTCTTCCAAATTGCTGATTTGATTCTCTGCTTTACTTATTCTACTATTGATTCCCTGTCTCTATCTCTGTTTTATCTCCACTTTATTGTTGAAGTTACTCACTGAGTTGGTCTACTCTTCCCCTAGATTCACTGAGCATTGTTGTATCCTGTGCTTTGAACTCTGCATCTGTTAGGTTGCTTGTCCTTTCTTTTTTTTTTTTTTTTTTAGTTCTTTTCTGGAGTTTTATTCTGCTCTGTCATTAAGGCCACATTTCTTTGTCTCCTCATTTTGGCTGCTTCCCTGTTTGTTTCTATACATTAGGTACAGCTGCTATATCTCTTGGTCTTGGTAGAATGGCTTATGTAGTAGGTGTCCTAAGGGGTTTGTTGGCGAATTCTCCCTGATAACCCAGCTCAGTGCTCCAAGTGTGTCCCTTGTGAGGGTTGTGTGTGTCCTTTTGTTGTAGTTGAGCCTTGATTGTTGTTGGCATGTAAAAGGGAGGGACTGCCCATGAGGCTGATTGGTTATGAGGGCTGGCCATGACTCCAGTGGAGGAACTATTGTGTGGGGGCAGAACCTACAGAGCAGAATGCACTGTAGTGAAGCTCTAGTGCCTACCATGTCCGCCCTTTCTGTCTGTCTTGAGTAGAGATGATTGAGTTGTGCTCTGGTGCTGGTCATTGCATGTGTTGGTTCTAACATGTTAATTTTAAACATTAACGTATCATAGATTGAACAGTGCTAAAAGTAAAACTCTGATTAAAATCAAGTTATTTAAGATTAATTAATTTCCAAATAAAAATAAAAATCTCAAATATAGCTGAGAATTAAAGGTGAGCATTTTACATGAACTCTTCTCAAATTATGTAATACATGAAACAGTCAAAAACATATTAATCGGTATTTTACACCATAGAGAAGACTAAATTTCAATATCCTTTTACTCTATAGCAAATAGTGGAAAGACAAGTCAGAAATGCTGAGGTTAAAAACAAGGATGCCATACAGAGACACGAAGGAGAAGAGATGTCATTGAAAGTCCATAGGTAGACGACACGATTATGCCTGAACTCCTCGCCTTTCACCCCCATCAAAAAAGGGGCAAGGGCAGCAGAAGGTCATTTAAAATATTCATTATACAGCATTAATACTTATAAAAACTAATTTCACAACAAAATGTCTTATATATATGTATTAAAACTCTGTAATCTCTAAACAGATCTGGCTATCAATACAAAGAACTGATTTATAGAGTGAATAACCAGGAAAATGTAACTACGAAGATTCCTAGGTTATTTTTTTAAAGATTTTATTTATTTATTAATAGAGAGAGGGGAAGGGAGGGGGAAAGAGAGGGAGAGAAACATCAATGTGTGGTTGCCTCTTACCTGGCCCCCACTGGGGACCTGGCCTGCAACCCAGACATGTGCCCTGACTGGGAAGCGAACTGGTGACCCTTTGGTTCACAGCCCAAACTCAATCCACTGAGCTACACCAGTCAGGGAGATTCATAGGTTCTTAAAAGGAAAACTAATGATATAATAAAACAAAATACTTAACTCTTAAAATTCAACCATGTATAAAATATATTACATTTCAAAATATGTAAGACTAGGTTCACCATCTTATGCCAAAAAGGGCATTTACCAGCAAAATTTGTTTCTAATAATCATAAACAATTTCAGAGACTGATAATAAAAAATTTTAACTTCCATGTAATTAACTAATAAGAGCTCTGTTCCCTTATCATCAAGTTCAGGAATACTTATTTTTGTAAAAATGTCAGTTAAGTTTTCAGTGATCATAGAAGTATTCAAATTCTTGATGTGTAAACAGTATAAAGTTACAAACTGAATATAGATATTTATAATGCCACCAAGCAAGGGAGAATTAACGGGCAGAACCTTTCAAACGAACTTGATACTTACCAATTATCCACAGTATAAGAAGGTAGTCTATCCTTTCAAGAGCTGGTCCCATAGTGTTTTTCTTATCCTCGTTGTAGACAAGAGAGTACAGGTTTAGTAAAAGCAAGAATGTGAAATATGATGCTCCATGAATAATGAATTTCATAAAAGGTGTATGAATGATTCTGCCAAACTGAGATTTGGGAGCTATCAAATAGCAAAGAGACAAAAGTGGCCAGAAGATGCCAACCGTTAAAACAGTCACTATCTTCTTACAGGTGGGCTTACGTCGATAACCTGACATCTGTCCAAACCAAACAGTGTTCAGAAACTGCTGGCAGTTAGACTGGGAGACAAACTGCAGAGGAATACACACATACAAAAAAAGTAAAGTGAACCTGTAAGTAGGATGTGATAATACCATGTGTAATTGATATTGAAAGTTTTAATAGCAAAAAAACAATTTTATACAGTCCACATAGATTTTCTTTCTTACATGTAATACAGAGTATAGAGGCTAAGAGCATAGACTGTGGAGCCAGTTACCAAGATCCAAATCTAGCTCCGCCACTTATTAAATGACCTTGAGCAAGTTTTTAAACCCGTCTAAGCCTCAAATTCCCTATCTGAAAACGGAGATAGTAATAGTATCTACTTCATAAACTTGTTACGGGGATTAAACATAAAGCTCTTAAAATAGTGCCTAGTTCATAGCATGCACTATTATGTATTAATGATTATTACTAGCCTACTTAGCTACTTTGCAGTAATTTATAAATACTCTTATAAAAATGTTTATGAAATTTCGAAGTTAACAAGTACAACCATAGGAAGAGACTTCAGTCTACAGAAATTACTGATTCTTGTTACAAGAAACAAAGTCGTCAAGCCAGCAGAGCAACCAAAGTCTAAGCATCAGACATCTGGATAAAACAGGAAGTTTAAAGTGCAACAGTCTTTAGACTGCTTAAAACTGAACTCTGTGTGGAAGGAAAAATATTCCCAAATAAGAAGAAAATTCTGGTTTTAAGTAAAGAAAATAAAAGTTTACCAAAGTTTACAAAGCTTTTCAGTTTGCAAATTCCAGAAGCAGCATTTTCCCAATATAATGCTCACAGTGCGAAGTTAACGTAAGGATTCCAGTAATTCTACATACAGCACTGTGATCGGGTTTGAAATTACCAAAGTAAAGCAAAAGCAATCATAATATCACTCAGGTATCTAAATTATATTTAGTCAACCTTCTATTTTAAAATGATTTATCCTGTGATAGAATATAATTTGTACAATGCAACACTGTAGTAAAAAAGTTCCTGTTGTTGTTTGTTGTGCTTATCAAGAAATTTCCTAATATATTGGGGTTGGCCAAAGAGTTCATTTAGTTTTCTCCTGTACAATGCCTCTAGTCATGCTTAGTTGTTGTTAATTTTATTCAAAACAATTTTGTTAGATGGTATTGTGACAGATGTCATAGCAGCATGCTTTAAAACAAAACTTATCAAAATTGGTAAATTTTTGTGCAACCGTTTTAATTGAAGGTGGAAGAAAATATGCAGTATTCAGCACATTATGCTTTATCATTTCAAGAAAAGTAAAAACACAACTGAAACACAAAAAAAGATTTGTGCAGCATATGGAGAAGGTGCTAAGGCTGATTGAACGTGTCAAAACAAAAGTGGTTTGTGAAATTTCTTGGTACTATTGACGTTTTGGCCAAATAATTCTTTGCCTTGGGGCTGTCTTATGCATGGGAAGGTGTTTAGCAGCACGCCCTGCCTCTACCCACTAGAAGCCAACAGAAAGAGATAGACGACACACTCAAAATATCCAACACACTCAAAATATCCAAATCAATAAAGTTACTGATGAAAATGAAAAATGTGTCTCTTATTTTACGGAAAACACTAAACAGGTTTTTTGGCCAACTCAATACTATACTTCTTTTTGGCACTTAAGTCTTACTTCATTCTTTATTCTTCTGCTCAAATTCAGGTGTTCGTAGGGAATCTTAATTTGTCTTTCAAGACTAGAGAGAGAAATAGCTTTTTCTTCTACCAATTACCTAATTTAGTAGCATCATAAACTGAATGGTTTCACCCTTCCCCCAAAATATGAAAGCAATCTCAGGGCTGTTTATCCCTCTGTATAATGGTGATTTAATTAATAGTAATGTTATACAGGTAATTGGAAAAACAAAATTTCAATCGGAAATGTTATTATTATCTGGTGGATTTAAATGTAGATACAGCCCTGCCCAGGTGGCTCTGCTGGTTGGAGCATTGTCCCATGCACCAAAAGGCACGGGTTCGATCCCTGGTCATGGCACATACCCCAGCTGGGGGTTCAATCCCTGGGCTGGGTGTGCATGAGAAGCAACCAATCAATGACTGTTTCTCATATTGATGCCTCTCTCTCTCTCCACCATCCTTTCTCTCTAAAATCAATTAAAAAATATCCTTGGGTGAGGATTAAAAAACACTTAAAATAGAGACACAAATTCTTTGATACTTCTCTAATCAAGAGGCAGGCTATGGGTGTTCCCTACCCTTCAACATGTGATTGCTTTAACCAGGAGATTCTGGAAGAGGTGATGTTGTGTGACTTGTGAAGGTGGCTCATAAAAGATCATTCGGCTTCCACTTTGAAAAGCATTTGCTCTCAGAGCCATAAACTGCTCTGTAAAAAGTCCTACTCCCCTGAAGCCAGCATGCTGTGAGGAAGAAGCCCAGGCTATATGTAGGCACAGTGGTCAGCCCTCGGAGGATCCTCAGACCATCTCCTCACAGCCAACCCACCATCATGGCCATACCCCTCTATGGTTCCAGTTCTCAAGAAGCCCACCCTCTGTGGACCTATCCACCTGAGCGCCCAGCCCACACAGAGCTCCCTGCTTGAGCCCTCCCTGCTCAAGCACCTGAGGTATGAGGGAAGAAGCCTCCAAGCGACTGTAGCCCCCAGTCATGTGAGCAATCTGTAGGTGAGGCCCTACCCATAGTGAAGCAGAGACAAATCATTTTTGCTGTGCCCTTTCCTCAGTCCCAACCCAGAGAATCCAAGAGCATAATGAAATGATTATAAAACTATTATAAATGATGATGAGATGCTGTTTTAGGCCATTAAGTATTAGGGTAATTTGTTATTCAGGATGAATAAAGTCTACCAATGATTTGGGAAAATATTATCTTCTTTAATCATACTTAGAAATTTAGTTTAAAAAGCTATTTTACATTTTCTTTAATCCTTAAAATTATGGAGTATTTTCCTTTCAACTAAAAATAATACTATTTCTTTTTCCTTTTCTTTCATCTTCTTTGGAAGGAAACATTTGGTTACCTCTTGTGTGTCCTTCAAGTACATAAATATATCGTTAGGAAACTGCCTCTTAGTTGTTTCTGCCCTAACCAGGATTGCCTTGGTTCTGCCCACTTTCCTTTGATGTTCTTTTCCCAATCACTTACATTGATTTTGTATCTTGTTGTCTCCCTATTCTAACATATTCTAAAATTTCATGTCTATTTTAAGTTGTGGTACAAGTAAGTACATAAATTAACCTAGTATCTAGTCAATAATGCCTAGTCAAAATATGTATCAGAGGAAGGTTACATCAGGGTTTCTGTTATGTTTCTACTTGTACAGTTTAGCATTTTATTTTCTTTTTAAACCACACAGCTACTTTGTTGATCTATAATCATATAGATACACTGATCCAAATTCTTATACTTAATTTTTTTCCCTAAAATGTTTTATCTTAACCAAGAATCTTGGAATACTAGAAAAATATAGGATTTGAAGCCAGAGATCTGGATAAACAATATACTATCTACTTTATCTTAAAGTAAACATCTTAAAATCCCTATATCAAAGCTACGAGGTCTGTGCAGAAAAAAATCCAGCCATTATTAATATAATCAGAACGGTTTATGCAACATCAATATAACCTGGTAGCCTAGGAGAGTGGACTGGAATGCACATGCGTGAACAATGATGACTTCACTGTACTAGTCAGTAGGGGCAGTAGACATAATTGAGTGAGCATGTGTAGTGTGTGGCCATCACACTAAAAATTACTGAGTAAGTAGAGCAACGAATCTGCACCAAATTTTGCATTATACTTAAACGTTAGTCCATGAAAACTATTCAGATGATTCAGAAGGCCACAGGCATGGGCAACTAGTGATCGGCAGCTTCATCACAACATACCTGCTCATGCATCATGTCGTGTGCAAAGTTTTTTGGTGAAACAGCAAATCACCCAGCTGACTCAGCCCCACTACAGCCCAGATTTGGTGCCCTGTGACTTCTGGCTTTTCCCCAATGTAAAATCACCTTTGAAAGGGAAGAGATTTCAGATCATTGATGAGATTCAGGAAAATACGATGGGGCAGCTGATGGCGATTGAGAGAACTCTCTGAGGTCCCAAGGTGCCTGCTTTGAAGGGTACTGAGGCATCATCATGCCTTGTACAATGTCTGTTGTATCTTGTATCTTCTTCAATAAATGTCTCTATTTTTAATAGTACATGGCTGGATACCCTCTGGGCAGATCTCATATATGAGGCTCAAATTTTCAACCAAAAATAAAAAAAATTCCATTCCTAGCATTGGAGGTCCTGTATTTTGCCTTCTACCATTATCTATTTCGGGCTTCATTTTTATATTAAAATGAATTTGATAAACAAGTTTTATGCCAATACCTATGTTGATAATAAAAATAATGGGTCTTAGAAGCAATACCTTTAAAGTACCATTTATCAATACTCCATACTGTCAACTGGATATCATTGTATACATATAAAATGTTCAGTAAATTAGCCTTAAAATAAAATTTAGAATTCATACCTTCTTCATTCTTCAAGGTTTTGAATCAAGTTTGTGTATGTATGTGTATGGGGAGTAGAAATAGGTATTTCCCTTAATAGGAAGGGATGATGTCAGAAGAATCACATTCAACTTAGTTATCTTATCATGTGCCTCTCCACCCTTGGGTTTCACAATTACTTAACAAATAAGAATCAGGAAACATAATATCTGATACTTTACTTTAAAACAGAAAGGCACTATTACTATAGAAAGGACTAGTATAACCAGATCAATAAAACAAACTATGACAAACAAAATATGAGATGGAAACTTCATTATGAGGTCACGACACAAGATCTTACCTATGTAGCTACAATTTTGCAAAAACATTAAATTAATGTACATACTATTATAATGAAAATTAACTACTAAAAATAATAGCAACTACCCCTGAATTATTGCTTAATGCTAGTACTCATTACAATAAACTCATAACTATATATATTTATTAATTCTTAGAACTAAGGCTCCGACAGATTCAATAACGTTCCCAAGAACACATGTTTTTATGAAGCAGAACTAGAATCTTAATCTATATGTGCTGCTCCAAAGCCTTTGCTCTGAGCCACTAGACCATTGTGGAGGAAAAAATTTAAAAATATCAGAGAAACCCTCATACCTCCTTTTGGTTATATTTGATAGCAAGTTTTAGACGACTTAAATTCATTCTTTCTTCTAATAATCCCCGTTTGTCAAGAGGCTCATCACTAGATGTATGGTTGAGAATAACTTCCAATTCACGTGAATTCCGGGCTTGTGCAAGCAAATCTTTAGCAAACATTTTACACTGCCGGGCTAGTTCTTCATAATCGGTCCTGCAAAATGCAATGATCGATTATTAGAAATGTCACTTCCGCTTTCTAACCAAGCTATTTTCATGAGAAAACTTTTACTCAGTAATATTTTAGTTCTGAGAGTGGTACTGAAAATCTGAAGTCATTTTGTGCTGCCAGTCAAAGGCAACTCCTGGTACACTAATGCCCCACAGCTGCGGGGAAACTGTAACACGATTGTGTTCCTGGTGTTCGCACTGATGACCTTAGGTAAGCACAATGTTTCCTCACACATACTGATATTCCTAGAAATTCTAATAATATTGGTCAACCAATTCTTCACTTAACTCATTTGCCCTTATTCTCTATATTTAGTATATTTAGTACTTCCTTTTATATTACTTATCTTAAAGTGGAAAATAATACGTTAATGCTATCTAATAAATATTATTATATAGTTTTTAAATCTTTTTTCAGTAATAGTCTAGAACATATTTATTCTACTTCTGATATTAAAATAGTTTTTTGATTAATTTTTAAATTGCTCATTGGAGCAAAAATTGAGTTAGAAAGATACTGAAACATGCCCAGTAAAGAGTTCTCTTTCAGAATCATTATTCCTTAAAACTTAGAATTTAACTGTTTGTTAAAGGTAGGCCCAAATCAATTTGTGAGGAATTAAGATGTCTGAGTAAAACAATTTAAGAATAAAGTTAGAAATAAATAATTATGAGTCAACTGAACTTCAGAAAACAATTTTTATTCCTTTTTTTCCTTAAAGAGAAAGGGAGGGAAGATAGGAAGATTTCCCATGGATTAATATTTCTATACAATGGGATCTTCCATGACCTGGTTACATAAAATTATAACTCAAAAAGTTAAAAACTATTTTTTAGCAGCTAACATTTTTGTCATCCATTCTCTGCATTTACTATGTAACCAAAATACCTAAGAATAAATAGTTGGATTTCTTTAACAACTGAAGTTTCACCTGCTTCTTAGTCTAGGAATCCAATTGCAGATGGAAACATTCATCAAAAGTATATATTTTTTACAAAGATATCTCACCTTTAGATAAAGGCTGTAAAACCACTAGACTCAAAAGTAGCATTAATATATTTTATATACCTAATTTGCTTAATCTCCAATAGATTACTGTAAAACAAATAAGTGGCTGTATAGTTTAGATGAAAATATAGTACAAAGGAAGCCATGAGTCTGCCTTCCATTCTAGCAACAACTCTGCCCCTACTTTCAAGGTCAACTCTGTTCCTAATCAGCAGTTGGTATCAGTAAAATATCTAACCTCTATAGATCACATTCCCCATCCAGAAAAACAAGAGGCCATTGAAATGATTCTATGATCACTTCAAAATCTAACTTTATTAGACTATGATTACAACATAATCACAGTGGTTGTTTTCATTTTGAAAGGAGTTGAATAAATTCTTTTATGTGGTAACTCAGACCTTCAATTATGAGATTAAAATAGAAAATTTCTAAACTCAGAGATATCGAGGACTCACTGTATTCACTGCTGTGAAGGCAAAAAAAAAAGTGCAAGCTTCTTTTTGCCCTTCCAGTAAGTAGGAGTTCAAATTTTCCCAATTTTATCAAGCCACTGGAGGACAGCAATGTAAGACATGGGCTCCACTGTCAGCTGGACGTGAAAGGAAAGTTGGGGACTGTCAAGAAATCCTGATCAAGTCTTCCTTCCTTGGAGGGCACCAGGGATACTTTAACATTGGAGAAAGATTCACAGCTTTTCCTAAGGTTTACAAATGTAGTTTTTAAAAAAAATTTTTTTTTAAATGTCTAAGTCAGTAGTTCAATAGGCTGTTTTTTTGACGCCTTTTTCCCCCTCTAACTTATCTCTCTAGGAGAAATGATAATAGCGATTCCTTGGGTATGCAAATTGCCAGAATTGTGTGTAACTCTTCATTTCAGAAAAGATGTTTACATGTTATGCTTCTCCTAGTAGAAACTCTCACCAAACAGTGAACAGTGGAAAGGGACTAGGTTTCTATGTTTGCAATAGCCCCAACATACAGAAAGCATTCTACTGTTTCTGAGAGTTACGAATAATCACACTCCAAGAATAATTACAGAATGTGGGAATGCGGGGAGGTAGGACAGAGAGCAGTTATAAATAATTTTGTTCTTGCTTAAGGCTACCACTCCACTAGTTTTCACACTGCCTTCGGATGCCTTTGGCAATGTTGAACAAAGCAGGGATTTAAGGGTGGTGCAAGAGGGGCAGAAAGTAGACGGGCAGGAGTGACCTAAATTACACCAGGGTCTATTCACTAAGGGAGAAAGAAAATGCCAAGAAGGTGGCAGCAATATCTGGTCATCTTGGATCAAATGTAAATAAATATTGTAAGAAAAAAGATATAATTTATAATTTCCATTCATTCCCACCTGAATTCCACCTCCACAAGGCTTAGTTCTTTTAAATCAGCACTAAGTTCAAATGCTCTCAGAATTGGATCCTCCTCTGTTAACATTATTAGAGCCGGACTGGCCAAACAACGATATATGTCAAGGCGAAACCTGTGATAAAATTCGATTCCATAATGTAGAAGAAAATTATTACACACATGAGATTAGTATTTTAACTTATAATTTTCATAAACTTAAAATTATAGTGTTACAAAATGGAAAGTAAAATTTTATTTATTAAAAGATAATTTACATAAGCAGAAAGACTTAAAAATATTTTGAGATATGAATACTGGAAAATTTTATATGCGTTGCTTTTAAGGAAATTGTTTTAGTGTTTCTTTTCATAGATTCAAAACATTGCATTCTTCAACACAATTTAATTAAAAAATTTTCTGTTCCTAAATCCAACATTATTTTAAATAAGATATGCTAATAATTTTTATTTTTAAATTTTTCCTTCTCCAATAAAACTAATATGCTAATTATATGTAAAACATGACTCATTCTACCAGGTGATTTTTTAAAGATGTTTCAAATCTTAAAAACAAACTGAACTAACAAGCAAAACAGAGACAAGCTCATATACAGAGAGCATGATGACAGCTGTTGGCTGTGGGAGTTTGTGGGGTATTGGGCAAAAAGGAAAAAGGACTCGTGGACATGAACGACAGTGCGGTAATTGAGAGGGGAGGTGGGTAAAATGGGGTTAAATGGTAATGGAAAAAGTACAATAAAAATTAAATGAAAAAAAGAATGAAATCATGTATCTATACATAATCTAGTAAATAATTTACTCCCTTCACCTTCTGTAAACTAATTAATGTTCACTTTCAATAGCTAAATAGAAACCAAATCAGAAAAATTCTACCATAATTCTTTCATTTTTAAATATACAACTCTTAATTTGTAAATTTAATAGATGCTATACAATACACATTTTTCTTTTAAATATAAATTCAATACATCTTGTTTTTACTGAAAACAAGTAGTTTAGAAAGAGGATGCTCTAATCATTTGGGTGATAAAAACCTGTCAGAGTTTGTTTATCTGTGGTAACAAGGGCACCGCACTGGTGAGAGGCGAGGAAGGCCGTGAGGGGAGGGTAGCGAGTATGGAGAAACTCTCTATACTTTCTGCTCTGCACTTTGTTAAGCCTAAAGCTACTCTAAAAATACAGCTCACTAATAATCAAGTAACCATCCACCATCCACCAGTTAGAAAGTATCTTAAATACACTTACTAGAAAGGAAGCAAAATCTAACATCAATAAGCTAAATTCCTAACTTAAGAAGTTAGAAAAAGAACAAGTCAGAAGATGGCAGTAGAGTAGGCAGAAGTCACACTCACCTTATTCCAGACCCAAAGTGGAATTATAACTAAATTATAGAACAATCAACCTAAATAACCAACTGAAGACTAGCTGAACAGAAGTTTTATAACCAAGGATTTACAGAAGCCACATCAAGACTGATGGGAAGGTTGGAGATGCAAAAAGTGCTGGCCCCAGTTGGGTAGCTGAGAATCTGGAGGGATATCTCAGCTGCCAAGGTTCCCCATGCGACACATGGGGTCTTCATCCCACACTGAACTCCCCCACCTGGAGCAACAGAGCCGAAAAGAGGCTCCCATATAATATTTGGCTGTAAAAATAGTAGGCATTGGGTCCACTGGGGAGAGATGGGATACTGACAGAAACTCAAGTGTCCACTAAAAGGGTTAGCACACAAAATCTCATTTGCAGCCACTCTCACTGGACTCAAGCACAGGGAGTGTGGATCTGAGCAAACTGGAGTCTTGCAAGGATGGATTGAGCTGTATGGGGCCAGAAAGACAGCTGAGAGGACAGCCACCAGAGTCCCTGTGCTGAGTTCCTCACTGCACTGCCCACAGACACCATCTTTCCTGGGGCAAACACTCCTCTGCAATCTGCACTGGCCTAGCGGGACTGTACAACCCCACCCTCCTGGCACCCCTGTAGTCCAGTCAACGTCACAACCTTCAAAACAGTTTGCTGCCTAGGCCTGTGCTATAGACTTTCTTGAAGGGATCTTGTGAATGCATTCAAAGAAAATCAGAGAGAGAGTTGTGAGGCTCTGGGTCAGAGACCCATTTCCCTTCCCTGCCTACTGTGGGCCAGAAGAGACCAGTTCCATACTAGCCTGGACTGCCCTGCCCACCAAGGCCATAGTAGTCCCATGGCTCACACCCTATTTCCATAGCCAAGCACCAGCTGGGGTGCTGCCCACATCCAGAGTAGCTGCTTCCGGACCCCCCATAAGAGACCTACTAGCCCCATCAATGAAGAACCATAAGCTCCACCACCCTGACTCCTGGCAGCCATGCCCTGCTGAGCTTGTGGTCCACAGTACTGTCAGCCTGCCATAGCCAATTTGGTTGCCTGGTACAGAAGACTCTCCACTAGATCTGGGAAGATTCTAGAAAGAAATGAGTTGTTTGGCTCTTGGGTGAGGCCATTTTTTCTTGAGTGGACCATTTTTACCCAGCTCATACCAGATCAGCATCACCTTTCCTGTGCAGAGCTCTCCCTTCATGCAACCAAATCTTGGTCTGTGTAGGACTGATGAACACTGCTGGCTACACCCTGATTAATCCCTGAGACATGGTCCCACCACAAAGGTCCACAGGCACAAAGCAAGTGGAGGCTAATTATGGTTTACCCTGAGACTGTTGTCGAGTGGCTTTAAAGCCAGCACTGGCACCAACTTTGAATCTCTATCAGCCTGGTGAACAACTGTCACCCCTACCTACCCAGTGACTCACTGAGAGCCTCCCTCAAGCAACTGGTATACCATCAAAGGCTCTTTCAGTATCTGAGCCTACCAGACAGCTAACAGCTAAGGGCAGATCTCAGGGAGCTTCAGTCCTTTTGCTGATCTGCCCTCGAGTCTGGTGTCAGTGGAAATAGGCCTTGCTATGCAGTGAGGCCCCTCCCACACACACTGAGGCCCTGCAGAGCCAGCCACAAACTGTGGGTTATGTCATACCTCCAAACGTGTAGCCCAGAGCTTGTCACCATCAGTGCCTGCCATCTAGCAGCACTGCGACTCCTCCTGATGGGCCGCAAGACCAACACAACCAGTGATTCAGACCACATCATAACACCATAAGCAGCACAAACAAGGGAAAATCTCAGAAGACACTAGACACTGTTGGGTCAAATTCAGCTTTGTGGAGCTGTCTCTGCATAGCATCTATGTACTACATTCAGGGTTGATCCTCACAGCCAGCTGAACGGGCAACCTCAACCATGGACAAGCCAACAGCAATCAAGACTCAACTATTGATACAACTGGATGGCTCACATAACCTACACAAAAAAATGGCAGCACTCAGCTCAGGTAATTAGAAAGACTACTCTTCTGAGCCCCACAACACACCTACTACATAAAACCACCATACCAAGGCATGGGACATCTACCTAATACCCAGAAACAAACAGATAAAAATAGCCAAACTGGGGAGACAAAGAAACATGCCCCAAATGAAAGACAGGAGAATCCCCAAAAAGCAACTAAATGAAATAGAGGCAAGCAAGCTACAAGGTACATAGTTCAAAACAATGGTTATGAAGATGCTCAGAAACATAGTGAGAACTTCAACAGCATGAAAAATAACATAGAAACCATAAAAAAGAACCAGCCAGAAATGAAGAATACAATATCTCAAATAAGGAATACACTAGAAGGGATCAGCAGCAGACTAGAAGAAGCAGAGGACCAAATCAGTGTTTTGGAAAACAAGGTAGTAGAAAACACCCAAACAGATCAGAAGAAAGAAAAAAAGATTTATAAAAAAATAAGGACAGTCTAGCTGTGCCTTCTGTGGCTCAGTGGATTGAGTGCTGGCCTGCAAACCAAAGGGTCACTGGTTTGATTTTCAAACAGGGCACATGCCTGGGTTGCTGCTCAGGCCCCCAGTAGGGGGCGCATGAGAGGCAACCACACATTGATGTTTCTCTCCCTCTCTCTTTCCCTTCCCCTCTTTCTAAAAGTAAATTTTTAAAAATCTTTTTAAAAAATAAGGATAGTCTAAAGGACTTCTGGAACATCATGAAGTGTAACAACATCTGCATCACAGGGGTACCAGAAAAAGAAGAGAGCAAGGAAAGAATCAGGAACATATTTGAAGAAATAATGGCTGAAAACTACCCTAACCTCCTGAAAGAAGGTCCAGGAAGAGCACAGAGTCCCAAACAAGATGAACATAAAGAGGACCACAAAAAGACACATCATAATTAAAATGATAAAGGATAACGACAAAGAGAGAATCTTAAAAGCAGCAAGAGAAAAATAGTTACCTACAAGAGAGCTCCCAAATGACTCCTCAACAGAAATATTTCAGACCAGAAGGAATTGGCATGAAATATACAAAATGATAAAAAGCAAGGACCAACAATTAAGACTTCACCCTTCAATTGAAGGGAAAATAAATAGCTTCCCAGACAAAAAACAAACAAACAAACAAACACCTAAAAGTTTGTTATGACCAAACCTATATTATAAGAAATGTTAAAGGGCCTTCTTTAAGAAAATAAAAAACAAAGAAGGAACATAGTTATAAATAATAAAATGGCAATAAATACATACCTATCAATAATCAATTATCTTAAATATAAATGATTTAAATGCTTCAATTAAAAGACAATTGGTAGGTGAATGGATAAGAAAACAAGATCCATATATATATTGTCTACAAGAGATGCACTTCAGAATGAAAAATACACACCACCTGAAGGTAAAGGGATGACAAAGGACATATCATGAAAATGGAAACAACAACAACAAAAAAGCTGGAGTAGCAGTAATTATATCAGTCAAAATAAATTTTAAAACAAAGGATATAATAAGAGATAAATAAGGACATTACATAATGATAAAGGGAACAATCCAACAAGAGGATATACCCCTTGTAAACATTTATGCACCCCACATAAGAGCACCTAGATATATAAAGCAAATCTTGATGGACATCGAGGGAAAGATGGACAGTAATATAGTCATAGGAGGGATGTTAGCACCCCATTGACATCAATGGGTAGATCACTGAGACAGAAATGAACAAGGAAACAGCAGTCCTAAACTACAAACTAGATAGATGGATTTAATTAATATTTTTAGAGCATTTCACCCCAAAGCAGCAGAATATACATTCTTTTCAAGTGCACATGGAATAGTTTTTAGGATGGACCACAAGTGAGAACACAAATATCAAATTTAAGAAGACTGAAATCATATCAAGCATCTTCTGCAACCATAATAATAGGGAACTGGAAATCAATCTCAAGTAAAAAAATGAAAAACACACCAACACAGATAGGCTAAATAACAAGTTAATAAACAATAAGTGGGTCAACAATGAGACCAAAGAAGAAATCAAAAGCTACTTTGAGAGTAATGAAAATGAACACACAAAAACCCAAAACCCATGGGACTCAGCAAAAGCAGTCCTAAGAGGAAAATTCATAGCAATACACATCTACCCCACCAGGCCAAAAAAACAAAAATAAAAACAAAACTCAAACAATCTAACCTTACACATAAAAGACCTAGAAAAAGAACAGCAAAGATGTGAGTAGAAGGAAGGAAATAATAAAGTTTAGATTAAAAATAAATGACACAGAGACTAAAAAAATTACAAAAGACAAATGAATCCAAGAGTTTATTCTCTGAAAACAAACAACTGACAGGCCCTTAATCAGACTCAAAAAAAAAAAAGAGAGAGGACCTAAATAGATACAATCAGAAATTAAAGGAGAAAAGTAACAACTGACACTACAAAAATACAAAGGATTATAAGAAAATACTACAAACAAGCATATGCCAACAATCTGGCAATCTAGAAAAAATGGATAAATCCTAGTAACATGAAATTTTCCAAAATGGAATCAGAACTAGTAAGAGAATCTGAATAGACATATTACAGCCAGCGAAATGTAATCAGTAATGACAAAACTCCCAACAGCCCAAGCTGGTGTGGTTCAATTGGTTGGAACATTGTCCTGTACACCCAAAGTTGCAGGTTCAGTTCCCAGTCAGGACACATACTCAGGTCCCAGGTTCAGTCCCTGGTTTGTGTATGAGAAGGCAATCAGTTGATGTTTTGCTCTCACATCAGTATTTCTCTCTCCCCTTCTCTTACTTTCCCCCCTCCTCCCTCTTTCTTTCCCTCCCTCTCTTCCTCCCTCCCTCTCTCTCCCTCTCCCCATCCCCTCCTCTCTCAATGAAAAATATCCTTGAATAGGAATTTTTAAAAATCCCAACAAATAAAAGCCCTGGATGGCTTCACAGGGGAATTTTACCAAACATCAGAG
Source organism: Tonatia bakeri (assembly GCA_004024845.1). NCBI lineage: Eukaryota > Metazoa > Chordata > Mammalia > Chiroptera > Phyllostomidae > Tonatia > Tonatia bakeri. The sequence goes on along the minus strand of PVIA01002381.1, from coordinate 193,017 downwards.
AAAAACTAACACCTCTCCTTCTCAAACTATTCAAAAAAATTCAAGAGGATGGAAGGCTCCCAAGCTTATTTTACAAAGCCAGCATTATCCTAATTAGTTCCAAAACCAGATGAAGACACTATTGAGGAGAAAATTATAGGCCAATATCCCTGATAGGCATAGATGCTAAAAATTTCAACGAACTATTAGCAAACTAGATATAGCAATACATTAGAAAGATCATACACCATTATGAAGTAGGATTTATTACAGGGATGCAGGTGATACAATATCCACAAATTAATAAACATGATAAACCACTTAAACAAAATGAAGGATAAAAACCACATGACCATATCAACAGATATAGAACAAGCATTTAATAAAATCCAACATCCATTTGTGATAAAAACTTTCAGCAAAGTGGTAACAGAGGGAATATACCTCAGTGTAATAAAAGCCATGTATGACACACCCACAGCCAACATCATACTCAATGGTTAAAAACTAAAAGCATTTCTCTTAAGATCAGGAACAAGACAGGGATGTCTGCTTTTACCACTCTTATTCAACATAGTACTGGAAGTCCTAGTTACAGCAATCAGACAAGACAAAGAAGGAAAAGGCATCCAAATTGGACAGGAGGAAGTAAAATTGTCATCATTGGCAGATGACATACAGAAAAAAACACTGATAAAATCTAGCACCAAATTATGCTAAAACTCTCAGCAAAGTGGGAATAGAAAACATACCTTAACACAGTCAAGATAGGCAATATTAATGAAACAGGAGAATGCAATCTTCATAGACAGAAACTGGAAGACGAAATTTCTAACTTCAACATGTAACTGACAACCATTGATGAGACTCAGTTTCCAACCTAACAACTGCAGTTAACAGTCACATTTCATTGTTTAAAATTCATTAGGGTGACATTGGTTAATAAAAACTATATAGATTTCAGGGGTAAAATTTTCTAATACATCATCTATATATTGTATTGTGTATTTACCACCCCTAGTCAAGTCTCCTTCCATCACCGTTTATCCGGTTTACCTTCTTCTATATCCCTCTCCCCACCTCCCTCTCCCTCTGGTAATCACCATACTGTTGTGCATGTCTGTGGGTTTTGCTTTTTCTTTGCTCAATCCCCTCACCTTCTTCACCCAGCCCCTCAACCCCCCTGCCCTCTGACAGCTGTCAGTCTGTTCTCTGTATTACGAACCTGCCTCTATTTTGTTAGTTTATTTTATTCAATAGATTCCATGTACAAGTGAAATCATATAGTACTTGTCTTTCTCTGACTGGTTTATTTCACTTAGCATACTTTTCCCCAGGTCCATCCATGTTGTCCCAGAAGGCAAGATTTCCTTCTTCTTTTTATGGCTGAGTAGTATTCCACTGTGTACATGTAATACAGCATTTTTGTTCACTCATTTACTAATGGACACATGGGCTGCTTCCAAATTTTGGCTAGTGTAGATAATGCTGCAATAAACATAGGAGTGCATATATTCTTTTGAATTAGTGTTTCAGGTTTCTTAGGATATATTCCCAGAAGTGGAATCACTGGGTCATAGGCAGTTCCATTTTTAATTTTTTGAGGTAACTCCACACTACTTTCCACAATGGCTGCACCAATCTGCATCCCCAGCAACAGTGACTGAGGGTTCCCTTTTCTGTACATCCGCACCAGCCCTTACTGTTTGTTGATTTATTGATGATAGCCATTCTGACTGTTGTGCAATGATATCTTACTGTGGTTTTAACTTGTATTTCTTTGATCATTAGTGACATTGAGCATCTTTTCTTATGCCCATTGGTCATGTAAATATTCTCTTTGGAGAAGTGTCTATTCAGGTCTTTGGCCATCTTTTAATTGGATTATTTGTTTCTTTGGTGTTGAGTTTTATAAGTTCTTTATAAATTTTGGAATATTAACCCATCAGATGTATCACTGGCAAATATGTTCTCCCGATGAGTGGGTTGTCTTTTCATTTTGTTGATGGATTCCTTTACTGTGCAAAACTTTTTTAGTTTGATGTAGTCTAATTTGGTTATTTTTCTTTTGTTTTCCTTGCTCAAGGAGATATATCAGAAAAAATATTGCTACAAGAAATGTCTGAGATTTTACTGCCTATGTTTTCTTCTAGGACTTTTATGGTTTTGAGTCTAACATTTAAGTCTTTAATCCATTTAGAGTTTATTCTTTAGTATGGTGTAAGAAGGTGATCTAGTTTCATTTTTTTGCACATATCTGTCCAATTTCCTAACACCATTTATTGAATAGATTATCTTTACTCCACTGTATGTTTTTGCCTCCTTTGTCAAAATTAATTGACCATAAAGGTGCAGGCTTATTTCTGGTCTCTCTATCTTGTTCCATTGATCTATGTCTGTTTTTATGCCAGTACCATAATGTTTTCATTAAGGCCTCACATTTCTAACCAATGAGAATGTTAGCCATTCAGAAGTAAATGTAGAATATCAAACTGATATTTGTTAGTTCTGTAGACAGGAGGAGGATTTGGTCATGAGACATCTGACCAAAATTAAAGTTAGAAGTTGTACAAGGACTTTACCATTTACTCACACATTACTTGTATAACTGAAATAAATATAAGAAGTATATTTATTAAAAACATCTTTATCAAAAGGATGTTTCATATTCTTAAGATTATTCTTAGTGCCAATATCTTACTGTCTTGGTAGATATATACTAGATTTTACAAATTCAATTGCTTTCAGAGGTGAAATGGATAATAATATGAGCAAAGCTGAGTGTACATGAGGCTTACAGGCATTCAAATTCAAAATTATAAAAAAATTGTGCAGATTAAACAAAACACTTCTACAAATTAAATTTAACTGGTTGTCCCTTACTTCATTATCACTCCCAATTTCAGTGTTTCTCAACATTGTAAGATTGCCTTCCTTTAAATAAGATTTCAAACCTTCCTTAAAGTTATTTGAAATTTCACATCACCTAAAATCTTGAGATTAAAACCAAATCACAGCAATTATATCACTGAAAATATTTTTCTAAACTCAATGGCCCAGTGCCCTTCACTAAGCCATCTAAAATTATTGCCCCTAGACCTTATCCTCACCTGAAACTGTACTCTCTCTGAAATTTAAAAACCAATGTCTTATAAACAGAGATTGCCTCACTTTCTTAATGCTGCCATTGGCTCTTCCACTTCACTGATCCCATGTCTCTTTTTATTCCTTTTGTTAGCCTCCTTCTGCAGGTCTACTTAGCAATTCCTGAAAATGACTTCAGTCCAGGCCTTTGGCCTTTCCTATAGGTCAAGGGCCTTTCCTGTAACTGCTTTCTCAAACATCAATAACAAACTCTCAAACTCTTCTGGGAATATATCAAACCATTTGCAGTTCTCCAAATAAACCACAATCCCATTTTGTACTCTGCATAAAATGTCTTTCATGTTTTAATTCTTATTCATGCTTAAAGACTGAGCTCAAGCCACAGCTCCTCCAAACCTTTCAGAACAAGTGTTTTCCTCACCTCAAACCAACCTAGGTAGTGTTCTTTCAGGCCCCAATCCACCACCCCAGCTGCTTCAACTACAAACAGTTAGTAGGCATACTATTTGGGAAGTATTTATAGTTAATATTAAGAAATAATTTTTAAACTAAAAGAAGTCTTAAAGTCATTTTACAGACTAGTCATTTTAAAACTAAAAAGGTAAATGATATAGTCAGCTATCAACCAGACCTTATCAAAGAGAATCTCATTGTAAAATAAACTTGAAATATAAAAAAATTTCCAATTCAACCTCTGCAAATAAACATTAAATCAATTTCCAAGAGACTTTCCCAATTTATGGATGTATGACTGTCAATCCACCAAAGATGTGTTCATAAGGTGAAGAAAGAGAGAGTGTGGATATTTTACAGTTTTTTTTAATTGATTTAGAGAGAGAGGAAGAGAGAGAGAGAAACATCAATTGGCTGCCTCCCATACATGCTTCAACCCAGGACTGAACCTGCAACCTAGGCATGTGCCCTAACTGGGAATGAATCCGCAACCCTTTGTGCACAGGACTATGCTCCAGCCAACTGAGCACCTGGCCAGGTGATAGTTTACAGTTTTAAAGCTAATTTCATATACACTGTACAACAATCCTTAACTAAAAAACAGCTTGTCAATGATCTGCCTATGGACTTCCAGACCACATTTTCCATAGTAAATGCTATACTTGATACTATTATACATAAAAAAGTGTGTGTGTGTGTGTATATATGTGTGTGTGTGTGTGTGTGTGTGTGTGTGTGTGTGTGTAAAGAGAGAGAGAGACTTATGCAAAAGTTAGAATCTCAAGCCTGGCCCAGAACCATATAGCTCATTCGACATGTGTGACCTTACTCAACCTGCCTAGGATAGGGTGCTTTCTCATTTATTCACTCCTCAGTTGTTACTACTATTTTCAACTGGGGAGAATGGGAAGAGAAATAGACTGAAATATAAATGGTATGAGAGAGAAAGTAAGAGGGATAACCCGTTAATATTTAGTTAGATAGAAAACAATTTTTGTTAAAAGAAAATAGGAAGTGTATCTCTACCCTTTCTACTACTTGGAAATTCTCTTTGACTAATAAACTCTGCTTCTAACATGCAAATAGTGCTTCCAGCCTCCACCAGTAGGAATATGAAATAAACTATTCATAATTTGAAGAAGTGTCCTAGAAGTGTCCTAATTATTCATTATTTAGGAAGCATTTCTTTAAAATTTCAGAACTCATTGTATTAAGCAAAGGAGCTAGGAGTTTGGCTTTCATAAGTATTGTATTTCTTAAAAGCTACAAAGAAAGAACAACTGAAAATTTCATTGGCAAATATCTTATTGCCTCACACATTATTTATGAAAAAATCTTGTTTTTCTGACCTTGAATGTCGGAGGCTGTCCTTTTTGTTTTTTGCAGAACACAACGTACATTCACAGCCAACTGCATGAGGCTTGGGTAGCGACACATCCTGTTTTAACAGCATTGTAAGAATTTCATAGTTGTTACGATGAGCAGCTAAAATGACAGGTGCAATGTCCATAGTTGTTGAATACTCAGGATTCTGAATTTGTTCCATTAGTTTCTGAAAAATATTTATAGAAACTGTCAAAAGTAATTTGTGACTTCAAAAAAACATAATTTGAAAAATAAAGCAAAAAAATGGAAGCACAAAGAAACAATTAATTTAAGAAATACAATAAACATTTTTTAGGATAAAACTTTTTTTGAAACCTAAAAACTGCACTTTAATTAATAAATGTTAATATAACCATTACAAACAAAATCTTCAATAAGAAACATTCATACAACTGCATTTCTGTTTTCCTAACAAAGAGGAAGGATATCTAGAGAAATACATCAGAAAAAAGTTTTTAATTTTCAAAAGATAATGGAAACATGCATGACAAGGATAAAGAACAAGAACTGTAGAAACATTATAATGAAAAAACAGAAATGTTAAAAACAGTCAGAGCATAAATGCATGAGAAAAACTAAAAATTCCACCTCTGTGGCAAACCTTGCCACATGGATAGCAATGAAGCTGCCTGAAAGGGATAAGTAAATAGGGAGCAGTCTTTATTTTTGTATAATTCTCCACATATTTCAATCATTACCTATATTACTTTCTGTTACAAATACCCAAAATCACTGGCAATCATTGGTACTACAGGCACTTTACACTTACCAAGCCTTTATCCCCACGGTAAGTACCCTGAGAATTGTAATTCCTATGAAAAAACTGAGGCTCAGAGAAGTTACTGTGCCTGAGGCACACAACGGAGGGGCACACTGCAGATCATAATGCAAATGTGTATTACTCCGGAGCCTGAGTTCCTTTCACTACATAGTCTCATGGGTCTGATGATGGCATGACACGAAGAAGAATACATTAGCAAATAAAGAATCAGGGTTAAACAAACAGGTCGACTATTTTATGACTATTGCGTACACTTTCTACTACTTCCACTTTTTCACAGAGGTTGTCCTGACAGTTGTTTCATTCCATAGTATAAGCTGATCAAGTTCATGGTTTATATTATAATTTTTACTAACACTGTAAAAGCAGTGCATACACATTACAAAATATCTGAAAAATACAGAAAGAAGACCCTATTCTTACTATCCAAAAACCATTTTACAGTATCTCTTTCTGATCCTTTCCCTATCACACTCCCTTTTAAGGACATCTTTGGCACCAATAATTTAAAATAATGGTCCCTAATCCTCTGAAGAATATTACTGGCAAATTTTAGTATTTTCTAACATACTAATCTTTTTTGCCCTCCTTTACAAATAATCTGTTTATATTTTTCCCATTTAGTTACAAGAAATTTCAAATTAATGACTTTATTTACAGTTACAGAGAAATCTGAAGTTTTAGTCCTTTTCCCCATAAGATTAGTTATAAAGAGGAGAAAATTGTATTCAACCTCTTAAGAGAAAAATAGTCCTCATTTTTCCTATGACACATTCTTAACTATATGAAAACACTATTAGACATAGATAAAAGTTCATAATTTCATTGTTTGTAATATAATCAGTGTCAAAAAACTGTTTTTGAAAGTCAAAATTTATTAAAAGACAATTTTGATAAGCCAAGAATATAGAATGAATTTACTGAAATGGTTAAAGAAAGTATATGAAGTATTGAGATTGCCTGTCTACAAGTAATAAGGCTGTTAAAATGTGATCTTGCTGCTGTTAAGAGATTTCAAACAAAGGCTTTTTGTTAGCAATAAAGTAGAAAGTGTTCTTTCACTGAGCAAGTAAAGACTACCATGGCCTTACAACCCAAGATTCAATTGGTATTGGTAATGGAGATGAAAAACAGCAATCAGTTGCTGTAATACCCTGGTACACCCACCCTCCCCAGTAGGAAGGCAAATGGGTTTAAAGGCTAGAAGGCAGAATAGGTTTACCAAAATATAACTGTAACTACAGGATAGACAACAGAAAATTGAACAGGACTGTAGATATTTCTACACTTGTAACATTTTGCTACATTTCCATATAGTTCCTTTTCTACGCATATTTTTAACCTTGGATCATATTACATATACAGTTTACAGTTCTTTTTTTTACTTCCTATGTCATATTTTTCTGTGTTCCTAAATATTTTTTAAAAAGTGCTATTTTCATATATATGTAATTATTTATATTTCCCATCTTCTATTCTGAGATGTTTACGTTTTTTCACTGCTACATGTAAGGTTACAATTAACATTTTTATCCATATTTCTGACCATTTTCTAGGCAAACTCTTAGAGGAAGAAGCACTGGGTGAAAAAAACATGAACATCTTTTTCCTGATACATCCTGCCAAAGTGCTTTCCAAAATATCCCCAGCCACTGGGGTAGGAAACTATACTACTCACTCCCTTGCCATCAGTGCTTATTATTTTTTAAATAATATGATAAACAAATATTAGTATCTCATCTATTATTATCAGTAAGATTTAATATATTTTGAGATTTTTTTCATGCCTTTTTCTGATTTTGGTGTTTTTCATCAATTTGTCGAATATTAAGATAATGAACTTCTAATATATGCTACAAATATCTTTTGACAGTTATTCATCTACTTTCTAAAGTTTGCTTGATATCTGAATTACAGAAATTTAACTTCTATACAGCCAAAGGCTATGCCACTGTGATTTTTGTCCACTGTTTTTATGGTTAGGAAAATCTTTTTACTCCCAATCAATTAAACATTCACCTACATTTTCTTCTAGTTTTATGATTTCATTGTTTATATTTAATTCTTAAATTAATGTGGAAACTAATTTGTATCTTCAACTTAACCTGCAGAATGTTCCAAACTAAAATACTGGTCCACACTGACAAAATCACAGAAATATGATTGATTTTTAAAAAGTTTCCTGAAAGCAATATTACTCTTGCAAGTGTCTTTACTTTAAAGCAGTATTTTACAAACGAAAAGAAATCTATTTTCTTAAGACAAATAAATTTGGGGAAATAAAAAGATGGCAGTGGGGCAGGAGATCAATTTTGATTTAAAAATCCAAATTAATAAATGTTTAAAAGTACTAACTACTACAGTTGGTCATGATGATTGTTTTGGTTGATGGTTAAGTAGTGTATCAACAACTCCCAATACTTCAGAGTTGATTGCCACCAAAAGTGCATCTGTGGACTTTTAAAAAAAAAGTTAAAAATGAAAATGAAGAATAAAAAGGTAAACTATTTATTTTACTAATTCATAAATAATTTTTTTTAAATTTAAACTGTGTTACATACAGTAATTCTGAATTTTCAAAAATGTAGAGTGTCCAAACAGTACATCTCCTTAGCAGTACTTATGTGCAGCACAATGCACATGTGTCTGTTTTGGTTTCACCACATGAGTTGGTAAAATAATGAGTGCTTTATAGAAGGGTTGATTAATGGAACAGCGCTAATCTACGCACTAGTTAAAGCTGAAAATATTTTCCAAGATCTTTAAACTTGAACTTTGGACCAAAAGAATCTTAACATTCCAAATCTATACAAGAAATTGCCAAAAACTAGTACTACAGGTAAAAAAAATTCTGTTCAGTCTAATAAAAATGATCATCAATGTAACCATAAATATAGGAGACCATGGAAAATACATAAATAGAGGGCACACCCTCTGTTCTTATCTTGAAAACATACATGGCTGGCTTAAACGTACAAGTCTGAAATTAATATGAGCAATTTAATCAAGTAAAAACCACAAAGAACTAGGCTACCAATGTCTTAGAAGCAGGAAGAAAAAGTGACTTTGTAGTTTTACCCCCAAACTACAGCTCATTTTGAAGTTTCAACTTGGACTGCAGGAAAAAGTAATTAGAGGCTGAGGAAATGGGGACTCTCAACTCTCTGTAACAAAGTCTACATACAGTTTTATTACGATACTTGGAAAATGAGACATCGGGTTTTGGAGTTTCTTTTGTTTTTATTTTTAAAGGAGAACCATAAAGGCAGAAGGGAAGCGTGGGGATAAAAAATGATTTAATCTAATAAAATTCCCTTTCTATTTTCAACCTGTATGCTTTTAAAATGTGATCATCTTTATCAACTATTTAAATCAATGTTCTCTTAAAAATGAAAACACCAGATCTTTAATATTCTTCATAGCTAGAAGGAATAAAGGTTTCATTACTTTGTCTAGATGTCAAAAACAGGACTGAAAATGACAGACTTTGTCTGGATGTCTGAGAACAGGAGTATGTGTCCCCCAACAGGCTTGGGAGCCATGTTCAACCATCAGGAACCACCTACGCGCTCTCACTGGAAAACTCCCCACCCTGATAGGAAACTTAATTCATTTTTTATTCTCTAAGACGTTTAGGGTCCATTGGGCTGTAGCCTATCCTTTAAAGTCTAGCATTGTTAGTCTTCTGCTTTGTAAACATTTCTCTCAGGTTTTTAGTTTTTACTGTACTTGGTCAGGTGAAGCAAAAAACAAAAAGAACCATATGTTCATTTCTGCTTAACATTTAATTTCTAATTTTAAATTTTAACCTCCAAAGATAACTACAGTAATGCTACTGCTCTTAAAGTCAAAATATCAGGCAATTTCAACCATCTGAAATATAACCATGGATCCAGTTGGAAATTCCCCCCTCACCCCCACAAAAAAAGCATACTGAGTGATCTCAAACTAATTTCATGGGCATCATTTCCCAGAAGGAACTGCCTTAACCACACTGACCTAGAGTTGTCTATGAATGATGGATATTTGTTTTCCCCAAGTACCCTTCAGGTATTTACTGAATAAGAGAACAAACAGCTAGATTAAAACCAGCAAGGTAGGGAGGAAGAAAATAATTGCTAAAAGTTAATGTGAAAAGAGAAAGCATCAGTATAGCAAAATCATTATCAACACACAGCAGTCCGAGGCCATTTAATATAAGGACAAATGTGTTTTAATTTCAGACTAAATGAAGCAAAGTAAAATGATTACATTCTTAATGATTCCTACTTATGATGGTAAGGTTAAATTATATTCAGATACACTATTTAGTAAAGAAAAAAAAAGTTTCATGTTAAATATGTGAATTATTACAAGGATAAGCTTCAGGTGTATTTATTCATGTAAAGAAAATCCATGTAAGTAAGTAGTTATCATCAATTTACTCTGTATGGTATGTTATTTGATAAATCAAAGGTATTTCTAAAAAGAATGTTTTAAATTATTTTAAAATACCTATAGGTATACAAAATGTTCTCATTAGTTTTGCTTCCCAATTTCTCACAGATATTTCATCACTGCTTACTAGAATCTATTCAATTATATACTTATTATGTATTAAAGAGGCTGCTATCTTCCTTCTCACCTTAGAATTTTCAACAATTCCCATACTCTTTCTTTTAAGCTCAGAGTAAGAAACTACTTATTTCCTTTCTGAAGCTAAATAGTCCACCTTGGACTTCTATATAATGCTCTTCTGTATTTATAGGACCTTGGTTCTTCATTCACAGACATAGCAGTCCTAGTACCCACCTCCCAAAACATGAAATACTTCCTCACTCTTTGCTAACCTGACTTGATCCTACCTTCTTACCACTCAAGTTTTCTTCCTCTTATTTAGTCAAATTCTCAAACCCATGCATATCATTTTCTTAATTCTACCGATGCAAATTTCAGAATCCAATGGCCTTCTCTGCCTCCTCCTTTTTCTTGATTTCTAAGCTTCATACTAAACCTGTTTCTTTGGTTTTCACAATGCTGCACTATCCTAACTCCTTCAATGACACCCTTCCCTTCTAGTGCCCTTTATTCATACAGATGTTCGCTAAGAAAAAACTGGCACTGGTGTCTGCCCTTCTCTGTGATTTTGCACCATGTGGGAGGGCCATCTCCATGGCTGTGTGGGCTGCATCCCTCCAGCCTGATGGCTCCCCGGAGATGAAATCTTCATCTGCAACTGTCCACTGGAGACTGCCCAATATCCCCAAAATAAATAAGGCTAGAGCCAGAATTCACAGTTCTCTGCTCAAGCTTGATTTCTGTTCTTAACTTCGCATGCTTCTTTCATCCTCCCAGTCACCATTTCTAAGATTTCCAATTCATCTTGGACTCCTCAATTCTCCCATCAAAATTTAAATGCACACTAAATTCTATCACTTCTTCCTCATAACATCTCTCCCTTCTGCCACCCCCTCCCATTCTTATAGCCACTATTCCAGTTCAGGCTTTAACCTCTTCACATCTGTATTACAAAACTGCTCACTGAAGCTAAAGCCTTCCCCATTTTCCACTTTCTAAATACTAAACACAGCCACTAGAATAGTTTTTCCAAAATAACACTGGTTGGATCACATCCTTTCTCAAGATCATTTCATGATCCCACTACCTATCATAAAAAACCCAAATTCCTTAGCCTGGCAATCAGACCATTTTCATCAGTTTTCTTTTGGCCATTTTTCCAAATACTTCCTACTACTATCCACCCAAAATATTTTGTTTAAAAAGGCTAAATCAGTTCACTGTCTCAAGGATACACATGCACATACCTTTGTTTACACTCTTCTTCACGCCCCCTGTTCCGGGCCTACCTACACTTTTTTTAGCATAGTTTCAGGTACTGGGCGAAAGCATGGACTCTGGAGCCCAACCTGTGTTCAAATTCCAGGTCTGCCGTTTATGCAGTGACTTTGGACAAGTTACTTAACCTTTCTGTACCTTGGTTTCCTCCTCTATAAAACATAGATAATAATAGTACTTATCTTACAGGGGGCTATTGTGAGGATTAAAGAAGTCGAATATATTTAAGGCCCTTGGAACATAGTAGTGCTATATACATATTAGCAATTATTAAAATGTCAAAGCTCAACTGACACTCTCCCATAAAACCTTTTTTGACAGTGATCTTTTCTTTTCAATGTTTCCAAAACATTTATTTAAACCACAAAAGTTTAAGTATAAAACAGGGTTTCTCGATAGTGGCATCATTGACATTTTAGGCCACATATATCTGTGTTGTGGGGCTGTCCTGGGTATTCAGTGTAGGATATTTAGCAGCATCTGTGGCCTCTAATCATCAGATGCTAGTGGTAGCCCACTCCCACCCCCCTCCGTGCAACACCAAATAGGTCTCTACATATTGCCAAAAGTCCCTTGGGTGGGAGGGCTGGGGACAGGTGGGAATTGTCCAGCTGAGAGCCATAAGTATAACACAAGATAAAATACATAAAGACAGCAAAGTAATGTACAAGGGTCAAATATTGCCGTATTACCACTCACTTATCAAACATTTGTTTTTTTTTAATGATTTGAAATCCATGTGTACTTTCATTGTCCAATTAATTTTAATATCCTTTAGTACAGAACTCATGTTTCACCTATTCATTTCCACAATCTCACCCAACTGAAGGCCTTGGACATTTGTTGATAGATACATAGGACATAGGCAACCTGAGACAGAACTCAGTGAACTGGAAAAAACATGAAATTTGCAGTCAGATCAGGTTCAAATCTTAGGTTTGCCCTTAGTTTAGAACTTTGGGCAATTCATTAAAGTCTATGAACCTCAGTGTTCTGATCTATAAAATGTAACATCTATATAGGCTAGCTATGATGTTCAAATGTAATCAGGTATGTGAAAGAACCATGTATTACAGATTATATACACAGAATCATATGTGTAAGAAAAAAATGATTATTATACCATAATACTGCCGCTATCCTGAAGCATCCAGAACTTCCTTTATAACCTTATTTTCTATGTAACTGAAGCTTATGCCTTTAAGTGTTTAACTTTTAAATTTAAACTATTTTGATGGAAGTTTTCTGCGTTTAGAAGTTCAGTGTATATTCTTCTTCCTTCTAAAACAATAGGTACTGAATATCGTTTAGTTTGTCTTTACTGACTCTGGGCCATTGTTACAAACATTAATTACCATTCTAGCACACAGCTCCTCAGAGACTGTGATATACGCAATGCTGCTGACATCTTTATTAAACAGTCAGGGATACTGTGCCTCATTTTGTTCTACTGCGGGTCTTATGCCCGTCTGCAGCACTTCTCTCTGCAGATGAAAAAACTAAGTACCTAAGTTTGTTAAAGTGGAATGTAAATGAGCAAACACAGACTTTGAAGGAGGCTCCAGAAATGCTCCTCTGACTAAAGTTCCTAAGCAGGAAACTTCCAGGCATCTTCTCTGGATGGCTGCTCAGAGGTACTTTTTACCTACTTTCTGGGTCTCATTGGTGTTCTACATTACTGAAATTGTTGGGAAAGCAATTTCTTTTTTTACTCTAAATATGCATAGAGACAGTGCCATATGTGGTACATATAACTAAACCATTTACATTTTTAAAATCTTCTAAGTGCTTCCTGATGCCACTCAAAAAATATATATATGCCTTATTAAGTTAAAGCTACAACAGAACAATCATACTATTTGAAAAAAAGAGAAAGAATTCATGTGAGCCCCATCATAAATTAATTAAAAAAGGAAAATATTATTATTAAATTTCCTTCAGAATCTCTTGACTGAATACTTTCAAGACTTATGTCATTCTTCTACCTGGACTGATAGAAATATGAAAGCTCAGTATTTTCCAGTTTAAAAATATTCACTAGTTATAAGTGAACATTAAAATTAAGGCTGAAAGGAAAATTTAATGAAATGGGAAAATCAGAGTTGAATTGAAAATTGCTTTGAGTCAGGAGCATTTGTTCTTATGCTTGTTAACTGCATGGGTCATAAAAAAATCTTCCCCCCATCACTTTTAGAACACTTGTATATTTTTAAATATATAATATTATAATTTATAAATAATAAAAACAAAGTCATCTATAATAAGTCATGATAATTTACCTTTGTCAGATGTTGTAAAACATATAAGATCTGGGGACGAGGGGAGTGAAAATTGAGAGAAAAAAATCAAGTTTTAAAAAAGGCTTTTGATTTGTTTTTAGAACTTTTCATGGCTCAAATCAAATAAAAAGTGAAAGAGAAGAAAGAGAAAGAAAGGGAGGAAAGAAAGGAGATAGGGAGGAAGGCAGAAAGAGGGGAAACTGGAAGAAAACATAGCATATTCAACAGTACTTAGAAGCTACTGAATAAAATTATCTAGCCTTGTTGTACCTGACAACCGTAGTCCAAAAGAAGCTGCAGTATATCCAAATTTTCGTTTTCAATAGTTATTGTAACAGCATTTCTCCCAAGCACATCTACGCAATTTATGTTCAAGTCACCTGAACTGCTTTCCTCCAAAATCTTTTTAACCATGTAATAGTCACCTAAATACAAATACAAACATAATTTAATATTCATAACATATTAAATATGAATGACTGTAAAGAAAGCATAGTCTGTTGATTTAAAAGAGTGAAAAACCCTAAACTCATTTTTGTATATGGAAATGTGCAAAGAAAATGTGAACATTCCTTGTTGAAAACTTATATCCTGATAAAATAATATATTAGCTGCAAATATAAACAATAAAAAAACTGAAATGTGCAGTTTGAAATATAAGTTGCTAGTTTAAAATTTATAACTGAATGACAAGGAAACTTTTAGAAGATATTTAAAACCATAAAGAATGTCCAAAAACACAAACTCGAAGCTAGAACAATTACAAGCTTAAGGTTTTACATCTCAAATACGTACACACATTTTCTTACACATCATAATGGTTAAAATGAGATCTTGTAATAAGTGGAGGGTATTATGAAGAGGTTTTACACACTTTGGAAAAGCAGTGTGAATGTGTACATGCTTGACAAAAGAATACCTGAAATTCCTCTCTTCTCCTCCCCACTCTCCGAAAACACACGTGTGTGCACAGACACACACACACACACCCCTTACCTCATTAATGAAGCTGTTTAGCTTAAATGGCCAGGAAACATTTAACTCACAAAACTCAAACTCATCACAAAAAGAAATATTTTCCTCACAGCACTACTAATTAATAGACACTAATGTTCCATGACAAAAACTTTATCAAACACCTTACAAAGTAAAAACTCTTAGTCACACATTGAACTGATAGTGAGCACACAGAACAGTGAAAATTTATCACTATTACTGGAATATTTAAAACCTTATTTCCATATCTTAGTAGAATATTACTCATAAAAACTGCCATATTTTCTTTGTTTTTATATAATATGTCTAAGTGAGAATTAATTTTTAATTTATCCTGCTTGAGATTCATTAGGCTTCTGAATCTAAGAACTTCTGTCCCTCATTAATTCTGTAATATTTTCAGCCGTTATCTGTTCAAATATTCCTCCACCCCCATGTTCTTTTTTCTTCTGATGAAACTTTATTAGACACGTTGGATCATCTCATTCAATTTCTGGTTCTCCAAAGATTTCTTACTTTCCTCTTTTTCTCTCTTTCCTGCATGCTGGATAATTTCTTCAGATCTCTCTTCTAGCCATTTATCCCTCCTTCAACTATTTCTGCTGATCATTCCAAGCATTGCTTTTTTAAAATTTTAATGACTTTTTAATTTCTATAAGTTTTATTGGCTCCCTTTCCCAGTTTTTTTATTTACTACCTTATGTTTTCATTTCACTATTTTAAGCTTTTAATCATTTTAAGCATAGTTATTTTATGGTCTTTGTATGACAATTATCTGAAAGTCTTAGGGATTTAATTCTATTTGTTGTGTCCACTGATTCGTGATAATGGACGACCGTCCTGTGAATTTTTAAATTAGTATTGCAAATTCATCTTCATGCAGCTTACCTGCAGGAATTCTGGTAGCCTAGTTTGAAAACTTGTCCCACTAAGGATATTTCACATTTGCTTCTTCCAAGTAACTCAGGAAGTTTTGCTGTCCTATGATTTTTTTAATATTAATTTCTCAGTTTAGGTTTTCCCAGACCAAGTAGGTAGTATTAATTTAAATTCCAAGCCAACATGAGGCAAGTCCAAAGTTACAAATTCTAAGGGGAGTCTTATTTACAACTTCTGTGTAGGCCCCCTGTGCTGGTGGATGGGTTCTTTTCCTCATCTAACCTCTTGCTAAAGGTATAGTCCTTTAAGACCCTGGTTTTGTTTGGAGTATGATACAGTTCCCCACTTTATAGAGTCTCAAGGCCTTGAAACCTGTTCCCATATGAGCATTAAAATTCAAATCCCTCCAATATCCGGACCAGTAACTCACCCAAACCATGGAGCAGCCAAAACGTCAGTTTACGCACTCCTCCAATTTTCAATCTCCTTTCCATTTTTGGATCCTTAGTGTTTCCCTGACTTTCTTGACAGCTCACCTGTTCATTTAAGTGGATGTTTGTTATATTTTAGCTGGCATGTCTAGGTGATTTGAAGCAGAAGGGCTTTTTACATTATCTAGTCGGTCATATTACTAGAGACGGAAAAGTATAAAGAACTGTACATAGTTCTCATAAAATTTTACAAATTTCAGGAAGAGCAAATATAATTTTTATAAAATTTTATAAATTTCAGGTATAGCAAAATAACTGTTACACATTTTAAAGGTTTAGATTGCTGTTTAAAAAGTAATTATATTGCAAATGTCACATAATCCAGCTTTAAGGTTTCAACGAGTATTTCTATTATACTCAGGGGCAATACAAGGGGAAAAAACTTAAAAAGCAAAACCTAATAAATAACTTTCATCCCTAAACATAATAAAAAGTCGAACCCTGCCACAGCTGACACACTCATGCAAATGAAAAATTACAGGCTATAGTCAAAAGACCTACAGGAAACCTAGAGGGCTTCCTAAGCACTCGGCCGAAATTTATATTTGCAAGCCATTTAAAAGAATATACTGTTTCCAAAAATTACAGAACAGTCTTAATATTTAGGATGAGTGTATATTAAAAAGAGGTTAGGGAATTTTAAAATACATGGCAAGAAGCTATAGAGCAAGGATTACAAGTAAAAATGCCTTCATATGTCAGACAAATATATAAATGTTTACCATTTTATACTGATGCTGCTCTTCAGAGTTACATACATCTTTCTTTTTTCTTTTAAAATATAACATATAGAAAGAAATGCAAGATAATCTATTTACTTTTTTGGCAAGATGGTTCTTTTTTCAGGGAAGGATAAAGAATGTTTCTCAGCCAGTTCCACCAGTCTACCAATTCAACAGCCAGTCTTTTCAGCCCCCGCTCCAAAAGGGTCTCGCATATGTTTCCCACTTGTGGCCATGTGTACTGCTGCCCACAGCCCAAGCCCCCGTCTGTCTCCTGGACTTTGCAATAGCCTGCTTTCTGATATAGTTGCCTATAATCTAGTAAAGGGATCAACAAATATTTTCTGTAAAGGGCCATAGAGTAAATATTTTTGGCTTTGCAGGACATACTATCTCAATCACGAATACTCATCTCCGACCTCTGTAGCACAAAAACGGTACATGAATGAGCTCCAATAAAGCTTTATTATTGGGCACTAAAGTTTGAATTTCATATAATTTTCATGTTATAAAATATTATCTTTCTTTTGATTTATTCCCAACCATCTGAAATGTAAAAACCATTCCTAGCTTGCAGGCCTTTTGAAAACCAGTGGTGTGCAGACTTGACTTGTGGGCCACGGTTTGCCCGCCCTCGCTCTGCTCCAACCCCTTTAATGCATTCTCCACCCAGCAGCCACAGCGATCTTTTCAAAACTCAACTCCTATCAAGCTTATAATCTTCAAGATTTTCCTTCACATTCAAAATAAATGCCAAAATCGTTATTGTGGTTTATAAGTTTGGGACCTGGGCTTTGTTACTACTTTGAATGTACTTTGTGCCACTATCCTGCTCACCAAGTATGATCTTTCTAGACCAACTATGATCCTTCTAGACCAGCGATTTTCGGTCACTGTGCCGCAGCAAACGGATGTGCCACAAAAATTCTTTAAAATGCAATACCGGACTATTTAGTCAGGGGCACTGACATCCTTCCCTTGGATTGTGAAATAAAAAAAAAATGACAACAGCCAACACAACGATAGCTGTCTGGTGTGAATGAATTAAAATTATGCCTATTTTTCTTTGTCAGACCAGGAAAAAAAATTTTTTTTTGGTGTGGCACATAATTTTAGTAATTAATTTATGAGAAAAAGGTTGAAAATCACTGTTACAGACCAATGTTTTCCAAACTGCAGGTTACAATCCATTAGCAGTTATGAAAGCAATGTAGTAAGTACTTAATTAAAAAAATAAATGAAACAGTATATAAAATACCAGCGTAATTTCATGGATGCCCAGCCAATTGTGATAAGCCCTTGAAAAATACAGTGGAGAAGTGTTACAATATCAATTAAGAACAGTTGATTCCATCTTTTCTTCATTAGCATCTAGTTTTATTTTCTGGCATTTGATGGTAAATTTCAACATCACTGACAGGGGAACATTAATGTTGACCAATTTAATTGTATTAACCAAATTTTCAGTTAGTTGTGAACTATGAGATAATTTATCTGTCAAAAAAAATCTATAAAACTTTTCAAACCAAATTTCTGTAACATACTTTTTGAATGTGGCAACTTCAACATCTAATTAAACTATTACTAAAGACACTAAAAACAGAAGATTTTATTAAGAGGAAAAAGAATGATGAAGTAAAAAAAATACAAAGACATGACCAAATTCAATTAGTGGATCTGGAAATAGAAATAGTGATAACATTAACTAAAATGTTAACTCTATGGCAAACTTCAAATTAGTTTGAACCGAATTCCAAAAAGAAAAAATACATGCAATATTTTTACAGTGAAGATGATTTACAATGTGATTTTACTAAATGGGTAAAACCCGTGAGCCCCAGTGTATTTGTAATCATGTTGCTGTGAATAAAACCTTCAAAATAAAAGATACTCAGAAACATGATATGCTGCACTATCCATAGTAGTTTGAATATTTATGAAAGAACATAATTACTATCATAATCTCTTAGCCATTTATACTCATAAATGATAATGAATGTCAACTGGCAAAAGAGCAAAGATTCACATTGTTACAGGATAAACTATACTCACAGCATAGAAGGTAATGCTGAATTTTTTACAGTAAATTAGTTAATAAATTAAAAGTTATTAACAGCATATTTCTTCAATCCATTAGAAGAACACTTAGAAGCAAGGTTTGTGTTGTTAGTAGAGTCAGATATATGACTTGAGATCCAATTCACAGTGATGTTGCAAGGTACAGTATATAAAGCTAGTTTATATCAGTTATGCAGTAATAGTTCCATAAAGTATTCATTGCATTGCTTAAATTTAATCTCTTAATACATTTGAATTATATATATTCATAGAACTAAAAAAGTACACTATTGGGTCATTATACACTAAGCTAAAAAATATAAAAGAATTAGTGATGGAGCAACAAATATGGCCAGAAAATAAACATTTTTTAATTAACAGAAACTACTGATAACAGTGCTGAGCACCACTTTATATATCACAAAATTCTGACATCCAAAGAAATTCCACTGAAGTTGTAACTACAATATATTAATATGGTACTGGAATTCTTTTAGTCCTGATAATTAATCCATTTAGTCTCTTCAAAGTCACTATTTATCATCTCTTAGAGATAGCCTTTGAACTCCTTACATAATATTAAATAACTAATCCTAGATCTGAAACTTCTCGGTATCATTAAATTTGGTGAAGTCACTTATGAAGAAGTTGTTTATAGCACTGAAAGCAGGGAAGAAGAGGAATTATTCTCAGGTAGCAATGACACCCATACAATAAAATTTAATCTCTTAACACCCTTCCCCAAAATCTATAATATACAAGGTAAAGGGGTTTGGCTTAAGCTATATTTTTTAACTGCCCAGATAAAAGATTGTGTACTAGGAATACCCCATCTTCCAAAACATAGACTATGTACATTAAATTGAACATTGTTTTTTCCCTTCAGACAGATCAGTCACAAACGTATATATATATATATATATATTTTTTTTTACTTGCTTATTTATTTAATCATCACCCAAGGATGTTTACTGCTTTTCAAGAGACAGGAAGGAAGAGAGAGAAGAAACATTGAGGTTTCTCTCTCTCATCGAGTGAGACATGGGCTGCCTCCTGTATGTGCCTGACCAAGGGCTCTAACTTTCAACCAAGGTATGTGCTGCCCTGACAGAGGATTGAACCTGCAATCTAGGCATGTACCCTGACTAGGAATCGAACCTGAAACCTTTTGGTATACTGCATGATGCTCCAACCAACTGAACCACCTGGCCAGGGCAAATAGACTTTTTCTTTCCTTACTGCTTCTCACAAGAGCACAGGAGAGCACCTCCATTACAGAAGAAGCTCCTAAAAGCGCTGTAATCAGTTATTTTTTGGTGATGTATCTTTCCTGAACTTATAAATACATTATGATGATGACTTACAGAAAAGAGCAGCAAATTAAAATGAAATAAAAACCCTTGTGGAGTCCTAACTGGGAGGGAGGCTCAGATGGCTGGAGTGTCATCCCATACACCACAAGGTTGTGGATTCGATCCCCGGTCAGGGTGCTGGGGTAGGCAACCTATGGATGTTTTTCTCACATCGATGATTCTCCCTCTTTCTCTCTCCCTCTCCCTCTTTCTTTCCCTCCCTCTTTCTAAAAATCAATAAACATATCATCAGGTGAAGATTTAAAATAACACTTGTGGACTCACTGCAAAGAAATTCAAATATTATAGTATTTGAAACAGCTAAATTCTCAATGACTAATGTGTTATAAATAAACTATCCACTAAGATTTTGGTGCTTAAAGTTTGTTTTGTTATTGTTAAAACAGCAATGAACCATATACTATGCAGCATTGGTGACTTGAAAAATTCTCCCAAAGTACTTAAATGTTATGCTTAATGACAATTTGTGAAATGTTAGAAGAGTTTTGTCTACACTGTGCTCCTTACCTCTCCTCTCTGAAAGTTTCCTTCCCTCACAGCACATACCTTATGAACTCTTTGTCAACATAAAACTCCCTAGAACCCAGGAAGTGGTCAGCGTGAAGTGCCCAGTACTCTTAACTTTTCCTTCCCACTGCCATGTTCTCTAGCCCCTTCCAATCAAAATCTCTTCTCAAATAGCTTTAAAAAAAATTCCCATTAAATACAAGTATACTAAGTAAGGTGTTATCAAAACAGCAGCTTTGTGTTATTTCCCCCAGAAATGCTGCCCACTTTAAAAGTATGCTTAGCCCAAAGGTATGCACAGTTGATGTAGGAATTCCAGCATCAAGGTACCCTGCCTCACAATCATACCACAAAGGTGACACAAGACTCTAAACTAGACTGAGCCAAAGGATAAAGATGAAATTCAACTCTCTCCATCTCTCCTCTGACCTCGTGCTGAAATTTCAAGGTCTTCCTGACTCATTAATTGCAGATCAAATTCCCTAAAACGCTATTCATGTGGAGTTGGTGGGGTCTGAATCCTGGACTGAATTCTTTCATCATTTCCTTTTTTCTGTGCAAGACCTGATTACTGATTGTCAGCAACATAAGGAGTTTGTTTACATATTTTCAGCTTGTGAAAATATACTGAAAGGTGCCATCCACTGGACAGTGGCGTTAAAAGAAGTGAATAAACATGAGCTATATTTACTGCAGATGCTCCCTAAAAACCCATTAACCTTTCTCCTGCCAGCAGGCCTGAAGTGAACCATAGGCTTCCACAAATAAAAGTGGTTCATTATCATACCAATTTTTGGTGAGAGAGGGTGGTTAAGAATTACTGCTTAATATTTCATAGGACAACACATTTGCCAGCTGTTGTTTCAATTAAACTTTACCTTTGAATTGCAGCAGATCTGTGTCTAAAAAGAGTATGTGTACTTCCTGAGAATTTTACTTGAGCAGGCCTAGACTTAACTTTGTATCACTGGCACAAGAACTTTCAATTCACTTTTTCTTCTAAATATTTTAAAAGAAAGAACCAGTGTTGAATTTGAGATGATTTTCTGACCCATTTTCAAACTCAGTAATAGCCACTATTAAGTGGCCACTACCTAAATCAGCATGTATATAGACCTATTAAACTCACTTACATAAAACCTACATATGCGAACTATAAAAGTATAAAATCTTTTCTTTTCCCTAGTTTTTTCCTTTACTCCTTAGTCTGTGCTGACTTTTCAAAGGCCTACCCATCCACTAACACACACATAACAACTTCATCTCCACAATTTTTGCTTTAGGAATTCTTTCTCAGTATCATATATTATGAATATTTTATACATGTAGAGTAAGACTGCAAAATGAAAAGGATGAGAAACACAGATGTTTTATAGGATATATGCTCTGGTGCTATTAAAGCTTTTTGATTGTATTGGATAAATTTAATCCACACAAATCAAAATTTTTTTAAAGATTTTTATTTATTTTTCGAGAGAGGGGAAGGGAAGGAGAAAGAGAGGGAGAGAAACATTAATGTGTGGTTGCCTATTGTGCGCCCCTCACTGGGGACCTGGCTCACAACCCAGGCGTGTGCCCTGGCTGGGAATTGAACCGGTGACCCTTTGCTTCACAGGCCCGCGCTCAATCCGCTGAGCCATACCAGCCAGGGACAAATCAAGTTTTATGAAACATTCATAGATAGCAAGTTTAATCTTCAACTACTAAGTCCAAATGCAAACGTGTCTTTTCTAACACAAATGATTTTCATTCATTCATCTAAAACTAGATTAATATTAACATAATGCTTATATTGCTTGCCCTGGCTAGTGTGGCTCAGCTGGTTGGGCTTTAGTCCACAAAGCCAAAGGTCGCTAGTTCAATTCCCAATTCTCAGTCAGGGCACATGCCTGAGTTGCAGGTTCCATCCCATGTAGGCACACGTACTGAAGGCAACCAATCGACGTACCTCTCTCACATAGATGTTTCTCTCCCTGTTTGTCTCCCTCCCTTCCCTCTCTCTAAAAATAAATAAAATCTTTTTTTTTTTTAAGTGTATGTTTAAGCCCTGGCTAGTGTGGTTCATTTAGTTGGAGCATCCTCCCATAACCAAAGAGTCACCAGTTCAATTACCAGTCAGGGCACATGTCCAGGTTGCAGGCTTGATATCTGGTTGTGGTGCTTGCAGGAGGCCAACCAGTGTTTATCTCTCTCTCCCTCCCCCTCTCTCTCGAATGAGAATAAAATAAACCTTAAAAAAAAGTGCAGGCTCCCGATAGATCCAAGTTCTACTACTTCCTAATCAATGTAACCTTAGACAAAGTATTTTTTTAAATTCTGCTAAGCCTCATTTCCCTAATTTGTTCAATAGGATAACAACATATATAGCTCATGGAGTTGTGAGGATTAAAAGAAATCATCTATGAAAAGTACATGAACTCTACCCCAAATTGCTATTTTAGTAGAGTTCTCATTTGGTTTTATGAAAATTCCAATGTAATAGCGGAAACTGTAGCTACTTAAGGAAATTTTCACATTTCAGACTTGGTTTGGGTAACACTAACAAAGGTTTAACAATATTAGTGAGTACAAAAAGGTAAAAAAAATACTGCTATAATTCATATCTATTTTTGCCATGTAAAAGTATACCATAGTGTAAGAAATAAGCCATTCTTCTCAATCTAACCCAAGAACTCATTTACCATACTTGAAACGGAAAATACCTATTTACTGTATGGTGGGAAAAGCATGCATAATTACAAAAGCCAAATCTCTTCAAGGATCTTAATGATGTTATAAAATGGGAAGCTGACAGAGGATGCCAAGCTATTTCAACTGGAACTACTGGATTGGCTACAACATTGTCATATATTGAAACTTTGAGATATGTCATATGATAATCTTAAATACACATATCACACAGGTACTTAAACCATATTACTCAGTTTGACAGGAATATTAAATTCCCTTTCTTGACATACTTTCTGTGTTTTTAAATAACTGCAGCTCAGTGAGCTGGGGGAGAGGCAACAGTGATTTACTCATTCTAGTACAAGACAATCTTTTCCCTCCCCCTCTCAGGGAATTTTTTTTTAGGAAAAAGAACTAATACAATCCACTCCAGTAATAATAATCAATTTTACATAGCCCATAGACAATTATTTTTTTGAGGTTATAGATACACAGTCTATGCTTCTTTACACTTCCAAGACTGACAATTCAAAGTTGTGTCCATGGCGGACTTTAACAAATACTTTCATAACATAATACTATAAGAACACACAGGTGGCTGACATAGGTGGACTTCACATGTCAATGTTTGCAAAAGGTTGGATAAAAAAATCCTATTACAAAAGCAGTAAGGCAGGTAGAGAGACTGTCACTTATCTAAAAAAAAAAACAACACTCTCACATACAAACAAAAAATCCTCTGAGGCTAATCATTTCACAGTGTAAGCTGCCCTTTGGGTTTATGTACTGGAAGTCTGGATGATGCTACACAGAGTGTTCCTAAGTAAGCATGGCCATTGTAAGGTGTGAAAATTAATAAAGGGAAACTTCATTTGACACGGTGTGAGGAGGCCAGAAGGGGGTGCTCACATGCAGTACCATGAGGGGTCAAATTAGAGGAAGGATTACTGATCAACTACAGACCTCAACAAATGAATGCTTAATAGGAAAGAATCACCAATGGTAGGTTCCAATATGAAAGATATACATTGCTTCTCCTATAAGAAATCCACCACCCCAGCAACTCAGCCAATGAAAAACCATCATCACCCTTAACTCTCAATTTTCTCCAATTAATTTCTGTTCAGAACTACCCTCCCCAACTTTTCTCTTCTCCATAAAATAACTTTCCTCTTGTTTGACTGTGGGACTGCCAATGGCTTCTGCTGTAGCTTGCTTGTCCTGAATTGTAATTCTTTATTGTTTCCAAATAAACCCATTTTTGCTAGTAAGATAACTTTTATTTTTAAGGTCAACAAAGGCAAAGTGTACAGATTTTCTTTACAGCACTTTTTTACACAGAGGAAATAGTAGTCTTAGGACAACAGGTTTCTCATCCCTTTTATTATATGCAACAAAAGAAAGCAAGCTTAAGTGAACAGACTTTATATGGCCATAAAAATGTTGAACCTGTTGTTTTGTTTTGTTTTTAAGAAAAACATATTCCACATTTTGCCCTGTAATTATTTTGCACGACCTTTATTTCTCAAAGAAGGCTCAGGAACGATAAACCGTCCTCCCCAATAAAAAGCACAAAGTTGCTCTGTAAATTTGGAGAAAGTCTGGGACTATTTCCCCTGTCCAGCCTTGGTCTCCACCTAAGATACTGATATACCTAATTCCAGTCAACAGTCACTGAACACCACGGCACTGGGTGGCTCAACTTAAATACTGTAATACAAGCAAGGTTTTAATAAAAAGGAAAGAAAAACAGGTGAGAGCCATATACACGGGGCACCTTAAGCAAGGTCATGGAATTTTCTTACTAGACAAACCCTTTGGGCTGCCAAACAGAAAGAACGGAAGCCCTCAAAAGGAGACCAGGTTTCTCGGGTGGTGGGTAGCAGAGGTAGGGCCCTCTCCCACACACCACCATCGAAAACAGGACGTCACCAAAAAAAGCACCAGAGCTAGCGCCTGGCTGCTCCCGCACTGGGAGGGCAGAGCCTGCACGCAGGGCGTCTCGGAGGCATCCCTGGAGAGGTCGCTTGGTGCAGCGGGGACTGACGCAGGCAAGTGGGAAAGAGGGAGGGGCGGCCTCAAGTTGAGGCTGCGAAGTGGATAAGGGTGTAGAGGGCAAGGGCGTCCAGAGCAGAGGAAGGGGCTGAGGTCTCACCCTTGTCGCACGCCAGCAAGAACAGCTTCTCATTCAGAGTGTTTTCCTCCTTCACCTCCCGCACATCCTTTAGCGCCATCACCTCGTTCGGCGAGGAAGAGGAGGATGGGGAAGAAAGCAAGGAGGAGGAGGAGGCGCCCGAGGGATCCGTGCCCGGATACAGGGCCGCCATCATCGCGTCCCATGCAGGGGGCAGGCCAGGAGACGGGGGCGCAGCGCACTCCGACCCCAGTCCCACCCCAGGGCTGGAAAAGGGATGGGTCGTTCCCAGGGCTGCCTCGGAGCGCGGCCCGTTGGCCCCGAAGGGCGTCGCGTCCTCCGGGAGCCAGCACTCGCCCTCCACGGACAGCCCCAGGTTGGTGGCTGCGCTTGCACGGCCTCGGGGCCAGCGCCCCCTCCCCAGCCGCCTGCGCCCCGGCCGAGCGGGTCCTCGCCGGTCCGGGGACGACAGAGTGGCGGGCGCCAGGACGGCGGCCGAGAGCGGGGCCGTGCCAGGAGCCGCAGGGGCCGCGTGGTGGCGGCCCGGTCCAGGCAGAGGATGGGAGAGCAGTGGGTGACAGGCTCCGAGAAGTGACTGCGAACGTTGGGGTCCAGATCTGTGGGAACCGCGGGCAGAGCCCGTCCCCAGGAGAGATGCTCACGACTCTCCTCACGTCATCTTCCGCTAAGCGTCAGCTCTGACACTGGGTGGAGCCTGCAGCGGGGCTTGGTTGGGGGGGAAGGCGGGGCCTGCCGGTGGGGCGTGGCCTCGGCCGGCAGGCTCTGTGCGGCTCCTAGAATGCTGCCTGGTGCCAGACAGCTGCTTCCGAGAACGGGACGCACAGCCCCTACTTCTCTCTCAGCCCAAGATGATCTCCCGGCTGTTCCCTGCAGCACAGAAGTAAATACGCAGCGGTGTGGCTCATCGAGTCGCTGACAACGTATGTTCAGTTGAACCCACTTGTAGAATTGTCAGATTATTTCATATTCCTGGGTCCTCTGCCTCGCCCAGAGGCCAGAAGTGTCTGGTGTACTTATATTGGGCTAGCCACCGCATTTCCTAAGACTCCTGGAACAACTCATTTGTGATTAGGACCACCCGTAGCATTCCTGATGCCATACATTTTCTCGCATGTAATTCAGGGCTATTGACATGTAACCATGGGCAAGCCCTTTTTTAGGATCCACTCTGCATCACAGCCCTTCAATGGTTTCATCTTCACATTTATAAATCTAATTTTAAAACATGAGTACTATTTAGGCAAAAGCTAACTGAAGGACAGACGTGCTACCTCCTTGAATAATTTATTTTCTTACTCAAGCTTTAATTTAAAGCTGATTCCTTCACTTTTAAAACCTGGAGGGTGGGGGTGTCCTGGAAATTATTTGACTTGAATGATTATTACTGCTTCCTGCAACCAACCATACAAAAATTGTGCCTTAAAGGCTTTTGGTTTGTAAGGCAACACATAAATTTACTTTCAAGTATCTTGTATTTGAGGGAAACACATCTTGTTCTGTTCAGATTGTTTTGTTCCATCCTGTCCCTGCCAACACCAACTCCCAAGTTGCTTAAATATCTTTCTCATCATTCAAAGTCCTCTTTAGATCTTCTCTAAGAGGCCTTGCTAGACAGGACTGCCCACCTTTCCAAACATTTTCATGTGTTTACTTCAAAATAGTAGATTATATATTGAATCATTTTAGCCTTTTTAAAAATCTGTAATAGATCATAAATGTCCCCCATTCTATAATGTTAAGTTCAGTTACAAGTTTGTGTATTTGTTTGAATGTCAAAGTTGCTCATTTTAATTTTTCGGCCAGTGAACACAGTGCTACATATTTGGGTTTATGTGTGTGAGCTCATACAGTAAAACTTGCACTCAGCAGAACCACTCTAACCAAGACCCATCCAAAAATTCGAGCGTTTGAGGGTAGAAAATCAGATGGTGTACTTATATTGGGCTAGCCACCGCAGAGTTATACATACCACTTTTAAGTCTATGCAAGCTTCTCAGTTTAGGTAAGTCCCATAAAACTTCAGTGGTGCTGGGTTGATTTCTTAGATTCAGGGGAATTTTGCCCTTTGTTACCAGATAGACTTACAAGGCATTCCAAAGTATTAGAGGGGTTTTCTTCCTTCAAAGTAAGCCTGTGTTGTAAGTACATCCTTCTGTTACTCAGAAGTCTTGGAATCAACTCAAATGCAGACGATTCTCTCCTGCCTCTCTGGCACATTCTTTATCTAGCACCAAGTGGGAGTATTTTAACATCCCCTACATGATGTTTATTTTGCATCTGTAATGTGGAGACCAATGATGGAGTTACAACAAACGATGGAATGCAAGATTCAGAAGTAGCACATTACTCAGAACAACCTACCAAAGTATACAAAAGAAGAGTCATTTCCAACTGCAGTTAAGAGAAAACCCAGATTCCGATCTAGTCCTATAAGTAACATAGACTCTGTCTACATCTTGAAACTCCCTACCTCTCCTTCACTACTACTAGGCCATATTTGCCTAGTTCTTTTCCTAAAATGCCTACAAGCCTCTTCCTGTTTTAGAGCCTTTGTACGTGTTCCCTCTGCTGAACACTTACACCTAGCTCATCATTCATATTGTCAAAATATCACATCCTTACACAGACCTTCCTTGACCACCCAAACTAAAATAACCTTCACCCCAGTTCCCAGGTCAGTCTCTGTCACATTACTGTTTTTTTTTTTTCTCACTGCATTTATCACTACCTAAAATTCCCATTTGTTTATCATGTCTCCCTTCCCATGGATGGAGGATTCATGCAATCATAAAACTGTCTATATTTTTTTTCCCTGATGGATCTCCAGGGGCTAACATCATACCTGGTTCACAATAGACAAATTTATGTTATTGAATTGGTTGATTCAACAGAATTACTTCAGCACAAACTAAATGTGTAGTAATGTGCATTTGGTCTTTACTAAAATGGTTCATGTGAAAAGACCAGAGAACTGCCTGGCCTGGTAATTCAGCTGATTGGAGCATGGTACCATACACCAAAGGGCTGCAGGTTCCACCCCCAGTTGGGGTGCACGTGGGAGGCAACTGACTGATGTTTCTCTCACTTACTGCTTTCCTTAAAATCAATAAACATATCCTCAGGTGAGAATTTTTTTAAAAAAGACCATAGAACCACTTTTCTTCCTAACTGTGTTTTGCCGTATATAATGTGCACATATTTGCCCAAATCTTGGAGGGAAATATAAGGACGTGCATTATACATGGGTAGTACTAATTCTGTATCTATGTAAATTTCTTAAATTATTTTATTTATGCTTATGTGTTAAAAGTGTAACTCTAGAAAGCAAAAATTTCTTGTACCATAATGTGTTCAGAAATAAATGCTAAAATCCATTTCTAATACAAAAAGCAACCATCTAAATATAAATTAAAAAATAACTGAATTAAAAAGTTAAAAGATTTTTTTCTTGAAAGTTCAGGCCAAAATCATGGGTGCACATTATACATGGAAAAATAACATAATACAATTTTTTTTGTTTTAATAATTAGTTTAACAATTAGTTTACTAGCTAGTAATTAGGAATTTTGTTTTACTAATTATTTTGGTTTTTCTGGAAAATTTATGAGAGATAAATTTTCACAGTTGTTATATTTTTCCTTAAGTGAAATAAACACACATTTGTGCATACACAGAATTTTTATTAAATATACATTGTGAGAAAAAGAACACACTAAAGTGCTAAATTTCACATAAATCAGATAACTTAATAAATATAATGGTGAAAATGAAAAGGAAAAATATGATTTAAATAATTTCACAAAAGAACAGGAACATATCTTAATTGTCATATGAGAAAACAATCATCAAAATATAAAAGGAAAGGAAATCTCTCTTGTAGAAGAATATATTTCATAGTTCCACCTGTTGATAATTTCAGTTAAAAATTCTATTCTAAACACATGAGCAATTTCACTCGTACTGAAATATACCTCTTAATCAGTGGTGAAAAGGAGAGTTAGACTTCTCATTCACACCGACACAAAGTGACAGCTTTTTGGTTGCACAGCCGTTTCACTGGCACTAATAGTGGCAGATGAATGAAGCAGACTTCTGAATTCAATTGTTAGCAAAGAATCTCTCTACTGCTAAAAATTCAGACAAAAATAGGTCTCAGGGAACACATGCATTAACCAAGCATTGCCATCTTGTAGGAGACTGGAAAAAAACATGTGAAAATACTCTATTTTAAATAGTAGCTTTCTGCTAAAGAAATTCATGTTCTAAATTATTTAGGGTTTCAGTATAAATCAAATTAGCATCTATAATATGAAGCTAACATTATAGTGTCAACATGTCTTGAAATCATCTAGCCAATGTTTGGCTATAAATATTTGGAAGAAGTCAGTCGAAAAATATATGCACATCAAAAATTAGTATTTCTAAAAGATATTTTCATGTATCAAATATCTACAAACTGAAAAGTACACACGGGGCGGGGGTCACAATAAATACTTGGCTGACTTACCAATTATACATGCTGTTTAAGAAAACCCAGGTAATTCAGGTGAAAAAAATATGTATATACACATTTTTCTAATGACATCCTACCAACATATATGTGCTGCCTGTCATTACCCAGCTAGCATATGTAAAGTATCAATGCAGTTAAAATTGTTTTAAGTAAAAAAGCTCTGGCTTCTTACATAAGAGAATGAACTTTGGGGTTTATTCAGGAGTAAGTACTCATGTGTAAAATATTTAATCTTAATAGAACAATATTTGTCACTTAAAAGTTTTAAACAATACAGAAATCTACAGAAAAGCTGAAGTTTTAGACCACTGCACATAGAGGAAAAAAACAGAGGGATTAAACTGAATTATGACTTTGAATACTTTTATGATCAAAATTAACAGACACACACACAAATCAAAACACATTTCACAGTAGGACTTGCAAAAAAAATTTGTATTGGTCTGTTTTAAACCATGAAAAAGAAGAAATTAGTCTTGTTCTAATGAGACTTTCAGGAAATGAAATTAATTTTATCATGAAATATCAGTTTGATGATGAACATATTTTATTATCAGTGTCTACTAGTAATGTAATTGGGTTATCCAAAAAGGTCAACAAACTCTAGTATGAACAGAATATTGAACTCATTAATGAATTTTACAATTGTTTTGAGCATACAAATAATCTCTAGTTTTATACCCACTACATTTCAGAATTCTGTAAACTGTGAAGCATTCAATATGTTTAATGTGGCAGAAAATCATACTTAATGTTTATTTTATTCTGTTCAGTCCTTTTCCCATTAAGCATGCAAACACCGTCATAACCATCTTTGGTTTCACTTCTACGAGGTCATCAGGTAAGGCGTATATCCGGGCACCGATCTTTCGAGCAACTGAAATGGCATATCTTGAAAAGACAAGAAAGACATCTTGGTGTTTGTTATCTACTGTGTTTTCACTTAATATGTGTTAACAAAAGAATGAAATATCTTGATAAGATTTAACTTTACAAAAAAGGTTAAGTTTTTATGAGTCTTAAATCATATTTGCTACACAAACTGTACTTTACAATGTGAATTTTAAGAACACAGTAACCTGTAAGGATTTAAGAAATGAAAAAGTCACTACGTTCTAACATAAACCATAAAAGCTTACTTAGCATTGTTTAGCTTGTCTTCATCAGAAAGGTCTTCTCGCCTTATCATTTCTTGACGAACTGCATTTGGTGCAATGGCATCTATTAAATCTAGGACAGGTAAACTAGTGCTAATAGATCTGTCCTAAAAAATAAAGAATATACGAATATTCATATCAGACTAGAAAGTCATAACCACATAACTGAAAGCAATTTATAAATTTTCTTTACACTTATCATTCAGATTTTCTGCAACCAGTACAAATCACAAACCATTCAAAATACACTTCTGCCCTGGCAGGGTGGCTCAGTTGGTTAGAAGGTCATCCCATACACCAAAAGTCTGTGGGTTTGATTCCTCCTGGTCAGGGCATATACCTAAGGTTTCAGGTTTGATCCCTGGTTGGGGCATGTATAGGAGGTAACCAATCAATGTGTTGTCTTCCTTCCTTCCTTCCTTCCTTCCTTCCTTCCTTCCTTCCTTCCTTCCTTCCTTCCTTCCTTCCTTCCTCCCTTCCTCCCTCCCTCCCTCTCCCCCTGCCCCCTCTTTCTCCCTATGTCTCTAAAATCAATAAGCATATTTATTTTAAATTAATGAATAAATAAAATATACTTTTCCTTCCATCTTTCCATCTTTCCAGAGCTTACAGTGTAGAGAGTTGTCACCATACCTAAGGTTTGTGGGTATGATGATTCCTAAAGTGTACTAACTACAGCATTTATTCTATAAAAAATAAATAGCTTTTGAAAGGGAGTAGAAGATAAATTTTAAATGAATACTTTTGTACTTCTAGTAATAATATATTTTTTTGGAGCATGGATTCCTAAGCCTTCACTTAATATTTTTCAGAAAGAAAAGTGATAGTGGAAAGGAACTAACACCTACAAAGGCTTTACTTTCATTGCTTTACATGTTCAGCTTATTTAATCCCTAAAGACGAAGAATATGAAGTTCACAGAGCTCAAGTGGTTTGTTCACAAAACCAGTAAGTACAGAATCACTGTTTGAACCCGTACCTGCCCCACTCCAAGATTCTCTACAGCTAAATGCTAATGGATAGAGCACTGCAGTGGAAGTCAGAAATCCCGGTCTGAAGTGGTTTTACCACTTACGAGTACGTGCACGAATTACTTGTTGTCTCTCAGCTTGAGTAGTGGCCACTGTTGGTGCCTACCCACAATCTACTCCTTACTAAGTAACTTTCTCCAGCCTAACAAAATTCACATTTTTGCTCTGTATTCACACTTCCCACAAATGGATATGTGCTCCAAGGAAAGCTGACCCCCTCCACAGCCCTAGGGGTGTCCTGAATTAGTCTAGGCCTGGAGTGTCAAAGTCATTTTCACTGGGGGCCACATCAGCCTCACAGTTGTCTTCAAAGGGCCAAATGTAATTTCAACTCCTTAACAGTTAAGAAGTTGTTACATTTATGCAGTCCTAAAATTATTTTGGCCCTTTGAAGGCAACCTCAAGGTTGATGTGGCCCCCGGTGAAAATGAGTGTGACACCCCTTGTCTAGGTCATGAATTCTGAGGGTGGGTGATCAAGTTACTCTTTATCTGTACAGATGACATTCAGTAACACCTATGTTGTTAAAATTTCAGGGGGGAGGAGTGTTTAGGAAGAAAATATCTAAAAAGACTTTTTGGGTGAACAATAATGAAAAACAGTTTGAAAAACACTAGTCTAAGCCATACAGGGTCTAAGCCACACTGATTTAATTCAGGCCTGATTTAATTTAATTTGAGGCCCTTTCGATTTAGGAAGACTATGGAAAGCCAGCAGTCCCTCCTCTTAGATGTGAATGACAGGATATAACCTCTGTTACTGCAAGTGATCCTGTAACCACGAGGAGAAGCAGCTTTAGGGTGACGTTGGTGGTTTAGATGGCAAGCAGAGATGGACAAAAACCTGAGTCCAGAATGACATACTTCAATCACTAGCTCAGCCGACCCTGAAGTCTATCCTACACCTCTGGACTTCTGCTATTGTTCTGCAACTTTTCTTTTGGTTTAAACCACTTTAAATTGGGTTTCTGTTACTTGAAGTCAAAACACTCTTTCCTAATTACTACAATGGAAATGTCACAGGATTCCTATGAATATTAAGATAATATAAGTGAAACCATCCAGTACAGTTCCTAGCCAAATGTTATTAATTAATATTTGATAAAACATTGAAATAGAGTAATAGGTTGCTCTCTTGGGGCCATGATCTACGACTCACCGCATTTGTCGATTTTAGAAAAATTTATATTCTTCATTTTCAGGAATGTTCATTACATGAAACATTTGAGGGGGGTAGAAATAGAGGGGTACAAATAATTAGGGTCTTTCAGCCTGTCTCATGCTGCTAATTGGGATTTGTTTTTTGGCATCTCACAGCTGTTTTTCCAATGTGTAGTCTGCAGACCACCTACATGAAAATCATCTGAGGTGCTTGTTAAAAGCATAAATTTATCCCTACACTCAAATTCATGAGTCTGTGGATGGGGCTAAGAGTCCACATTTTTAATAAGCTTTGTAGAGGCACACTATTATATTTCCTAAAATTAAACTTAACATCAATGTAACTATTAATAAATTTATAATTTCTATGTGCTTGCTTTTTGTAATATTTTGTGGTGATTCAAAAACAGACAAGTGTCTGTCTTAATTGTGCTATATTTAGATTATTTATTGACATATGTGTGAGAGTTTGTTTTTAAGTTCGGGGAAAATTATTCACTTGTTTTATTTTGTTTCTCAGCTTTACTGAGGTGAAACTGACAAAGTTGTGAGATGTTTGAAGTGTACGTCTTGATGTTATTTATATATTGTGAAAGGATTCCTCCCCTCTAGTTAATCAACACATCCATCACCTCCTATACTGACATATTTATTTTTATATGTTATGATGAAAACATATAAGTTTTACTCTCTCAGGAAAATTCAATTATACAATATAGTGTTAACTATGGTCACCGTCTCATACATTAGATCCTCAGATTTTATTAATCTTATGGCTGAAAGTTTATACCCTTTGTGCTATTTTAAATATTTCTTCACTTAAATATAGGAAGCAAGGGTTTTTCCACCTATTTCCCTGTGATTCCTTTTAGGAAAAACTTTATTGAGTTGAATGAAAACTTAAGTTTTAAAGATTATATGAGATCCCTTATTTCCTATTTTCAAGAAAACAGGCCTATCTTCCAACTCCTCTGATTTGTATATTATCAATGAAAAACATTTTACTTTTGCAAAGGAGTAGGGGTTATAGTAAAACCCTTAGTTTAGTATATAAATGTATTTTCATCATTTTCCTTCCATATTCCTTAACTTACTCATAAAGAAAACACTTAAATGCAATGAATTTGTAGAATCTTAAAGACAGCTAGCCTAGAGTTAGGCTAGGTTTTTCAAGATAATAAATTATACCATCTCTTTTTTCTTAATTAGATATGCATTCCTATTAGAACATCCCACTCCATTGTTCTTCCTGTCATTTCTGAAAGTCAAAGTGGGAGAAAAATGATGTGGCTGCCGGAGTTCCCTAAAAAGCCTGCAGGAACCTTTCAGCATGTGATGCCCTTTGACATATTGGCAGTACCAAGAGCTTAGGAAGCCCTGTTTATCGAGCCCTTAATATGTGCCACGTACTACTGAGCACTTTATATTTGTCAACTTATTTAGTTTGACAACAAACTCAGAAGACAGGCACTATTAATATCTCCATTTTAAATATGGGAAAACTGAGGCACAGAGAAATTAATAATTTTCCCAAGGTCACACAGCTACTAAATGATAAGCAACAAGTAAATTCAGCTTTGTTTATCAAGAGATGTAGATCAGCTGCTAGTATAAACTGCTAAGGTTTCTATGTAACACACGTCCTTCTTGTGTGCTTCCTGCTTCACTTAGCTGATTTCTACGGTATTACTGACACCCCATGGGATTCCAGTTTTCGTATTTGCCCCCTTCCTTGAAGAGTGAGCTCTCTGAGGGTGTTGTGTAGCTACTGTGACTAGCAAAGCACCTGACACAGTAAGCTTTGAATACAGGGGATGGCAAAAGTAGGTTTACAGCTGCTTGTATAGAAAAAGACATGCAGGTTATGATTATTACAGTAGTTTTATTAACTCAGGAGAATGTCACAATGCAGCTGCCCACTTTTGATCACCCTTGCATTTATGGAATGAATGAGCAATTTGCCACACAGCTAATAAGTGGCTGAGCCGAAGCCAGACCCAGGGCCATGAATGCCATTGCTTGGTTTTCATCCTGCAGTTAGACATATCTGGGTGTGAAATCCAGCTATTCTGCTTCACGGATATATAGTGGTGGACAAGTTATTTAATTTTTCTAGTGTTCATCTTTTTGCTTATAGAATTGAGGGGGAAAAAGAAACAATAATGTATAAAATGCTTAGCATAGTGACACATAAGACTCAATAAATGGTGATTGTGATTATTACTATTGGCTGACACACAACCTCCCTATATTCTTGGTGAGGAAAATTACTTTGCCAGTAAAAGGGTAAATTTGCCTTTTATAAAATTTCTAGGTATAGCACTGCGTTAATTATGATTAATAGGTTCTTACTAGTACCATTTATAGCTTTCCAACATACATACCTTCTTACATTCGGAAAAAACCTCCCACCCCAAGTGTATTTCAGCATTCACTGCCACGTTTCTTAACTAACTATATTCTCTAAAGGTTTTATTATCAAGCACCTACTAAATGCCAAGTGCTTTTGCAGTGTGTGTCTGCCACCTCACCTTTAAGTGAAACCATACTCTCAAGGCTACTTTTCTTGGTGAGTTCTCTCCCTTAAAGGGTTTGCGTCCTCCCATTTTTCAACTATCTCTTCTATTCAACTGATCGCCAAGTCTGTGTTCCCAGTTTGTATCTCCTTCCATCCAGCTCCCACTTCCTGAAAACTACCAAGTGCAACAAGCATGAAACTGAATCCATCTTCATTCCAGAAGGCAGCTGAACCTCATGAAAATCCCATTTTTGTTACCATGTTTTCCATTTACCCAGGCTCCAAATCGAAAGTTCTTACTCCTCTCTCTCCTGTGCTTCCCAAATCAAGCATCCAAATCCTCCTTCTTCTTTCACAACAGCAAATAACTCTTCATTAACATTCTCAGTGCCTACGCCTGACTCCAGATCCTTCCCTTCACACCTTAACTCTCCTATGCACTGTCCTTGGATTTGAACCATTCTTCCTCCAACACACCCTGCTTACCACATTGAGAACAGTATTCCTAAAACAGTCACTCTCCCTATGTGACTGACCTTACCAACATCCTGTGTTAAGGTCAGATTCCTCTACAATATTAGCCCAGGCTGTATCTTGCATTATAACCCTTAGGGCCCACTCTCTAGCCCAAGTATTTCTTCTAACCTTCTTGGACTTCCCTTTATTCAAGACAGATCCCTTGTAGCTTGTAACACCCGTCTTGTTCACAAATTCAAATCCCTCCTCTCAATGGTACTCAAATCCAGTTCAACTCTTTCTATCCCTCTTCACTTCACTTGGACCATTCACTTGGAAATGATCAACTGGATTTATCCATTGCATTAGTTGCATCAATTCTTTCATATTCATTGTTTATTTTATAGTATCATTTCCTTCTCAGTTATACAAATTTGTCTTTCAAATAAATGGTGAACCCTCTGAGGACCAAGTTAATTTCTTATACTCTATGTCTTCTTCTTTGCTTAGAAATGTGGCTAATAGTAAAAGCCCAATAAATATGTATTAATTTATTCCTAAATATTTTCTGATTGTATTTGATTATATACACGCTTAACATTTTTCACAAATATACAAACGTGTGTAATTCAATAAAGCAATTTTAATGAATAACTGTCAGAATTTTGTATGTCCCCTTTCCTATTATACATTTTTAAGTTGTGTTTTATGTCTAAAATATGTAAAGACATATCATGGACTGATATGTTCATATTTTTTTAATAAACAACATTAAAAACTCAATATCATTAGTTCCTTCCATGATGTTAAAGAAAAAACACACTTGAACTAGGACTCAGGCAACATCTCTGCCAGCCTCCAGATTCCTGTTAGAACAACATGGGGCTCAGTGTTTGGTAAAGATGAGAAGATAAAATCTAGCTATTTCTGACATTTCTCCTGCTCTACAATGTTGTTAAATACATGAACAAAGGCAAAGACGAGAATAAAGATGGGTAGATAACTCTTAGGAGAACTTAGGGATTCATCTGTTTGCATGCTTATTTCATTGACAAATGCAAATTGCTGATTTTTCACCTACAATAAAATCACAAACACGAGGCTCACTGAACGAATGTGTGTAAGCAGACATGCTTCGTTGCCGCTAACACCAGCTTGCATGCAAAAGCGAAACAATGAAGATGCATGAAAATTAGTGGACGTGTATGTGCGAATTACATTTTTAATGCTTTATGAGTCATCCACAAATGCTGGGAAGTGAGTGTTAAGTGCCATTATGAAGCCACATGACAAATTTTTTTTTCCTACCAGTTTTCTCAATTCCCACTGGAATCCGCTTGGCTGGCTCTGTTATGCCTGGGAATGATGCCAATAGAATTCTGAGATGACTGCTGGGGGGGCACAGAACATTACAGGTCCTACAGAAACAGTGGGTTTAGCTGCCTTTTTCGTCTGACAGTTGGATTTTTGGCTCTATTCTATTTCTTTTTTAAGATTAGATGATCAGGGTCTGATAATACTAACGTGCGTTTATACCCAATAAGACAATCAATCCAAAACCTAAGAATTCAAACTGTATGCTTTTGATTTACACATACCGAATAATCAGTATGCCTAAGCTCACAAACTATTCCTGAGATATAAATTCATGTAGTTCTGAACCTAAACCAATGTAATTCCCAATAAAAATTTCTTCCTAGACTTAATTTCTTATCAAAAATATTTTTAATAGCTTTTAATTACCTTGAAGCTGGAAATAGAAGTATTTTTGTTTGCATTTTTTAGAGTCTGGTTGACCCATTTAATTATAATTTCATCATTTACTTTTTCACCTTCTCCAAGATCTGATAACACATTCAATGTGTATCTGTAACAGAAAAGATGTATATTTGAGACTGAAAGGGGTGAAATTTGCTTCCACATCATTTATATCAATATTTAGATAAATATTTAAGAAATATTTCAGTTCTGATAAATATTTCTAATTATAGTCTGGTATTTGCACTTAGTTACATTCCAAAGTTACAAAGCTCAGTAATCAGAAACAAAAACTATGACATGGTATTTAAAAAAAAATTAAAACAACTCCTCACAAAGCAGTTTTTAAGAGACATTAAAAACAGTGATTGTTCCTAGAGATTTACCCACTTTTAAAATGAAGAATTATTTGCAAAGAATATACTGTCAATGGTAAATCATTTAACAATTAATATTTTCATAGTGTATTTCTTCTGTTTGTTATTCTTCAAAATGAACTAAAACTGTAGTTCAAATGACTTGTTGAAGGAAACTCACAGTGTTGCTATGAACACACCAGCCCTTACCTTCTCATTAGCTGCCACACCAGCGCCAGAGTAAGCGTCGCATTCCCCTCGTTCAGGTCCTGCCCGGCAATGCCAACCAGGGAGAAGTTGGCCTTATTCTTCCCCAGGTCCACTGCATAGTTACAGTTTTCAATCTATGCATAAGTAAAAGTGTTGGTATAAAAACAAATTTTAAAAGTACATCTCTGGAATCTGCGTACTTAGTTCAGTCATCTGTAAGACAACTACGGTGATGCCTTACCTTTATATTACAGAATTTCATTTCATAATAACCCAATGGAATTGAGAAAATAATTATTCCAACTTTATAGCTGAAGATATCCAAAGCACTGAGGGTTAACCTGGATAAACAACTGGCTGGGAAGTTTTAAGATCCGCCCTTACCTTAAAAGTCTTGACTATCCAAGATTATACATCTTATTAGAGGCAAATCTGTGACTAAAAACCTAGGTTCCCTGAATTCCATTAATAGAGGAAATAAATACAGTTTTGTCTAAACTTAAAGTTAAGGAATAGAGAAGAAAGTGTTTCATTAACAGTTTAACGTCATCTTCAATATTTTTTATCTAGATCTTATTCATCCTCTGAAATTCCACTTTTAGCCCACTTTCTTCAACAAAGGCTTAATCTTAACTGTACCAGCTGATAATAATCCAACCCTAGTTTAAACTCCTGATAATGCTTATTTTGTAATGCATATGTACCATCACATAGTTAACTTAGCATTTTATGTACTTTCTTTTGCCAACCATAGCAAAGCTCCTTTTAAAGGGCAAAAACTATAATGTATACAAATCTATATCATTCTTTCCCCACCCCAGCCCAGCACCCAGCACAGTGCCCTGCCTACAGTAAGACTCTGATGAATGAACCCCAAGTGAATTATTTATACATATATATGATTTACATTATACATATATAATTTCTATGTATTTGAGTATTTTATCTCCAAAATTATAAGCTCTTGTAATCTTGTAATATATCACCAGTAGTAAAAACTACTTAATACTTTTTAGAATAAATTAAACTTTAGTTAAGAAAAATAGTATAACTGGTGTCTCCTGATTTTCTTTCCCAAATTAGTTGAGGCCTCATTACAAAACAATTCAATCTAGGATACATAGAAATGTATTTCTAAGAATAAAAAAATAT
Organism: Tonatia bakeri; assembly: GCA_004024845.1. Taxonomy (NCBI): domain Eukaryota; kingdom Metazoa; phylum Chordata; class Mammalia; order Chiroptera; family Phyllostomidae; genus Tonatia; species Tonatia bakeri. The sequence goes on along the minus strand of PVIA01002381.1, from coordinate 153,037 downwards.
TTCCAGAAAAGGTGAGAAAGGGGCCACACAATCATAGATAATAACAGATAAAGGGGTCACCCAATAATTTGCACAAATAAATGATTATTGTTCTTTAAAAAAGAGAATTCAAATTCCCAAAGGTCAGTGTATAACAAATAAAAATGCAAAAAAAATCCTTTGAATCTGCTGTAATATCTGCTTAGTTCCCTTAATAAGTTAAATAAAATCTTTCATATGTATTCATTTTCTTAAAATACAGGGAAATAAATAATATTCCAATATTCTTTATTTTTTCTAGTAGTCATATTATACCAGCAATTTAGTCTGCCTATGAGAAGTATATGCTATAGAAATGGACAGATTAGAAAATAAAGGAAGAGACTCCTGCTTCATGGAAAACGGCATCAGCGCTCCGATGATGTAACAGTGTGAACGGGAGAGAGAGAGAAAACCCAACATATTTTCCAATGACATCCATTTCCTTAGGAAAATTTTCTAGCAAATCATAATAATCACTTAAATATAACATGTGTTATACTGAAAGGCCATTTGTTTTGTAGTTTAACCAAAATTCCTGAGAGGGATAATGGTCAGAAAGGAGGTAAGAGTTGCTAGCCTAGAGACCTAAGGCACTAGATATGACAAGCACTGAAAGTAAAAAAGGAAATGAATGCTAGCATAAGGGAAAGATGTGTTCTAGGTGGAGAGAAAGAGGGAGAGGAAAGGAAAGAGGGGGAAGGGGGAGGGGAAAAGAGAGACGGAGAGAGAAGGGGAGGGAGAGGGAGAGAGAAGTCCATGTGAGAGAGAAACATGGACTGGTCACCTCCCCCTCACCTTGACCAGGGTTCAAACCCGCACCTAAGGTATTTGCCCTGAGCAAGAATCGAACCCTCAATCTTTCAATCTATGGGACAATGCTCCAACCAACCGAGCCATTCAGCCAGGGCTTTTTGGCAACATTTGATTCTAAATTTGGCAAAGCACTTAAGCTCTGAAAAGACACAAAACTAAAGGAAGAATAAGAAATCAGGTTCCTAGAGGTAAGCCATGTTTATGGTAGTAGTTAACACTCTAAAAATGAATCTACCCCTTGAGAATGTAAATGCACAAAGTTCAGAGCACTGGGCAAGAACAGGGACTTAGAATTCCTAAAGCTGTCAGGCTAAAAATCTAGGAGGCAGTAAAAGGTAAGAATGAACACAACAAGAGGGAAAAAAATGGAGGGTGCAGTCTCACAGCGTTAATGGAAGAAATGATTACCAAGCACTTCAAATAGTTGGAACAAAAGTAAAGCTTAGATCATTTGGAAAATAAGAAAAATCACATAATGGGACACTGAGGAAATAATGCAGAAAGACTATTTAAGTGGTGCAGACTTATTAACTTTACATATGAATCAAAGTGATATCTGGTGACGAATGTACAAAGTCCATAAAGTAAGTCCCTGTGATACTGGGTCACGAAAATACTGCTTCTTTAAACATCTTGAATTTATTTCAAGTCTTATGCTTCATTCTATAAACAGCTAGTATTTGTTAAAAAGAAGCACTCTACCTATGATTCATTTGTCACATCTTGTAATTAACATAAAAAATTCCAGGTACAATGACTGGTTTAATTTTTGTTTTCCTGTTACAATTTGCATCTGGAAAACTGAAAAACCTTACATGAAATTAGTTACAAATTTTTCTGAATTCTACTTCCATGATTAGAATTGTAGACAAATCAAATAAAATTTAAAATGTAGGTATGTCCAACCACTAGATATATTGAAAAATATAAGTCTCTTATAATCATACTACGTATTTAACTAATTTTAATATCATGATGCATTTCCTTTTGTCTTATTTTTAAAGATAGTTTTTAAAGCATAAAGTCTGTAAATGCAGATTCATTCTAGAGATGTGAAGAATAGAAGTCCTTTCAGAATGCATGCCTTTCTGTGTATATTTTAAGCAAATTAGATTCATATGCATATATGCCATTTTATACCCTGCTCATTTCCATATCACTATTAGTAAAATCCTTAAAATGTTATATTTCAAAAAGATTTTAATTTTTTTTTAGAGAGAGGGTAAGGGAGAGAGAGAGAAAGAGGTGGGGGAGAAAACATCAATGTGTGGCTGCCTCTCACACACCCCCCACTGGGGACCTGCCCTGCAACCCAGGCATGTGCCTTGATGGGGAATCCAATCAGCGACCCCTTGATTCACAGGCCAGCACTCAGTCCACTGAGCCACTGCAGGCAGGGCTTAAAATGCTATTTTTAATAGTACACTCTACCTCACCTATGGGTGTATCCTTTTTATTAACCTATTATGGAACACCTAAATTATTTTGATCTTTTTGCTCTGTAAATATTGCTATGAGTATTTTGGCACACAACTTCCTGTCTTTTTCATTATTTCATCAGGTTAGGTAATAAGTGAAAATAATTTTTCTCAACCAGCCACTTTTTGTTTTGTGGGAAAATGCCTAACCAACTGAGTCATGCCAGCCCGGGCTCAGCATTATTATTATTTTTTAATTATATTTTATTGATTATGCTATTACAGTTGTCCTGATTTTTCCCCTTTGCCCCCCTCTACCTAGCAGCCTCCACTCCCTAAGGCAATCCCCTTGTTCATGTGCATGAGTCATGCAAGTAAGTTCTTTGGCTACTCTACTTCCTAAACTGTACTTTACATCCCCATGGCTATTCTGTAACTACCCTTTTATACTGCTTCATTCCCTCACCTCTTTACCCATTCCCCCAAAAACCTCTCCCAACTGGCAACCATCAAAATATTCTCTGTATCCATGATTCTGTCTCTGATCTTGTTTGCTTAGTTTGTTTTTCAGATTCAATTGTAGGTAGATTTGTATTTATTGTCAATAAAGTCCCTTTAACATTTCACAGAAGGGTTTGGTGATAATGAGGTCCTTTAGTTTTTTCTTGTCTGGGAAGCTCTTCATCTGTCCTTCGATTCTAAATGATAGCTTTGCTGGGTAGAATAATCTTGGCTGTAGGTCCCTGCTTTTCATGACTTTGAGTATTTCTTGCCAGTCCCTTCTAGCCTGCCAAGATTCTTTTGAGAAATCAGCTGACAGTCTTATGGGAATTCCCCTGTAGGTAACTAACTGCTTTTCTTTTGTTGCTTTTAAGACTCTCCCTTATCTTTAACCTTGGGCATTTTAATCATGATGTGAGTTGGAGTGGGCCTCTTTGTATCCATCTTATTTGGGACTCTCTCAGCTTCCTGGACTTGCATTGTCTATTTCCTTCACCAAATTAGCAAAGCTTTCTTTCATTATTTTTTCAAATGGATTTCCAGTTTCTTACTTTCTCTTCTCCTTCTGGTGCCCCCATGATGCAAATGTTGGACCTGTTGCAGTGGTCCCAGAGGTTGCTTATACTATCTGTGTTTTTTGGATTTTTTTTCTTCTTGTTCTGATTGGTTGTTTTTTGCTTCCTTATGTTCCATAAAATTTTAGTTGACTCTCAGCTTCACCCACTCGACTGTTGTTTCACTGTAAATTGCTCTTTATTTCAATTAGTGTATCCTTCATTTCTGACAATATTTTAATGCTGCTGAGATGATCACTAAGTTCCTTCAGCATCCTTATAACTAGTGTTCTGAACTCTGCATCTGATAGATTGCTTACCTCCATTTTGTCGAGTTCTTTTTCTGGAATTTCCATCTGTTCCTTCATTTGGGCCATTTTCTTTGTCTCACTTTGGCAGCCTCCCTGTGTTTGTTTCTATGTATCAGGTAGAGCTGCTCTGACTCTGTGTCTTGGTAGTGAGACCAACTGTAACAGGTGTCTTATGGGGTCTGGTGGCGCAGCCTTCCCTACCACCCAAGCTGGGTACTTGAGTTATGCCTTTTGTGTGTAGAGCTGAGTACACCCTCTTCTTGTAGTTGAGCCTTGGTTGTCACTGGCAGGTCAATAGGAAGGATTTACCCAGGCCAGTCAGCTGCAAGGATTGGCTGTGACCACTGATCACCAACATGTGCTCTCCATGGAAGATCAGCTGTGCAGAGTCAGGGTGACAGTGCTCCAGCGTGGTCTGTAGCTGTCCACTAGGTATGCTGGCACTAAGGTTTCCTGGGTGGTATGGGCTAAGGTCAGCTCCCACCTGTGTTTCATCTGGGGCCACCCTGTCTTAGCTATAAAGCAATCTGAGATGGCTGCTACTTGTGCTGGACTTGGAGATTCCTAGGCAAAGCCAAGCTGTGAATCTAGCCTGGCTGCTGCTAGTGCTGAACCAGGGCTCACTAAGGCCAGCAGTTGCTGTTTGAGAGGATGTAGGAAGTTGTGCAACATGAGTCAAGACCAGACATTTATATGGAAAAGCAGTTTGGGTGGGCTGGTAAGCTGGGTGGGGAGGAGTCTCTGGGGAGCTCCAAGGTGGGTCATACAGTGATAGCCGGCTTGCTGGCTCTATAGAGGGAAGATTTAATAAGAGGACAATGGCCTCTGCTTGTTCTGATACCAGACACTTCAGTTTCTCCCTCTATGCCACTAGTGCCTTTCAAGGTGCTAACCCACTGCTGGAGCTCAGAGGAAGTGAGCCTGAATAGGTGATTCCATAGGTGGGTTCTTGGAAGAGAAACTGCTTGGGGCTCCATAAGTTTCTTCCACCAACTCAATCCCCACTGGTTTTCACAGCCAGAAGTTGTAGGGACTTATCTTCTTGGCATTGGAACCCTGTGCTGGGAGACCTGGTATGCAGCTGGGACTCCTCACTCCTGAGATATTCCTTCCAAATTTTTATTCACCACACATGGGTGTGGGACCAGCCCATTCCATGTCTGCACCTCTCCTACTAGCCTGGATGGATGTGGTCTCTTTAATTCCGTAGTTGTCAGACTTCCATTAACTCGATTTCTGATGGTTCTGAGAGATGGTTGTTCTATATTTTAGTTGTAATTTTGATGTGGCTATGCGAAGAGGCCAGCCATGTCTGCTTATGCTGCCATCTTGACCAATCCCAATAAGCGAAATTATTAAATCAAAGGACTTTTTGAAGATTACTGATATGTATTACCAAACTGAATCTAGAAAGATTACACAATGAACATTTCCTCTAACAGTGAATGCAGTACAATCTAATTGTTTATTTCAAATTGCTTTTCTTGTGTATTATCCATTGTTCTTTTTTGGTAAATTATTCACTCATATTGTCCACTTTACTATTCTACTACTATAATTTTAGTGATAGCAATCACATTTTAGGAGTTGATTTATATGAACTATTTATGCTAAGGATATTAACTATTTGCCATATTTATTGCTAATATGTCTCCAAGTTTATTATTTCTGTTTGCTTTTTAATTTTGCTTATGGTATTTATTTTTGTATACATAAGTTTAGAAGTCTCTTGGCAGAATTCTATCCTTTCTCAAAGGTTAACTCAAAAACCACCTCCTGCATGGACCCTCTCATGATACATGTACCCTGTAGGCTTTTATTCCTTAGAAATCACAATATTCACTTTTGTGTGCACTGTGCTGTGCCATAGTTATACTCATATCTCCCTAACTTCCTTAGGGCTTCCTGAAGACCAACTCCATGCCTTGTACTATTTTATATCTTGCATTGTACAAGTACTCAATAAATATATGTTTAAAAATGTTAACAAAAAAACAGTAAAGATTTGGCAAGTTCTGGCAATTATAAAATAGTAATGCATTTATGATGCATCTCAAAGAACATTAAGTACTACAACTTGCTAAAGAGAAAAATGAGTATATAAATTGTCTCTGACTGGGGAAACTGCCTTCATCCTTCCAAACGTGTATTAAAGCACACTTGTAAAAAGGCTATTCAGCTTAACACATTTGGTTTGAATCAGAACTGTGAGAAGAGATCACACTTTACTAAGCTTTGAAAGAACTCTAAACCTTCTGTTTTATATCGGAACAATAACAACATTACTGCATTCACCTTCTTCATGTTCCCTCCAAGGGCAGGATAAGGAGGTTTGTTAACATGGCTCCAGTTGACTGGCACGCGGATCATTTCATAGAGCTGGAAGATCACTAAAGCATCGGCGAGATCACTAAAACAGGAGGGAAAGAAGGTGAGGGCAGAGGAAATGTTGGCATTACCCAGTTTTATTGAGCACACTGGAAATGGGCTTATGTCTTTAAAAAGACTAAACAGTCATTTAATGCTTAAAGGAGGACAGGATACATCATTTGACCCAGAACTTCTAACCTAGAAATCTGTCCAGAATTTTTTCATAAATGTTTACAGACCTATACATGTACAAGGACATTCATTGCCATACTATTTATAAACTTGGGAATGACCTAAAGACCTGGCAGTAGAGGGCTGCTGAATAAACAGTCCATACCATGGACTCCTGGGCCACCATAAGACATAATGAGGCAGATTTCTATGTCCTAACATGAAAAGCTTTATAAGACATGTTATGATACAAAAGGAACTGGCAGAACACTGCATAGCTTGTTATTTCTCAAATTTATTTTCAAAATTGAAACCATTTAAATACCTATATGTGCTATGGGCTGTTAACAGTGATTATCTCTGGGCCAGAAAAAAAGGAATATGGGAAGGGTTAGGGACAGATTATCATGCTTTATTTTAGTCTACATACTTATTTCCTGAAACTTGTACATTGGGAATGGAGTTCATATACTGCTTATGTATTATGACTTTTTAAATGACTTTAAAATTTTTTAAATGATTGCATAAAAATCACAATAACTACACAGGAAGCATTTGTTTGTGTTAAATAATGAGGGTCAAGTGGAAGGAATTTATGAGCAAGTAGGAATTACTAAAGTAAGAATTAGCACCATTTTGGATTCAGAAACACATGTTCTCCTGCGGTGCTCAAATTATGTCTATTGAGTCTATTTTCAATTCTGTATGCTAAAGACACAAAAAAATAGCAATTGATCTTAAACTTGCTATATACAGCTTTATAATATGGCTTTTCTCTCTCAACAACTTGCTCACTGAGTTATGTTTAGCTAAGATTCACATTAAAGTTACTTTGCATCTCTGAGCACACATGATATGCCAGTGAATGGGGCTTGGCCTTGCTGAGCGATGGAGGCAGAAAGTCTACTATGAAGGTAATTATGAGCTGACTAGGTTTCCTATAAAAACAGAAAATTTTGCATTAAAAATCACTAACGTATTTATATAGTTTCTGGAATCTCATCTATTTCATGAATTTTTCTCTTTTACTTTAAATGAATTCCCTCTTATTTCTATGTAGTCTGGCATTATTATTATCTATATTTTGCAAATAGGGAAACTGAAACCAAGAGAGTTAAAACAACTTTCAGAGAGTTCAAGATGTGCCCCAGAACAAACTTGTCACAGAAAAATTCTAGGGCTAATAGTTCTTAAAATATATTTAATAACTTGTTTAGATGAGAGAACTTTCAGTTAAAATCAATCTACATTATTCTAATGCTTTGCTTTGGTTTGCATTTGATATACTGTAGATGGGGAGCTAGAATCACTTACTGGGTTTAGGAAAACGAGCCAGGCACAAACTCATGGACACATGATACTGGAGGCAACTGAACCTCTAGCTATTGTTTTTCTATATACAGTGGTTCTCTTTAAGGTCATATTACTTCTGATAATTTTTTGAATTCCCTTTCCCAAGAAAAAGTTACATATGCCTAGAAGCCTTGTGTTAGCATTTCAGGATCTAACTACAGAAAAATCTTTTAAAAATTTGGTCAATTCTCCTCTCTACTGTCAACCATAGAGAACTCTAGTTTCTTGACATTTATGAACAAATTACCATGAGTTTCAACAAATCTTAATCCCCTAGTTTTAAAATTGACTTTTTAATCAAAATAGAAATACATACTCATTGTAAAACAAAACAAAATACCATACTTAAATTACTGAGATTAAAAATAAGTCTCCTCACTACTCTCAAATGCTGCCACACAGGTTGTATACTGTTTGGTATTTATCTCTCCAGATTTAAAAAAAAAAATTTATATACACATATGTATATGCTCAATTTTAAAATAAAAATAGGAGCATACTAGACCTGATATTCTTTTCTTTCAATTATGTATTATAGACATTCTTTCAAATGTCCATAAAGATCTAGTTCCCCTCACTTCCAGCATGTGAGTCCTCCACTGCCCTGCTACTAGGACAGGAGTATATCTCTTATCAGTTAGCTGGAATTTACACACCCTTTAAGAGTTTATCAAATATAAGTCTATCACATCAAAGTCAGTTACCATAATAAAGCTCTACTGGTTTTAGATTTTAAATAATATTTTGAATATACAAGAAGAAGAAGAAATTACTCCATCATAAATCCTCAATTAGCCAGTGAACTTGGTCTTTTGTGGCGTTAATCTTCAGTTCAAATTTAAATAATAATTTAGTTAATGTTTATTAAGGTATTTCCTTAGCTGTGCAAATTATCAACACATTTAATTAATTAGGCCTTTTTTCTTAAAAATATATAATTAGCTAAAGTTTAGTTCTTTTGCATTTTTGAAGCCAGGCTGGTAGATCCTGTAAAAAGAAAGTAGGAAGGTTTCCTTTTCAACCACACCTAGAAAGACACATTTTCATTAGCACTACCAGAGAGCACAAGAAATGATTCAGTAAAACATTTTCTTAGTCCTACCAAAGTTAATAATGTATTGTCATTTCTAAGAAAGAAACACTAAATTATAACAATGTGGGAAGGCAAATTATTTCTACAAATTAGAAAAAAATATACACAACAGCCATGGCTGGTGTGGCTCAGAGGATTGAGCAAAGGCCTGTGAACCAAAGGGTCACAGGTTCAATTTCCAGTCAGGGCAGATGCCTGGGTTATGGGCCAGGTCCCCAGTAGGGGGCGCATGAGAGGCAACCACACATTTATGTCTCTCTTCCTCCCTCCCTTCCCCTCTCTCTAAAAACAGATAAATAAAATCTTTATACATATAAAACAAAATATGTTATAATTAAGGTTTTGGCAAAGATAAACAGAATGTGACTCATAATGAAAATATTGATATAATGTTAAGAACTATTTATAGTATATTACTGTTCTACTCTGCTAAAATGGAAATAATTTATTGTTGGGAACCACCCTGCCTGGTTTCAGAAGCTGTAACCCCCCATGGCTAAGGCTGAGTAAAACACCTTGGGATCATAAGCCATTAGGGAGACAAAGGTTATCTTCCCAGCAGGGGCACCACTTCTGCCGCCTTTACTTCACCCTGCTTGGCCCCAGGCAGATGACTGGTTAGCCAATGATGGGTAAGATTCCTCAAGGGAGGAATGACCTAAGACAGGCATGGTCACGATGGTGCCATCAGGGAAGGACTTGGGGGACTATAGAAAAAGGGGGTGATGGACCCTCACCTCTAGGCTTTGACATAGCCTGAGTCCTCTGTCTGTCTGCAAGAAGTCTCCTAATCTCTGGGCTGCCTTACTTCCCCTGCCTGACTTAAGTCTGAAACAATGACAGAGGGTGGTACAGCCTTGGGCAGGAAAGGGCAGTTCCTTGGGCAATCAGGCCTAAGAAAGAATGCATAAAATCCTGTGAAATCTGTTTTGCTAAGAATGCCCTCAATTTTCTGATAAGGGTCTAAGCATAAAATGAGTTTGTTTCCCAAAGTTTTATGGCCCTTTAGCTAACTGACCCTGACTCAGAATAAGCCCTCATAGTTCTTTGAATGTTATCTATTGTTTGATCATTACTGCCTGACAATGATTGATGAGCTTTACCTGTATTCCTGTGCAAATTGAACCCAATAAAAGCCCATTGAGGAACAGGCTCAAGGCCCTTATCCTGTGAGAGATTGGCCACCTTTCCTCCCCAAGCAGATCCTGTCTTGGTAGACTTATTCTCATCCCTGGTGGATGGGAGTGGGGCTCTGTGGGCGGAGCACCCCCCACAATTTATTTTCCTGATTAATAATTATAAAAGATTAAGATGGATTATCTTTGCCAAATTGTTTATATGATCAAAAATTATAACTAATATTATCATACTATCTTTTTAAAAATACTGTTCTTTTAAAATCCATTCCATTGACAATTCCCAGCATTCTGTGATTTTTATAAAATGTTCTCATGTAAAGATACCTGTGGTATGAAACCAGAAAAGCTGGACACTCATCATAAAGCTAAAACACACTAAAATATTTACCTGTACAAATGATTAATGTATGGGTTGACCCCCAAGGAATTCATCCAGTTTCGAAATGTCCTCTCTTCTTTGCTCTCCCCTAGAGTAGATACAAGTTCACACTGATGATTCAAGTCAAAAGGAATAAAGAACTACATTTTAAACCATTCAGGCAGGTACAAACTGGCCATACATACTTTGCCATGGTTCCTATGGTATTACAAATTTTTTAGGTAAAAAAAATCTCTTATTGCCAAAGTCCCTTTTTTTCCCCTTCATCTACAAAACTTCTATTTGCTCTAAAATTTTCCACCTAGAGTTCTTTGATGTCTGTGAACTACTGAGCCATGGGTTTCTCTATCCAGAAAAGTAACAAATAAACCTATATAGTCTTATACGTAGAATTATATGCAAAGGGATTGGTTAAAAATTAATAGAAGGAAATCTGTTAGCAGCCCAGGTAAAATTTGCATATTAAACAGAAATAGAGAAGCTACACCTTTCTCAAAGCAGTATTACTAAATTTGTAGAGATGGGGCTTTACACAGAAAAGTGGCTGGGCACACAGGCCTACATTTAATTACACCAAATAGTGATGCAAGAGGTGAGATTATAGGTAATATGAAAATACGTTCTGAGGGAATAAAACTATTTTACAGTCTTCCTGAGTTATTTTACATTGTCACTACTAAAAATACATAAGGGTCACAGCCCTCACACCGGTGCTAAGAGAAAGACACGTTTCATCATAGGAAGTCCCTAGACCTCAAAGATCGCCTTAAGAAACTGCTGCAGGCACTATTATTTAACCTGGGATTACCTAAACTCCCCAAGACTCCCTCCATAGCAGTGTTTATTTCATTTATAAGGAAAACAAGGGCTACTGTGTTACACAACGTGAGCAGAGAGAGATGAGTTCTCCTTGCCGTTTCTGTCTTCTAGTCATCCCCTGGGTTACAAATAGTCCAAAGTGATCATAATATTACTGTTTGTTTTTCAGCAAAGTGAGGGGACAATGGAATGGCCTAGCCTGTTATCTCATCACCAGATTCCTGAAAAAATGAAACATTTATGGTATATCTCTCGTCGCTTCTAAACCAGAGGCAAGTTCCAGTCCCTCTCTAGACTCTGTCTCATGTGAGATTCCCAGGACAATCTGGCCTGTAAATCTACAGCCCCCGGAGCTCCAGGAGCCCATTCGATAGAGCCATCTCGGCATCATCTTCAGACTCAGTGCCACAGATATCAGACACCTGCACACCCAGGAGAGAAACCAAAAGCTTGTAAAACCTAAGGGATTCTGTTTGTGTCACTGTTCAGGAAATGATCTGCCTTCTGTACTTTCATGTGGTTTTCAGTGCCATTACCGAACAGCTTTCCCAGGATGTGTGAATTCTTGCTCTATTAATCTATAGAACCATATACTTTCTTCCTTAAATTTTGTCGACACTTGTCTACATAAAAAGTAACTGATTAATCTGTTGTATATGCCACTATCACTTCGTAATAAATAACCTACATAAACCCTTTTTAAAAAAGAACCAAGTTAAACTAAATATTTCTAGAAACCCTGCCTGCCTTATTTTATAGGAGTTATTAAACAGGTGCAAATTACATATCTGAACTTTCCCTAAAGTGACACAATAATAAACATATTATAAACCACAGCTGGGTTCATGTGACTTGGGTTTACTTTTTAGTTGTTTCTCTATTACAATCTCTTATTTTGCTATATATAAATTTTGTCCAGTAATAATTTTTACATATTTCCATTTCTGAAAATCCAAATTATGTTTTAAAATTACAAACATTAATAGTATAACAATTGTTTCATTTTTAATTAAAATAATGTTTAAAGTCTGTTGAACCCGGCAATATAGTAAATTATATTTAAAAGGACATTAACATGTACATTTAACTGTGTTTGGTGAGTTTCAGAGCTCCTCGTTTCTTCCTATTGTTCTCAATTGCACCATTATTTTAATTTTTTAATACCTGGTAAGTAAGACAGATTTTTTAAATTGAGCATTTATTTATTTAATACCATCTCAAGGTATCTTGGTAAGCAGATGCCACAGCCAGCAGCACTAGCGTTTGAGCAACAGCCATGATAAGCACTATGAAAACACGTGTATCCCAGACTGGAACGCTGTCTGCACTGCAGACGACTAAAGCAATCTTAGAAGTAAAATCTTAATTGCTGATGTAAAAGATAGAAAAAAACTACAAAACATTCTTTTCATTTTCAGGATCAAACTGACATCTGCAATTGAAAAGTTTCATGAAAAGTAACAAATATATTAAACATAGGCTACTAAGAAGAAAGAAAAGGAACTAACATATTTAACACTAACTAAATGTGTTAAGTGATGTACTATATTTTCATCCCCTATCTGACCATTATTGAGCACATACTGTATACTAAACTCTTTTATTCAGCAAAGGTCATTTTAACCCACTTTATAATACTTCAGAATAAGTATTATTATTTTTGCTTTATATATGAGAAAACCAAGGCTCACAGAAGTCACTTGGATATATAATGGGGGAACCATGATTGAACAAAGTACAATTCCACGGCCTGTGTGTTTTCCATCACCACAAATTAATTCTGACATGGTCTCTCTATACATATAGCCTATATATTTGGCTCAATTTCATATGAAGGTTTAATATTTAGTTGTGTTTTTTATGTTTTGAATTCCATACAGATAAAATTCTTTGCCAATGAGGACATACTAATATATGAAAATGGGATGTGATGAGGTCTAGCTTCAAACTTCATAAGGATCCATAAACAAATTTACAGAGGAAAAAAATTCCAATGACAGTCAGAGTCAAATACATTTTGGCAGATGTATCAGGACATACATAAATTCTAAATAAAGATGATTGATAAATATTTCCCATGGTATCTTCTTACATAAATATAGTAAACACTAATGGAAATATTTAGCAATCTGATTCACACTGAAAAATTCCAAAAGCATGCTGAACACTAGCAAAAGAATTCAAACGTTAAAAATAGGAGAACGAGCAAGTTGGAAAAGATATCTAGCAAGAATTTGGTGACTATAAAAAGCAGATCATTTTTAATATGCCACTCTAAACAATGCCTTCTAAAGTAAGACAGAAGGGTTTTGAAATTTTCCAGACTCTTAAAAATTTAAGTCTTTCTTTTTACTTAATTTTTTTAAAGTTCTAATTTCTCATCCTAAGTTTCTCTGTTGAGAAATCTATTATCTATCTTCCCCCTCAGTTAACTAAGTAGAGAAGATAGTCCTTACTCTATTTTACTGGATCTCAGGAAGAGTGAATTGAACTAATTATATGGTTCAACGCACATATTTGTTAACTCTGAAACTCCTTTTACTACTTAAAAACCCTGTAATTATAAAGTGACAAAGACATTGGAACTCTGGTTGTGGCAAAGAGAAAAAGTTCATGGAACTGACTTTCCATTCTATCTCACTAGGGAAGAAGGATAAGTAATGGGGGTGATGTGAATGAATGAACACTGAATCATCAAACCCTCCCCACCAAGAAATCCCTACTTGAGAACTACTTTTCTCCAAACCAAGGAAACTAGTGGGAATATTTTAGGACTGGCCCCTACCTCTGACAACTGCCACCACAGCTGTGGCTGTTTTGACTTCTAGTTGATACTAATGTGGGCTTTGGTATGCATGTGAGTGAGCGGGTGAGCATGGGAGGAGAAAACAGGAGAGGCTGGAAGACAGACAAGGAGAAAGACCTAGATATTGAGAATGCATTTGTCATTAATGACGATTCATATATTGTAAGCTTCAATGACATGCAGTGAGTGAAACATAGCTAAATAACACAAAATAATCCAAGTAATAGAATCTAACTAGATCCTTTCAGAGATTACTTGTGATAAAGTGATGGGTTTATTTTTTATTTAAAAAGGAGAGGGGTGAACGTTTAACATTAAATCGTGAAATCCATCGTCAATATTGTTTTCTAATGTGTTAACAACTATACTATTCCATCATTATAGAAGGCAAATTAGGTGGAGAATTTACATAACTGAGTCTTGCTCTGCTATTCTAATTAAGTTTCATTTGTGTTTCTTGCTTGTCATCATGCATTCTTTAGGCATATTAAGACTGAAAAAAAACACAGCATGAACAATGCAAAAAATAAATATCAACCCAGATAGAAAGAATAAATGGTACTAATAAAAAGAACATTCAGAACGAATATATTTATAGAGTATAGGAAAGTACTAAATACAGTACCTACATTAGGAGGGGTCAAATCTGCATTTCATGAAGCAAAATAGGAAAGTATTATAAATTATGAGACAGATAACAATAGCCCACACACAAGACAAGTATGAATATTGTAAATTTTTTCATGTACTCTAAAAACATTAAAAAGAGAACAATACTAGAGTCAAACTGTAGCTTTCAAAGGAGAAAAGCTACAGATAATAATTTTTTCCAATAGATAATTCATTGTCCATATTCGTGGTGGAGTTATGTTATGTGGTCATTAAAGAGAATTGTTTTTAATGTATGATAGTTTTCACTAACATCTTACAGAGAAATGACAGACAAGTACAAGATTTACCCCAGCACTCTCTTTTAACCAAAACCAACAGCCACTTTCTTTAATTTGAACTTTTTAATGGATGCACATGCCTACACACAGTAAATTATGTCTCCCACCACACTCCCACACCCCTGACAGTGCAGTAGCACAATAACATAAGAAGAGACATACAGTGAATCAATTAAAGCCAGAAAGAACATACCTTCCAATAAATCCATATCAATGTCATTATTATCAGGCTTGTGTAGGCATGGGTATGTGTTAAAGAGATTAGCTACAAAAGCTAAATTAAGTTTAGGATTGCCTGAAACCACGTCTGCAGGAGTGACGAACTGTCTGCAGCCCAGTTTGTCTGCTTCTTGAAGCATGAATCCAGCACGCTTCAGGTCATTTTTCTCCTAAACAATGGTACAAAATAAAAATGGTCAAGATTAGATTTTTGATTGGCATAGCTTTTTATAGATATATACAGGGTCTGGCAGAAGTAATGCCTGCTTGAGTATGATTTTGGTAGGGTAATGATAAGCGTGTAATAATTTCTAGTTTTAATTTAACCATTTCACCTAAAATGTCATGTGATGCGCTTGAGTGTGATATTGATATATTACAGAATTATATGCTTATGGTTTTGTAATAAAAGATTTTGCAATAAAAAGGGGTGTTATTTATGCTGGACCCTTTATATGCAATTACTCTTCTGGAAATATATCTAGTAATAGCTCAAAATAAGGTCAGAACATGCAGGAATTCCAAATCAACTTCCCTGTTTAAGTCAATAAAGATAAGTCTCTGAGTTTTCTTGCTGGGGTCAGAGTAATATTCACCCTCATTGCCAAAATACTGAATAAAACTCTCAAATACTGTATCAGGAACCTCCTATTAATCAAATTATAGATAACTTGATCAAGGCCATAGACTGGAGTACCTTCTGGCTAAGAGGCTTAGTTGTCTCACCCATTCTAGCCTGAATGATATTTCCAGTAGACTCTTTTTTCAATGAAAACAAGGTGGGATATTACGTTTTAATTTAAAAAATATTAAAATCAGAAGGAACACTATTTTTCACAATTGCAAAAACCCCAGAGACAACCCAAATGCTTATCAAAAGAGGGCAGATAAATAAACTGTTATATTCACACAATGACGTACAAAAATATGAGTGATTTAGGAATACGATGCATTTAAAATAAGTACCAGAAATTTAAGTACAACGTGATAAACATTATATGAAGTTAAAAAGCAAAATAATTTAATTTTGCAAGGAAGACATTTGGTCAGCAGAAAAGTGCGTAAAAAAGAAAAGCAAAGGAACAATGAACACAGGATCCGAGGCAGTCATTACCACATTGGGCAAGGCAGGGAGGAGGGAGCAGGAAGAGCAGCGGAGCTAAAGGCACACCAATGCCAGGCCCTAGCTGTCTTGTTGAATCGCGAGTGCACAGAGGCTGTTACAGCTTCAAAACAAACAACTACAAAAATATTAGTTCTCATGTTTTCTTGGGTTCTTCCAATCTGAAGTCGTTCCTAAGACTTTTACTTTTTAATTCCATGATCTTGACACTTGAGGAATACTGGCACACTCCTTCCCAGTTATTCTGTAGAATGTTCTTCAGTTTGAATTTGTTCAATGTTCTCTCATGACTGGATTGATGATATATGCATTTTAAATATTTTTTATTGAGATATAATTCATATCTCATAAAATTCACCATTTTCAAGTATACAATTAAGTGTTTTCAGTATATTTACAGAGTTGCAAAAACATCACCACTATCTAATTCTGGAACATTCTCATCCATCCCCACCCTCAAAATAAAGAGTGAAGAAACAAATGAACAAATGGATATGCAGGAACCCACGACCAGAGTATATCATAAAGGAATTATGGCTTATCTATGGCAAGTCTGTGACCAGACTTGCAGAAAATACAAATGTAAATAGAATCAGAGAGAATGATAAGTTTAATGGTTTTCAACAACAATAAAATGTTACTAAGGTAGACATCAACAAACCACAGTTTGTGACTTTATATAGATCTTAATTCAAATAAACTTTTAAAGGAAAATCCAACATTGTAAGCCAATTTGAAACATCAATGTTGATGAAATATTTAAATGACACTACAGATTATTTACCATAAAATATTGTTAATATTTTCAGGTAGGGTATTACAGTTATATTTTGTGTCTTTATCTTTTAGAAACACATATTGAAATACTCATTGATAAAAAGATATGTCTAGGATTTGCTTCACAATAACATGGAGGAGGAAGGAGCAGGCAGGTGGTAAACGTGAAAGAAGACTGACTATGCGCTGACAGTTGATGGCCGCAGTTCAGTATACTCGGTCCGTTCGCTTTTGAATACGTTTGAAATTTTACATGTTTTTTAAGTTCCTAATTTTTTGACTCAAACTAATTTTCACATTTGCATACTTTTGCAATACTAAATTTCTTAGATGTTTCATTATAGTAATGTGAAATATAGTTAAGTAATGATTTAAGTTGTCTTTAAAACTAAATATTAGGGACATTGTGCTTTAAGGACTTAGTAGATTTTCACAGCAAGTATACTCTGACCAGATTTTAGTGTGTAGATAGAACCATCTCTAATATTTACAACTTCCATTAAAGAATGGGCTTCCTAGGAATTGTGTTAGATGGATCAGGATCTGTCTCAGCCCTTCCTACACCATAAACACAAGGAACTGTCATCTTTTATTTGGTGTATTTCCGAATATAATATAAGTTGGAAGAACTCATAATCGATTGCTTAGCAGTCTCACAATGGCTTGCTACCTTTCGTAGTACACAGTGATAGTCACACAAACACCATGTGGGTTCTGGCTAGGCTGCACCAGGGAAAGCAGAGGGGGGTTGATTCCACACATACTCAAGGCTGGAATTCCGCACTTCGCTTTCTTCATGAAAACCAGATGACTTGGCGTGGAGATTTGGAGCTTAGGGCATGGAAAAACTTCTGAAAACCAAACTTTAAGGAGGGACTGAGGACGCCACAGAGGATGCTGCCTGTTGAGAACTGTACTCTCAATTGACTGTACTCACTAGCCAAATGCAGGGATTTGGGGGCAAGGGGAATGGGGAATTATTACCGGATATAGCTTTCACTACAAAACGATGAAGAAATTCTAGATGTGGAAAGCAGTGATCATTGCACACAATGAAAATATACTTAACGCCTCTGAACTGCATACTCACAAATGATAAAAATGGTAAACTTTATTTTATGTTTATTTTACCAAAATCTAAACATTTTTTTAAATTAAAAACTCTACTCACATTAAATCCTGAAAGATCAATGGCAATAGCAGGTCCATCATCCCGGTCACCTTTAGGTGCAATCTGATTAAGCAGATGAAAATAGGCTCTTGAATCCTTCAAGGAAAGAAATGAAATAGGATTTTTAAAATGAATAAAATCATCATTGGAAAAGAAGTACTCAAAAGGAGGAAGCAGCCCCCATCTCAAAGAATGGAATAATAACTATTAACTTTACTGATTACTTACAGGCTCCTGAGTGCACTATGTATGCTATTTTGCACTTCAGAGCTTCTAGCAACACTGTCCCCTACTGGAATACCCTTCCTCACCTTTTTCACTTGTTTACACTGCCAAGCATCAGCATCTGGCAAGATCAGGATGAAGTGTTATCTTTTGGAAGCTATCCCTATGACCACACTGTAATCAATCATCCAGTGAAGTCATATCCAAAGACGGCTACCATAATTCTTCCCTGTACATTTATATAGCTTCTTCCATTAAAAGTCAGAGTCTATTGGCCCTCCCCTTGAACTTAGACTGGACTTGTGACTTGCTTTGACCAAGAGAAGCATTTAAAATGGTGTTCTGGGGTCTCCAAGCACAAGTCTTATGAGCTTTTGCTTGGGTCCTCTCGAACACAGCTTCCACATAAGAAGTCCAACTATCTGAGACTGCCAGGCTGTGAGAACACCCAAGCTAGTCACATGGAAAGGCCTCCCAGAGAAGCAGTGAGTAACTAGACATGTGACAGGTGCCCTTGCCCTACTCCAGACCAGCAAAACTCACAACTGAATGCAGAGTTAGTGATCCCAACCAGGACCATCTGAAGGAGAATCACCCACCAAGCTCACTAACCCACAGAATCCTGAGAAACAAGTCGTTATTTCAGTTATTCAACTTTTGAGTGGCTTGTTATACAGCAATAGATAACTGAAATATCCATCTACTAGATGTGTTCTCTCCCAGTGTAAGCTTCTCAAGAGCTAGGTCATGGCATCCCCCACGCCTGGCATAATGTCCCACAGGAAGGGTTCAATAAATATCTGACGAACTGAAGTTTAAAACAGAAGAGTCCCCTGCAGCCAGGAGGAAGGTGGAACTCCCCTCCGGGGGCTACAGTCCCCCGCCTCCTCCTGTGCCTTCAAGTACACAGCCTCTGGAAGACAGCCCAGCCCTCTCCGGCTGGGCGCCTGCGGCGGAGGGCTGGCTTGCGATGCAGATTTTTTCTTGTTCCATTTAATTGTTTTTCAATTATAGTTGGCATATGATTTTATATTAGTTTCAGGTGTACACTCCAGTAATTAGACATTATGTAATTTACTAAGTGATTACCCCAATAAATCTCGTACCATCTAACACCATACATAATTATTAGACTATTATTTATATTCCACATGCTGTACCTTATATCCCCATGACTATTCTGTAATAACCAATTTGTACTTTTTTCTCTTTTCTTTTTTTTTTAATTGTTTTTAGAGAGGGGGAAAGGGAGGGAGAAAGGGAGAAAAATACTGATGTGATAGAGAAACACTGACTGGTTGTCTTTTGTACATGCCCTGACTAGGGACCAAACCTGCAACCTAGGCATGTGCCCTGACTGGGAATTGAACCAGTGACATTTTGCTTTGTAGGACAATGCCCAACCAACCGAGCCATACCAGCCAGGGTATTTTTTTTCATTTTCTTTTTAATCCTCACCAATGGATATGTTTATTGACCTTAGAGAGAGAAAAAGGGAGAAAGAAGGATGGAGACAGAGAGAGAGACATCAACGTGAGAAACATCAGTAGGCTGTCTCCCGTATGTGTGCCCCATCTAGGTACTGGACTCGCAACCCAGATATGTGCCCTGACCAAGGATTGCACCCGCAACTGTTCTGGGGTATAGGACAATGCTCCAACCACCTAATAACCGTCGGAATGTTCTCTGTAACTATTTCTGTTCTGCTTGTTAGTATGATTTTTAGATTCAATTGTTGACAGATATGTATTTATTGCCATTTTATTGTTCATACTTTTATCTTTTTTTCTTCTTCCTTTTAAAAAAGACCTTTTAACATTTCATATAACACTGATTTTATGGTGAAGAACTCCTTTAGCTTGTTCTTGTATGGGAAGCTCTATATTTGTCCTTCGGGTCTAAATGATAGTTTTGCTGGGTAGAGTAATCTTGGTTGTCAGTCTTTGCTTTTAATCACTTTGAATATTTCTTGCCTCTCCCTTCTGGCCTTCAAAGTTTCCATCAAGAAATCAGCTAACAGATATCCCTCCCAATTTTCACCCAGCCCACATGGATATGAATCCAGCCCATTCGGCATGTCCACCTTTCCTGCCTCAAAGAAGCTTCTCCTTTAAATCCCTAGTTGTAGGACTTCCATTCAGACAGATTTCAGGCAGTATTGAATGATGGCTGTTCTGCAGTTTAGCTGCAATTCTGACATGGTTGTAGAAGGATTCAAGCACTACATTTACCTATGCTGCCATCTTGAGTGGAAGTCCCAGATAACTGTCAATCCTTTGGTAAAAACTCCAGCATTACAGGCAGCTGTAAATATACCCAAAGGGCAGAATTCTTTGGCCTTACACAAAGTCACTGCAGTGGGCAGTGGTGGTATGGACGAGTCAGCGCTGACCCCACAGTCCACACATGATGGGTCTGTGGAGCAGACAGCTATGAGCAGGCAGTGCTGGACTGGAGCGAGTGGGGACCGCGGTCCCAGACCACTGCAATTATACTAGCACCTCTGAGCAGGGTCTCTGCTGTGTCTCCCTATCACAGACATGGAATGAATGCTCTGCAGCCACGGCTGACTTCAGGGTCCGGACTTTAAGAGTAACAGAAGATGAGAGTGCTCCATGTCTGCTAGTTATAACAAATCAGATTTACAAGATAAAAGGCAGCTTTCTGTAGAAGAGGTGAAAACCAGAACCCAATAGTGGAACATTAATTATGTGGAAACCTGCTAAAATGCACTAATATTTGCAAGGTAGTCTTTGATTTAATGATGGAAATTCAAGCCAGAGAGATTGAAGACAGCAAAGAAAAGGAGAGAAAAAAGAAAAATAAATGTTTAGCCTTGAGAATCAGAGAAACATGCTGCATTTTATAATCAAAGCCCAAACTCCTTTCTTATCTTGGCCATATTAATAAATATTATATAATGTATAAGCACTTCCACTGAAGACTCAATTCACTATAACTACTTTAACATTTTACAAATTGTTATGTATCACTAAAAGCATGAATTGGAACTA
The DNA here is from genome assembly GCA_004024845.1 of Tonatia bakeri. NCBI lineage: Eukaryota > Metazoa > Chordata > Mammalia > Chiroptera > Phyllostomidae > Tonatia > Tonatia bakeri. Next base: position 131,810 of record PVIA01002381.1, on the reverse strand, counting down.
CACTGAAATCTCTGTCACTTAAAAAATAAATTAACGTGGCTTCACCAAGGAGCAAAGTTCCAACTATTTCAAAATTATCTACATTTATCAAGGTCCTGAATACAATATATGAGCTTGTGTTTTGAGGGCAGTCTCCCTTAACCTGTTAACGAGGTGAGATGTGGTGGGGGATGGGAGGAAAAGCTACTTTCTCTAGTTTATTAAAAAGTTTTACCGCTGTATCACATAAAAATATCTTGGTTTTCCATAGGAGTACAAGAAGGGCAAGAGAAAGAGAGCAGGGGCTTGAAAACCTATTTGAAGAAAAAATGACCGAAACCCTCCCTAACCTAGTAAAGGGAAAAAATGCACTAGGTCCAGGAAGCACAGAGTCCAAAACAAGACGAACCCGAAGAGGCCCACTCCAAGACACATCATAAGTAAAATGCCACAGGTTAAAGACAAAGAATATTTTTTTAAAGATTTCATTTATTTATCTTTAGAGACAGGGAGGGAAATGCTGATGTGTGAGAGAGAAAGCAGGGACCAGGTCCACCACTGAGGCAGGTGCTCTGACTGGGAGAGGAACCGGTGGCCTTTTGCTTTGCAGGACTATGCTTGACCAAGTCAACCAACAACCACACCGGACAGGGCCACAGAGAGAACTTAAAAGCATCCAGAAAAAAGCAGATAATGACCTCAAGGGAGCTCCCATAACACTGTCAGCTGATCACTGATCTCTCAACAGAAACATTTCAGGCCAGAAGGGATGAGCATGAAACATTAAAAGTGATAAAAAGCAAAGACCTACAACCAGGACTTTGCCCAGCATGGTTATCATTTAAAATTAAAGGAGAATCCTGAGTGGTGTGGCTCAGTGGGCTGAGCACTGATCTGTGAGCTGAGGGGTCACTGGTTCAATGCCGGGCCGGGCACATGCCTTGGTTGCAGCCAGGTCCCTGGTTCAGACACATTCAAGAGGCAATGGATTGAAGTTTCACTCTCACATGGATGCTTCTCTCTCTCTCATTCTCGCTCCCTCCTCCTCTCTCTAGAGTTAACATCAAGGGATCAAACCCAAGTATAGTGCAGAAATCCATACAGTGACACAGACCAAACATCAAGCCTATGTCACCACTGTATGGTGTGTCCCCTGGACGACTTCCAGCACATGACTTGGGATGGGGAATCTACCACCGTCGGGTTTTTCTTTTCTTCTTTGGAACGGAGCTAAGAAGTCAATTCACAGGGGTTTGTTTTCTTTTTGTTCAGTTCCAATTTCATCAAGTCAAAGGTGTGTTCAGGCATTTCAAGTAGCAGCCGTGTATGTAAAACTAACAAAATCAGGCTCTTTAGAAACTCAACTTCTTTAGATATTACACCCAAGTCTGTGGTGTTACATATTTGTCCTTCAAGAGTTTGAGATGTACATCTTCCACTACATATTTTTCATAGGCTGTGCCATGTGCTGAATTAAAGCACCAACGTAACAGTGGCCCTGTAACCTCCACTGCAGTCTTATTCAACCAGGGGTGCTACCCCCTAACACTGTGACTTTGCTTTGAGACCTTCCTTGACCTCGGTACTGAGGTGCTATGAAGTCAGCTGACAAAGATGTTACATGTCTTAGGCTTATGGCCACTACCCAATTGGTTTATTTGCAATTTGAGCCATTTAAAGACCAATAAACTTCCTTTAAAAAATAAAAGACAGCCCCCCAAGTAAAATTTTAAATGAGCATGGAATAGATGAAAGCAGACAATGTCACTTCGAAGAGAGAGATTATCATCTAAGTCATTGTGGCAAAAACATAACCTGACTGAAGGTGTTAACATATCTAAAGAGAAAACCTGAAAAAAATTACAGAGAAGAAAAAGTCACAGGGACCCAAGCTGGCAATGCCTTTCCGGGCAGCGCCCATGCCAGCTGTCACTCCGCACACTGAATGTCAGTTTCCTTGACAATGTCTCCCAGCAGGGGAAGGGCTGCAGCTCCCGTGGCTGACAGACCCACCTGAAGATCCCCTGCACCCTCAGACAATGTGCTCCCCTAGCAGCTGGTCACTGACAAAGTGGCCGTAAGAGTCCTGAACTGGCCAGGCCCACACAGGCCTCTAGTCCAGCAAACAGATAGATTCTCAGACTGCCTGTCACTTTATAATTTAGTCCAGCTGTGGAGTATAAAACGCAAAGAATGCTGTAATCTACTAGGAGCATCTTCCCCTCACAGCGAGCTGTAGTTCTTATTCAAAGCCCAGGAACCAGTATTTTTTAAATATAAGATTTTGTAATTAGCATTCCCAGAGAAATGCAAAATCTCACTTCTGACACTGCCCTTGTGAATTCAATTTCAATTCAAATTTAAGTCTGCATCCCTTTCGTTTTCACATTCTATTCTACGTCACAGACTTGGACATTAAAGTGGAAACCTTGATGTCGTGGCTGAAGTTGCTGATGGTGTGCCATCCTGCATTGGTCAAATGGTAGTTCACCCAGCGCAGCAGCAGCTCCTCAGGGGAGAGCTTCATCAGCTCCTCCAGCTCCTCGCCCTCACTCAGCAACGCGATCAAAGCTGAGATGAAAACACTGAGACATGAGTAAGTACTCCCTGTGGTAGGCGCACGCCAATGAAGAATAAACATTTTTGATGATCATACCTTCATTCCTGGAAATCTCAATATCAGCAAAAAGACCAACTTTGATGATCTGCCAGAGAAGTCCCAGGACTAAGTGGGGCTTTCCCTCTTTGAGGTCCTGGGCGCCGATGTTGACCACCGTACAGCCAATGGCCGAGGCAGAATTCAGGGCTAGGTTTAAATTTTCCTGAAGTGCAGTAAAGAAAAACACCCATGAGGAACTACTTTCCTAAAGTCTTACCAACAAGTTGTGAAGGTAAATAGGAAACAATGGATTGTGAAATTTCAGATCTGTGAATATAAATAATATTTAAATATGCAAAACACTACTACTCTACAGAAAAAGTCCGTGGTTTTAACTATTACTTCTATATGCCAATGACTTTCAAATCCACACCTTCTCCCAGCCCCACCTCAGACTCGGTATGTCCAAACCTGAAGCAGGCTTCCTTGTCATACTTCCCTGGTTTTCCCCTAGTTCCCTGTTAAAACTGGTTTTTCTTTATTTCCTGTCTCGGTTGACAGGACCAACATTCATTCTTGCCTTCTTTCTTCCTAAGTCAGAAATCTGAGGAAATCCTTGTTTTTCCTTGCCTACCACTCCCAGTCACCAAAATCTGACAATTCCACCTGCTTAACACCTCTGGAAATTGTCAGCGCCTTTTCCAGGTGTCTTAATTCCCTCTTAATGCCCATCTCAAACTGTCGACAATCCATATTCCACAACACTCTGCTGTCAGTGATCTCAGTAAAATAGAAACCCGATGGAGTTCCCTGGCTTTAAAACCCTTCAAATGTTCCATCATTCCTACTATGTCCTCTCACTCACTACATAGGACCTTTGAACTTACTGTTCCTCTGCCTGGAACACTCTCCCCCAATATCCCTAAGTCCTTTAACATTGCTCAAATGCACCTAATGGACTTCCCTAGTTATCCTACACAAAACAGCAAGCATCGCCACAATCTCTGATGACACTCATTCTTCCCTATTTTACTCCTTTGCGTTCTCCGACATATTATATACTTATACACTTACTATTATATCTCCCCCAATTAGAGTGTGAGCTCTGTGATAACAAAGGGTTTTGACATGCTTGGGGCTGTTTCCCTGGTACTTAATGCATAGTATTCAATAAATACTTATTGAATAGGTGGATGAATGGGTACGAGTGATTAAAGGCAAGGAAGGCAATGAGAGGGTCAAGTCTAAATTCACAATATGACAATAATCAAAACCCCTTATCTGCTAATATTGGACTCTGGCCTCATCTCCTAATATTCCACTTGCACAGCCCATGCTTCAGCCAAGGTGGAAGGTCCTTTAGAGCTCCCAAGACAATGCCAGGGCTTTGCAGGTAGTTTTTTGTCTAACTGCAGTCAGCAGTAAAACTCAGCTTTGTCTCATCAACAGGTCATGTTGTTGATACACAGGGAATCGGCTTTTGACGTTAATTTTATTCAAAACTGTTGGCTTTACAGGTAGAGCAAATGACTTGTAAGTAATTAGCTTTAAAATGTATTGAAAGTAGGAAGCTAAAATCCTCTTCATTGAATAAATGGTAGTTTCTAATTGGTAAATACAACATTACTGCCCTACTGGTATGTAGGGAACATGACAACCACTATTGTCTAAAGCCAGTTTCAAACATCTTAAGAGCAAGAAGACACAGGAGAACCCCATAAAGAGGCTGTTCCCCAAGTCTTCACATAGACTACCGCCCTGAGTGCTCGGCCTTCCTTCCCGAAGACCTGTGTTGGTGGGGAGAGACAAGGACAAGGGGGACTCTCCACCAGGGGGACATGGGAGAGCTGTGGTTCTTCCCTGAGTTTCAGTGCCCTAATCTGTAAAACAGGGTATCTTTACAGAGATGCTAACAAAAGCACAAGCAAACACAGCAGTTTAACTCCAGTTACCCACCCATCTCTCCCATCCTCTTTGTGCACCCCTGGGCTGTGTCTGAGATACAGCCCACTCTCCAAGGCAGAAAAATTTCCACTGCTGTTTCAGATGGCTTCTCATGTCCCTTCTATTTTGATTAACTATTTGATTTTTTACTAACAATCTCATATAAGTGTTGCATGTTTTCTTTCTTTTAATTCATACCACTTTGCACATTTTTATTTTCCATAAAGTTTCAATTCACAATGAGCTCACTTCTGTTAATGATTCTTAGAGGGCACTTATTGGGTCAGTAAGAATAAAGGTATTATTTGTTATTCAGATTTCATCATTTGATATATTATCACTTTTAGTTCATTTGGAGCACCCAAATGGGATCTATGATTTCCCTACTTTAACTGTAACTGTATGTCAGGTGCAATTAATGTCATACTTTTGTGTATATATTTGTATGCATATGTAAGCATAAAATATATACACATATACTGTGTATGAATATGAATATATGAATTACACTGGAATTTTTTACGTGTTATAATGAACAGATTCAAATTCTTGTACCCACTCTTGTTAGTTTCCAGACTTTTAGGTCCCCAAATCACTAATCTGCTCTTTAGTCTTATTCCTATAATTTTTCTTTTAATAACGATAAGCAAGAAAATAAAGTTCAATTGTACACTGAGTAGAAGAGAAAGGAAGAAGTCTCTAAGATAAAAGTGAGTCCTCCTATTAACTACTTGATCTGCCCCTTCCCTTGTTTTCATAGTTACTGCATATCATTTTCATCCTTTTGTTTTCCTTCTTTCATACCTCATGCTCCTATATAACGCTGCAATCATAAAATGAAAAATTATATCATCACTATCTGTATAATCTTTTACAAATGAATTAGGCTTCTTTGGGATAAATTTTCCTAGAAAACTGGTATTTTTCTAGCAGATCTACTCCCAGAACTCCAAAATTACTAAATAAACCAAATAGATTTAATATCCACAGTAATACTTTGCTCCTTCCCAGAGGCCTGTCTTTTCTCATTCTATAATAGCACACTCTTTCAAGCATCCTTGAAAACTAGACTATTTACACCCTACTCATATTGAAAGATTGCTATCTCAAAAAATAAAATTATACAAGTCTTAGTGCCTCAGACTCATCCTGAGCTATTACAAAGTACTTACAGAATATTTTTCTTTTCTTTAGTGCACTGCATACAAGTATTAAAAGTAAAGCCAAATAAATTTATACAACACTAAGAAATGCTGTATTTCAGATTCAGTACCTTAAAAAAATTGTGTGACACACATTCTAGAAATAAGACTGATATGAATGTTTTCAACAATCACAGATACTAGATGAAGCATCCTGATCCAAGATGTGAAAAAAAAAAAATCTTCTGGCAATTACAATCAGAAGTGGGCTTCTTCAAGAATGGTGGTTTCTGCTAAGGATAAGCATTACTATTGGCTTACTGGGGAGGGGAACAAAAAGTTATGTCAGTCAACATTTAATTGCATAATTCTCAGAGATGACAGGAAAGGGAGTACCCCTTGGATAGTCCAAAATTAACCACGTGCCACTGCCCTAAGGTCATACAAAACTTTCCTACAGAAGAGACCTAACAACGCCAGCCAAGCCAAGGGCTGCACCTGCCGCTGGAAAGGAAGGGAAGCTCGGCAGAGCTCACTTCTAACGCTGCAGTTTGACCAGCCACTGTTGAACAGTTGCTATGGCTACCAGCACGTGAGAGTGGCCAGATGGCACAGGGATGGAAAGGATGGATTCTGCAGCAACAGCACTGGGGTACACACTGGCTCTGACACTGTGCAGTGTGTCATCATCTTTCAAATCAGAGGGTGTTAGTTTAAGGCTGCTGGGAGGGATCCAAGGGATAACTCTTGTAATACATTTAGAGCGCTGACTGGTACCTAGTAAGTACCTCGTAAATATTAATATCTACCCACTGATCTAGACATTTTGAGGGGAAAAGGGCGGTAACTATAAATTCCTAAACCTTAACAAAATGTGAATGGACAGGCTGACTACAGAACCATTTAATACAAAAAGAATAGCTAAACTTGTTGTGAAATGGTAAAATTATGCACTTTTTTCAACCAACCAATGAAAACACTAGCATACAGAAAATATTCATTAATAATTACAATATAACCTGAATACTATTATCTTAAGTAAAGAAGTTCATCCAATGTACTTTGGATCTTAATTTAATTCATTACAAAATATAGCTGAATTTTTATTTAGTAAAAACCTAGTTTTCATATGAAACTGAAATTATGTTAAATCATAGGTATTACTTGGGCATAAACTTCCATTAAGAAAGGCTTTTCATTCCTCAGAGTAACATGATAACTGACAAAGGATAAATACTTACAGAAATAGTGAAAGGGGTGAGCTTTCTCTTATTAATGGCTCTTTCATCAATTGTATCTGGTTCAGACAAGTTGATCATTTTGCTAAAGAGAAAATGCAAACAATTTAATCTAAGATTCCTGGAAATGTTTTTAGTTTATTTTTTCAAGCAGACAAAATAGTTAAATTTTGAAAAGTAATAATAATCTATTTCTTTACAATATTATACTGTAATTCATGTCAGGGACTTAATTTAAAAACCTAGCCCTGGTCGGGTATGTCAGTTGGTTAGAGCATCATCCCGATCCACCAAGGCTGTGAGTTTGATCTCCAGTCAGGGCACATACAAGAAGCAAGCAACGAATGCATAAGTGGAACAACAAACAGATGTTTCTCTCTCTCTCCTTCTTTTCATCTCCCTCTTTTTCTCTCCTTTCCTCTCTAAAATTAATTTCTTTAAAACTAAAAAATATTCCTTAACCTAAAAAAACTATCACTCACTACAAAAATAACCTTAGCATTTCCTCCTAATTTGTAAAAACGGTCCTGCATTTTCTTTATGTGAGTCTTTTCTTTATTTCATTTAATGATCATCAACATGCAGCATTACAAAGAAATTCCTGAGAAGCCAATTTTCATTAAGTGGATTTAAGTCTGTTAAAATTACTGTTGTTGCAGAAAGATAAGGAATCAGAGGCTTGGTCTTTCTAAAACTTAAATAATTCAAACATTTTAAGAGAAATCAATATAAAATTTATCTTTATATTTTAGAATATACTTTGGAAAATACCCATTCAATTCATGATAGGAATTTCCTCTGAAGGTCAGAGAAGAGACCAGAACTGTGGGTGGAGGTCGCAGCATGTATTTTCCCTTTTCTTGCTCTTAGTCCCGAGGCCCCACTTTTAGTCTGTATTCATGCTGCACATCCAGATGAAGTGAATTCTGCCCTCCTGCCCCACGGGGGGTTTCTGTTTTACCTGAACTCGCCCCAGGACACCTGCATTACCTTTCGACAGGTGCAGCACCTGTCAAACTCCTCACCTGACACTGTCCCTTCCCCCTCCCCTGTGAGGAGGGGGCGCAGCCACAGGGGCCTCCCATTTATGCACCTCTCACATCTCTTCACCTTGCTGGCCCAGAGTCTGACTCAACAGGGTCTTCTTTGCCTGCTGATTCCACCGAGCCTGTTCCCCTAAATGGTTTCACTGTATAGCAGGTAGTCAGAGTGGGACTCACTCATCCAGTCATGGTGTATTTTATACATAATGTCCTAAAAACTAATACCCTGTATTCATGGGTAGGTTTTTCTTCTTTTCAAGTAAAAACAGAAAAAAGACTGAAGGAAATATGCCAGAATGTTAATTATGGTTACATACAGGTGAGAAGAATATTTTTGATGATTATTTTCTTCTTTGTAAGTTTTCTGCATCTTTATAAACTTAAAAACACACTTGCTTCATCCCTAACACTATGCTGGGACTACAGTACACACAATGAAGATAAGACATGGCCTCGAGAGTTTACAGTGGAGCAAGCAGAAACAGCAGCGTCAAGGATACGACAAGGGTGAACTACATTAATGTCGTCTAAGTACAGAGGAGGTCTATCTTTCTTCTTCATTTCCTCTTGTTCCTGTCCCAGTCGATAATCAATACTCCCTTATTAGGAAGTAAAAAAAGAAACCCTGTGAACATTTTCAAATCTGCCAGAGGATTAACTCAAGAGTTTCCTGGCATTACTAAGGTAATAGAATAAAGAGACATCAGAAAATCAAGAAATTACATCTGAAAGAGTTCTAGAAAACATACAGTACTTCATTTTCTATGTGATATAAATTCTTCAAAACCTGTGTAGCTACCTGTTAACTGATTCCAAAAGACAATGGATTTGCTGAACTGTAATTTGCATGCAGTACTCTTCTAGGAGGCAGTAGCCCAGTGTTCAACTCACCAAAGAAGGATGCCGTCTGCAAGTGATTTGAAAAGACTGTCATCATTGGGGTTCATGGGGATGAGGTGCTTACAGTCCGGGTCGTTCTCCAGGGCTTTGTTTATCCAGTTAACAAAAGCCACTTTTTCCTCCTCTAAAAACAGAAAATCTTAGTAGCAAAACTCATCTGACAAAATGCATTGCACTATAAAACATTTTTGTTCAAATATTATAAATGCCAGTTATTAAAACTCTGCTAAAACACTAGAGGGTTTCTAAAGGGTTTAAGAAAAGGCAAAAGGGGAATTCACTCCACTTTTTTATCTGTTATATTGCAGAGGAGTAAGATATATATATATCTCTTAAATGAGCACACTGAATATTCGGTTTTATTCTAAAATCTTTCCAAATATATATTGCTTCCGAGAACAAATGCATCAGAAGTGAACCATCAGAGGCCAGATGCGCATACACACAAATACACCAGGGGAAAAAATACAAGAAACAAATTACCAACAGCAATAAATTCCACCCCACCATTGCCCCTGGAAAATTTACAAAGTTGTTATTTGGGGCTTACAACAGAAATATTGATTCCAATCAAACGTTATTCAAATGAGTAAAATAGATTCATTTCTGCAGAACTACCGCACGAAAACTGGCACAAATCGAGAGACCAGTACTATTCTCGGCCACTTCCACCCTCATCCACTCAACACATGGCTTCTAGTGTGGGTACCTTGATCTTTAGGCAGAAATGCTGCTGTGCTAATGTGGAGAAGGAACTTTGGCAGGTAACCTCAAAATTTAATCCATCTCGCACACACACACACAACACAGAGTGAGAGAGAATCAAAAAGACATCAACATTTACTAATATTTCTCTTTTGTACGTATCTGCCTTCTGATCTCCTTGCCTCACCATATCTCCTCAGGCACTTAGAGTTTAGGGATTTAAAGACTACTAAGACATTGTATTATAATGATTAGATAAAACAGATATGCAAGGAAATGAAACATAAGGGAAATAAACACACCACAAGAGAGATATAAGCAATGTTTTGAAGAATTTTTAAAAAAGGAATAATCACTTCTGGTTGGGGTAAATCAAGAAAAGGCTTTATGGAAAAGGTACTACTTCAAAGACAAACATTTAACTTGTGATGATGGGCAGGGAAAGGGAGGATGTTGTACATTTTATTCTAGATTACATTCACATGATTGTGTTCATATGTAAAAATGCCAAACCATCTACTTAGGAACAGTATACTTCATGTACTTTACTATGTGTGTCTTATACCTTAATAAACAATTTTTAAAAATGTATACTGATAGACATGAGAGAAGCGGTTACCTCTGGGGAGGAAGAGTCACTGTTAGAGACCTGAGGGGGCTGCTCAGAAGTGTTACATCTTGATCGGGTTGGCAGCTACATGGATGTAGCTACAGGATATACATACACTGAGATGTACGTGGATGTATATACACTAAAGGATGAATATACACGAAAATTCACTGAGCTGTACACTTAAGATTACATACCTTTGCTAAATGTATATATTACCTCCATAAAAAGGTATTTAAAAAAAAAAAAAGAAAAAGGAGAAAGCCTTCTCATTAGAATGGAGAGGCAGAAATGGAGTCAAAGAGCAAATACATTTCAAAAAATGGAGGTACTGCTACACTTCCTTAGCAGGAAAAGATTAGGAAAAAAATACAATGGGTGGGAGAGGTGCAAGTATATCGTTAGAAGAAAATCCAGTTAGAAAGGAAAAGAATTGCCCTGGCTGGCGTAGCTCAGTGGATTGAGCGCAGGCTGCGAACCAAAGCATCGCAGTTTCGATTCCCAATCAGGGCACATGCCTGGGTTGCAGGCCACGGCCCTCAGCAACAGCACATTGATGTTTTTCTCTCTCTCTTTCTCCCTCCCTTCCCTCTCTAAAAATAAATAAATAAAATGTAAAAAAAAAAAAACGAAAGGAAAAGAATCAAGAGGATATATAATGGATTTAGATCTTAGGGAAAGAAAGGGGAAAAGTTACAGTGACTTTCTGTGAAAATTTTTAAAAGCACAGGTCTAATTATGTTATGTTAACATGAACAAAAGGAACTTGGCCAAAGGTTCTGAGACATCTCGACCCTATGCGGTAAGCTTAAAATGGGGCAAGGCATCTCATCTTAAAAGTTAATGTGACTGGATTTCTCACTGGGCAACAATCCAATGATTCTATCAGATCAAGCGAATCAGGTATTGGGCTCTCTGGCCTCTTGGTAGCTTGATAAAAGGTGAACCAGCAATCTCAGCTCCTGGAGAATGGAAGGAAAATGTCCCTGCGGTAAACCTCTCCACATATTCCTAGATCAGGTCTAAAGGGAAACTCACTTTACCAGCTCGGATGAAAAATCCACTCAAAGGTTATGATTAAACACAGTCGGTGCTGAAAATCAGTAATACTCTTGTTGTTTCCAATCTCTGCCGTGCACTGCAACCTGACACGTAACAGGAACTCACTGATTTCAGTGATTCTAGGATTTTTCATTCTGACATCTCTGAAGCTGAGACACATTTCAAATATGAAGGCACATTATAATTTAGTCTGATTTTCCCTCAACAGTACATAAAACGACAGTGTGTATTACACAACAAATGGCATCTGAGACGTGATGAATGTGAGACTTGCTGAATGAACCCATGACTAACAGATCAAGTGTGGAGCAGGTTACCTGAATAAGAATGCTGTGTGCCTTCACTGGAAATGGACGAAGTTCCTCCAATAGCAGTAATCCCTTCTCTCTTGTTAATTATTTTTCGGAACGTCTTGCTGATGTCTTTGCTTTTTAACTCTTGCATTAGCTGAAATGGGATAAAAGTGAAATTGAGCCTTGATCAGAGAAAACCTTGCAACATGAGGGAAAGTGACAGACTTCTTCATGTACTTGGAATAAACACTGACCAGGCATCTTGCACTCACCGCTGTGCTCACCAACCTCTCACGTCACTTTACCGACAACACACAACAGACACTGCTTGCATTCCAACCACTGGAAGAAATGCTCGTATAACTGAGCTTAGATTGAACACATTAAAACTATTCTAGACTTGCCATGATTTTTTGTTCTGAAACTAAAGAATATCTAACTACATAATAGAGTTTTAAATGCCTTAATGCAGGTGTCTTCCTGTCTGAACATCTCAAATGTATGCATGCTAATGTAAGCAAGCCAACTCTTGTTGGCTTCATCCAACCACTCTCTCGCTGGACTTTCTAGACATCAGTTAGATGGAATTCAATCAATTCTCCAAGCTGCAGCCACAGTGAGCTTTCAAAAATGCAAATCTGATCATATCACTTCACACTCTGTTCCTCCCCTATACTGGCTTACTACTGCTCTCAGGCTAAAAACAGAAATCCTGCAAGACCCTGCATAACCTGACCCCAACTTACTTCGCTAGCCATGTTCCTTTTCCCCTAAACCATCTCAGCTCCAGCCACATCGACTCTTTTCCCAAGCACCTGAGACTATCTGCCATCCCCACAGCCACAGAGCCTCCAACAGGCTACGCCCCGCCTGCCTCCCACATTATTCGCACATCATTCTATTCCCTCATCCATCCCCTTGATCTGCTCAACTCTCAGCTCAATGCTTTATGGCTTTGGGACACCTTCCCTGAGCCCCTGGGTTCTCCAGCCTCCACACCAAATTCTATGCCTTGTCCTGTAAACTCCCAGTACTGCTCCATCACAGCAATGCCACAGTTGTCTTTCGCCCATTTTTGTGATTCCGTCTTCCCCACCACATGCATACTCCATGAAAGCAGGGCCCACAACTTTTTTTGTTCAACACTTTATTCAGAGTGCCTAGAAGAGCTCCTGGCAAGAAAGGAGTGCAGATATTTGCTCAATAAATAAAGAACGCAAACCCAGAAAACTTCCACTTCATAAATATTTGTTTACTTATATTAATGGTTATGTTTTCATATAGAAGATATAGTAGTGGCAGTGGAGTTAGAAGGAAGGAACAGCCCTTGTTCAGCTGCCAGCTGCCCATGGCGGCTCAGCCCGTCTTCTCTCTTGGCCTGACAGGTTTGAAATACATCGTGTTTCAGTTCTGCAGTTCGGTGTTTAGTTCTACAATGTATTTTTCTTTTATTGGTTGAGACATATGTTATTTTTCCATCTTGTTCGGTTCTTTGAGTCTTGAGGTAGTCTAATAATGAAAGAGTGCTATCATAGCCAGCATCAAAATTTACCTGGTGGCCCTCATGAAACTGAAGATGTAACTTATCACAAGGAAATAACCAGTTCCTAGAAGGTAATGCTTCCATACTTCAGCTATTTCAGGTTGAAAATACTCCATTTCTCAAGGCCAAATACTCAGAGAGTAAACTATTCTGCAGGCAGAGAGAGTCAGTGGGCACTGAGTCCAACTTCGGTTTTACTAGGGTGCGAACAGTTACTGTCCTTGCATCCCAACAATTTGAGAATGATGTTTTTCCTATGTTTTAGGAATGAATGTGGACATAGTTGTTATCATCATCATCATTGTCAATTTTTAAGCAGCCATTTTTCTGGTGTCTGCAGCCAGATTTAACCAAGAGACAATGGCATTATTAAAATTCTTCTCAAAGAAATACGATTACTAGCCAGGAGAAGGTTAGATTACTTACGGACACAAATTCTTCAAAACTGATTTTGCCATCTTTGTTGTTGTCAGCAACTGCTAGAATTTTCTCCACGATCTCGCGTACTTTGTAGCCAGGCAGAGGAAGGCTAGCTTCCTTAAATAGGTCCTGAAGTTCATAGTCACTGACATACCCACTGTTGTCAATATCTGTAAGATAAATTATGAGCTGTCAAATATCCATTGTAGTGTGGCTCAGTTGGTTGGGTGTCATTCCCCAAAGCAAGAGACTGCCAGTTCGACGCCAGTCGGGCACATGCCTAAGATGCTGGCTAGGCCCTGGATTGGGGCACATGCACGAGGCAACACATCAGTGTTTCTCTCCCTCTTTCTCTCCCTCCCTTCCCCTTTCTCTCTCTTAAAAAAAAAAAAAAAAAAGTAAAATCTTTTAAAAAATAAAATAAAATAAAAAATATATCAATTGTACCCTGTCGGAGAGGTGCACTGAGATAGTTGTTTGGAAGGTTCACAGGCAGGTAGAACTTTCAGGTTTGTTTCCCAAGTGGCTGCAATCTTTTCTCCTGCACCCAAACAGTACAAGGTATTCTATACACTTTATGAAAAAAAAATATTTCACTGGACTTTCCCCCCATAGGACTACCATACATCTTTTATGTGCATAGTACAAACACTGCTCCGACAAGTGAAAAACTCAGGTACTGCACATGACTAAGCTTCGAAGAACTGAGCACCGGGAAGTCTCGGCTATCCAAAGAAATACGGCAGCAATAGTCACCAGGGGGCATCCGCCAGGACTTCAACTCCTTCACAGAATTTACGAGCTGGGTCTGCTGGACCCGTTCTTCATAAAATATGTGCATGTGAAATACACGTAAGGCATTTCTGGTCTACATTTCACTTGGTGGCAGTTCTGTTTCATGTGTTAATAATTCATTGCTTCTTCATAATGTATATGATACCATTATGTAGGCTGACTCATGTTTGATGTCATTTTGAGATTAAGTGTTCAAGAAACAATTTCACACCTATATTTGCGCTTTCGGAATAGGTGTCCTGGCATTTTCATATCATCACTGGGACGCCCTCCCCTGGGTTTTCCCTAGAGACTGTGTATCGCTTACTGACACAGAACAAAAGTGACACAAAACATTTCTGCCCAGAGTGGCAACAGAGCTCTGGGCTGGCTGGTGAGTAGCCCGGGCCCGCCTTCCACAGGATCTCACAGCTCATTTGGTAGTAGTTGCTTTGGTCCCTGTATTTCTTTTTCCTTGCAGTAAAAGAGCTGCCCTCACTATAACAGAAGTAATGATAAAAACAGACATTTTTCTTTTAAACTTTCATGCATAAGCTTTAAAGTTAATACTGTTTGGAAGAATGAAAAATTTCTAACCTAGAATCTACCAATAATCGAAATAGTGTTGTATCTCAGAAGCTAGTTAGGAAGCTAAATTGCTTGATATTGCAGTAATTACTGCTGCTTTCTTTGAATTCAGACCAAAATTCATCATTTAGTATACCACCACAGACTCATTTTTTTATTACATCACCAGTTCAGAATTGTTTCCTATAATTCTGAAATAGAAAAATATACTAGGCTGTCTTACTTCTATACAAGCACTGTGGTAGGGAATATTTAAACATAAACAAGATAAATAAGATAGAGGAAAAGTTATTTCCCTGCTTAACCACCATGCTAAACTAACAAGAATAGTTCGAAGTTATGGCTCTGAAGCCAGAAAGATGTGTGTGCTTAAATCCCAGCCCCATCCCTGTGACCTCTGTGGCTTGGATGTGATATGACAAGAAATAATAGATACCACTGTATAAGCATGTATTTTGTGCCAAGATTTGTTAAAGAACTTGACTTCCTTTATCTCATGAATTCCTTATAACCTTGAATTAGTTAATAACTCTATTCTAATTTTTAAAATGATGAAATCAAGGCTTAGGTTAAATAACCATAAAGATCACATTTTCAAAAGAAACAAGACTTTCCTACAACTCAACAACAACAAAAAAGCAATTGACCTGATTTAAAAATGGGAACAGACACGGCAATGTAAAGCACAGCACAGGGAATACAGCCAACAATATCGCAGTAACTGCGTGTGGGGCCAGGTGGGCACTGGAAATACCAGCGGGAACGCTTTGTGAAGTACATGACTGTCTAACCCCTATGCCACAAACCTGAAACTAAGACAAAATATTACTGAATATAAACTGCTACTGAAAAATAAAATTAAAAAAAATAAAAATGGGCGAAGGACTTAAGATATTTCTTCGAAGAAGATATACAAATGGCCAATAAGCACATGAAAAGATGCTCAGCATCACTAAGTATTATGGAAATGCAAATCAAAACCACAATGAAATACTACTTCAAGCTAATGTGGGTGACTATTGTATTAAAAACAGAACGGAAAATACCGAGTGTTGGCAAGGATTTGAAGAAACGGGAACCCGTGTGCATGGTTGGTGGGAATGTCAAACAGGGCAGCCACCCCACAAAACAGTGCAGTGGCTCCTCAAAAAATTCAACATAAAATTACCATGTGATTCAGCCACACCACTTCTGAGTACACATACAAAGTAACTAAAAGCAGAGACTTGCTCATAGCACCATTATTCACAGTAGCCAAAAGGTAGGAAAAACTCAAGTGTCCGTGGATAGATGAAGGGATAGAGAAAATGTGGTACAGAAATACAACAGAACATTATTCAGTCTCTACAAGTAAGGAAGTGATGACATGTGCTATGACATAGATGAACACTGAAGACACTATACTCAGTGAAATAAGCCAGTCACGAAAAACAAACATGATTCACAAAGACAGAACGTGGAATGGCAGTAGCGCTGGTGGGGAGGGAGAGGGAAGGGAGAAGTGCATGGGAAAGCGACACTATGGGAAGATGCAAACATTTTAGAGACCGGTGGTGGTGGTGAGCGCGGAACAGTGCGGATGTGCTACTGCCACCGAGCTGCACACTGAATGGCAGTAAGGGTTACGTCTATCTCACCACAATGAAGACGTAGTTGAGTAGTGTAATCCCCTGCTTCTCCACAGAGACACCACAGTATCCCGTCTAGCTAGGGTGGATGAGCGTGTATCAGAAGTTTGTTGGTACAAATTAGCAGAGGGATTGCTGAGTTTATGAGTAGCAATTTATCTTGTAAATAAATTCAGCAAGTACATATTCCTCTACTGTTAGCACTTCTCTGACACAGAGCAAACTATCCTATCAGAATTGTTCCAGAATGACTTAGTTCAAAATATCATTAAATAAGTATTACAGGATTACATGTCTGTGAGTCACAGAGATTAAAGTTGGTGTGCTGAACAAAGCAAACTGATGACTAATTCACTTATCTTACTAAGACCTAGGTAGCACTTTTATTCAAGCTACCAAACTGCACTTATATAAATAACAAAAATACCAAATTGAAGAGGTACATTTTTATTACTTCTTCTTTCTCAATGCTCAAAATGAGCAGAGTATCCCAATAATTTCTTAGTTTCTGTGTTGAAAAGACTCTGGGCACTGCATACAATACCTTATAACATTCATTTCTAACAACGATTTTTTAGAAATCATATCAAGATCAAGGCATTCACTGTGAGCCTAAGTCAGGCACCATGAAGACTATGTCCTGGAGGTCTGAGCTACGCTAGAGCTGGCTACGCAGGGAGAAGAGGAAGGGCCCACACTCTGTAGACTTCCCTTCATTTCCCAGCAAAGATTGGTGAGTCATAAGCTTCCTGACGGCTTCACTTCTTTTTTGTGAAGAGGTTTACTTTTTAACCTTAAATCTTTTTTCTTTTTATTGATCTCTAAAATTCATTCTGCTCTGTATTTCATCTACATTAGTTTTCATCAGTATTCACTAGATTTGTGAGAAATCCAGGCACAAGACTGTGCTTATTATGTCCTCCACCACCTGACTCTGTTTTCCACAGACTGCGCTAGAAAAGGCGCCTGCTGGGGAAGGGGCGAGGGTGGTGGTATCACCATTCCAAAGTCTACTGACTTTTCAGCTTGCAGTGGGCTCACCTTTCACGTGCATGCATCTGCAGACTAGAGCAAAATATGGTTATTTATATTCTGCTCGTTTCTCACAGGTTTCTTTTTTTTTTTTAAGATTTTTTATTTATTTATTTATTTTTAGAGAGGGAAGGGAGGGAGAAAGAGAGAGAGAGAGAAACATCAATGTGTGGTTGCTGGGGAACATGGCCTGCAACCTAGGCATGTGCCCTGACTGGGAATCGAACCTACGATGTCTGGTTCGCAGCCCGCGCTCAATCCACTGAGCTACACCAGCCAGGGCTCTCACAGGTTTCTAAGAGCAGGATGCAAGAGAATCATGATCCAATGAGGAAAAAATTTTGGAAGAAAACTACGAAGTTGTTAAAATGATAATATATCATAAAGACAAAACAATGAATGGCTTTAAAAAGTGACAGAAGAAATATAAGACGTACAACCTGTAAAAACAAGACTAAGATTTTTTAAATTATTCACGAGGGAAAAGGAAAATAAGCCACATGGCCTGTAAAAAAAAAAAGTAAGACTTTAAAATATTCTGCATGAAGTCAAAAAGTGTTATTGTGAATGATAAACACATAAAGGTTAGAGTTCAGTTTACAGACAAGGAAGTGTTTCTATATTTTTCTCTGTAATGAGGATATCATGTTAAGCATATTCAGTTACACTGTCATTCATTAACCTGGATTATTCTTTGCAAAGAAATAATCAAAGAATTCAAAGTACAATTGTCCTAGAAATTCAAGCCCAGTTTCAGTTTATCCTTCAGAAAGAAAAAGAATCCAGTGAAACCTAGATAGAAAAAAAACAAAAATCTTGGGGTAAATGGGTCATGGTAGAAGCAATAAAAGGCATTGTTCCGTTCCTGGAAGGCTGATATCAAGCAGACGAGTGACATCACATTCAGTTTTTCTCAGGCATACCTATTTTATTAAATGCTTCTTGCAGCTCCTCCAGCTCCTCTCGGGAAATGGTAGTGGTACTGTTTTCCATCTTTGGACAGGAAAGACTGCCTTCAGGCCTTTATATCTGAAAAAAAAAAAAAAAAGAGCAATGTTATAAAGAGAGCTCTTTAGAAACATTTATCTAAGCAACACAGACTGCATGGGCAGTGAAATACCTAGAAGAAACCACCTGAGAGGCCTGGCTGACAAGGAACAAACAGAAATAGATCCCTGGTAAGAAATACCTGTTTTTCACACCCTGCGTGCGTTGTTTCCTAAGAGCCTGCGTAGGGTGCATTTACATTCCCCCCACACACACACTACTTCAGGAAACTCTGCATTTCGAGTTTGAGGAAAGCGTAGCACGTGTAATTAAAGGGAGAGACCAGAAAGTAAAGTTTCAACACACAGCAACATCCACAAATAGAATCAAGGAAGAAGAGTCAGATCCGCAGATGGAACTTGTGGCTTTCACATTCGGCCACTGCCACTGACTCTCCCTTTCCCTGTGTGGGTCCCTACTTACTCTGAGCAAGCGATACAGACTTAAGAAAAATCATGTAAAACTGGGTTGAAAGAAATGCAAACAGGGAGCAGTCACTGTAGAAAGTAATTGGTGACATATGCCCAAGACAGAAAATTAGTGTTGGTGGTAGAGCAGTGAGCACAGTGGCCTCCCTGAACATAAAATCACGATTATCCATAGTCCCACAATCCAGGAATATCAGTGCTTATCATTTTATTATCTATATCTATCTGTTCTGTTCTACTTTTCAGGTACACAGGTAACTTTCTAAGGAGTGAAAATTATGAATATACTACATTATAATTTTTATACTAATACATCATATGTTTCCAAGTTCTTTATCAATACAATGTTTAATGGTCACATATTACTATGTCATAACTAACTTATTTGGTGAATCTTTTGTTTCAGAGTATTTCCACTGCTTCTAATAGCTCATTATAATCAATGCAGCAATCACAATGCTTATAAATATCTGTACATATCCATGTTTATTTCTGTAAAATAAATACCTCAAGGTAGAATTATAGTTTTAAGGTTTCTGATATGCGTCGGGGCAATTCATTTTTACAATGACTTACTGGTCTGGCTATTCAATGTAAAGTTAAAAATGAATATATATTGTGTTTCATTTACGTACACCTAATCACAATATAGAGTTAATATGTACTTCAGAACATAAGTAAAAATGAGGGTTTTATAAAGTAACCAGAACTAAAGCTCAGTGGGAAATTCTCTCTTTTATACTTATATTTGGATAGCAGGCTCAACACCATCCCTGAAGATTTGTAACTTTTCAGGGAAATAACTCATTTTAAAAATAATGTGTGTATTAAAAATTTTCACTCATCATTTCTAATCACATTAAGTTGCAGGAAGCCCTCTAAGGGCACAGCCCCGTTGTCATTTGTAATCTGTGCACACCCACTTGTTTAGCACGACTGGTGTTCTTTCAAAACGGGAGATTTCTCTCTCTTACCATTATTCTGGGCCTATTTCCAATGAGATGTGTAATTAAATCTTTTTGCTTTGAAATATAAATACCATTGACCACTGTTTGATTCCAAACTGGTTTTTTTTAAATCTGAAAAACTCATGTCACTGGAGTAGGAAAAAAAAGGTAAATAGAATTCATCTTACTCCCCAGATGTAGTTTCTTACATCTTAGCATTAAACACCCACATTTTACTGAATTCTCACTTTTAAAATACTTTACTATATTTAAAACTGTTGACAAAGCTATTTTCTACTGAAAGAGGTTTAACTGTCCTTTTAGAATTTTCAAACACAATCCTCCAGGTCTGCAAAATGCTAATTCTATGGAGCCTGGCTTTGAACTCTGTGGTTTTGGTTGTCCTGCCTACCTTTCCGTACTCAAAACGGTTTCTTTCTCTTGCCTCAAGTTTTTAAAACGGTACTCCAATTTTAGCATTCGCAGTCCACAGGAAGTCTGCAAATTACAGGCCCTTGTGCTGACCTTACATTTGAAAGGATAAATATACCTTGGGTTCTATTCTCTGTTCAGGCCTACTCAAATCTGCATCGTTTGTTAATTACATTAAAACTTTTTAGTCTCCCATAATCAGGCAAAGTCAGCACATAAGTTTATTGAAAAATCAATTTGCCCATGCAATATTATGTTTCTCATTTTAAAACTTTGTTTTTACAAATATAAAGAAATTGATTCAAGTTCTTTGGTATTTAATTGAAACAAACAGAAAAATATAAAAGTCTTCAAGATATACTCGTAAAAGAACAAAGCAAGGTGCAGGACAGCGGGTATGGTGGGGCCAAAGGAAGATCTCTCAGCTATATGTTTATAAAATGTTTTTGGAAGGATACAAGGTAACACTGACTGCCTCTCCAGGGGAAATGGGGGATTGGAGGCAGAGTGGAAAAGAGGCTTACTTTTCAGTATATAAGTTTTTTCTTCATTTTTAAAACATAAGCCTACTAAAAATAACTGAAAACAATACAGTGAATTGTAGTAAAATACTGAAAAAATTAAAATAAATGCTAGTGGTCTAAAGGTACATGTTATTGAATGCTGATATTGATAAGCTTAATATACAAGGTCTGTCCAGAAAAAGTCTAGCCCTTGTTAATATAACGGGAATGGTTTGAGTGACATTGCTGCAATCTGGCAGCCAAGGAGAGTGGACTGGAATGTGCATGTGCAAACAATGATGACCTCACTGTGCTAGTCAGTGGGGACAGTAGACGCTCTTGAGTGAGCATGTGTACTGTGTGGCTGTCATGCTCAAAAATGACTGAGTACAACAACAAATCTATGTCAAATTTTGCATTAAGCTTGAACATTACTCCATGGAAACTATTTGGACAATTCAGAAGGCCTCAGCTATGGATAACTGGTGATTGGCAGCTTCATCACAACTATGCACCTGCTCATACTTCAAGTCTCATGCGGAGTTTTTTGGTGAGACATCAAATCACCCAGGTGACTCAGCCCCCCTACAGCCCAGCTTTGGTGGCCTGCAACTTCTGGCTTTTCAAAATCACCTTTGCAAGAGAAGAGACTTCATTGAGATTGTCGATGAGATTCAGGAAAATACAATGGGGCAGCTAATGGTGATTCCAACAAAGGATTTTAAGGAATGTTTTGAACAGTGGAAGAGATGCTGGGAGAACTGTGTGAGGTCCCTACATGTCTACTTTGAAGGGGACTGAGGCGTCATTGTCCTATGTACAATGCTTCTTGTATTTTGTATTTCGTATCTTCCTCAATAAATGTCTTGATTTTTCATATTACATGGCTGCATACTTTCTGGACATACCTCATACATAAGTTCCTATATATACTGCAATTTTAAGTAAGATCACATTTGTTACAAAGCAAAATACTGTGATTATAATAGTGAAATTATTTATAGCTTCCCACAGAGGCCTGAAGATTTGGCACTAGAGTCGTCAATAGAAAATGTGTTGCCTCGTGAGCCCACAAGCACAGACTTGTGCAGAAATACGTAGTATCAATAGTTGTTTGAGTTGCCTCATGAGTCCACAAGCACAGACTCGTGCAGAAATACGTAGTATCAATAGCTGTTTGAGTTGCCTCATGAGTCCACAAGTACAGACTCATGCAGAAATACGTAGTATCAATAGCTGTTTGAGTTTTTGCAAAGTTGTGGTAATGTTACAATTCTTCAGAAGCTAAGTACAGTATATGGTATTCCTTAACAGACATTTTTACATAACACAATAAACTTAATGCAACATATATTGTTGGCTAAGAAAATGGTTTCCTTTGGTGTATTAAAAACTTATGCTTACATGATCCCCAAATGCATTTCTTAATATGATGTTTTTCAATGAAAAAATGTTTCTGCTACAATAAAATAGCAATAACTTTTTAAAACTCTATGGAAGGGAACATATTTTATCAACAAATTTTGAAAGAGTATATAACATCTTAGAAGAAAAGCCCAATGACTGTATAACTAGTAATGCAGTATTTATTATTATTTTTTTATTATTTATTTTTCTTACTAGAACTGCTATTAGATGATTAATGTGCTCAGGCACCGTCCTAAGTACTTTGTGTCCATTCTCATTTAATCCTCATCAGTCAGAGGTCAGTGCCGTCCTCATTTCGGCAGTTGAGAAAGGGATGCTTCATGGGATGGAGTGACTTTCTCAAGGTCTCGAAGTGCGTAACTCGCTCACATAGTAAGTCTAACAGCTAAGCTGTGTCAGAAATCCAACTGCTCCCCACTCCTGCCTCTAGGAAAGGATGCTCTGCAGCACCCCAAATATAATCTGATATCAAGCCATATCAACATATAAATGTATATGTGTATAATAATCACACAATTCACAAAATATATGAAGCATACATTACTATACACTTGTGAAATAAGAATTTATACTTGAAAAATAATCAGTCTCCATAAAATTCTTTGTAAAGTTTTGGGGAAAAATTCTAGCTAGATCAACTCATTTTTCTCGAGCATATTACTTCTCAGTCCTGAAACACTTCAGCAAACACTAGAATTCACTTGGCAATTTTAGAAATGAACACATCACCTAATCAGTACCCAAACACTTGGCACTGAAGCACACACATGTGGATGCCCAGGACTTACAGCTTCCTCAGACAGCTCAGAAGTGCACGGTTTTCCAAAGTCAGTCCCCACAAATGCAACCCAGAGACAGCCAGGATCACTGGCCAGACCCACCAACAGCGCACACTATGCTGAGTTCTGCAGATAGAGGTATCCACCTCCCCACGGATTTTGACACATGCCCTATTTCTTCAAGACGTCCAACACTGCTTTCCTCCTCCGCTTTTTTTTTCTTTTTACCACATAACATTTTAACTGAAACCTTTTTTCACCAATTAAAGCTCCCCACCCCGCCCCCGCCCAATCCTCAAGTGTACCTTGACACAACCAAACATATATTTGGAAAGTAAAGGAAGTATATTGAAAAAATGCCCTTTTCAATTTAGAGAAAATTGATCTGATCTTTTATCCTCCCTCAAATTTCTAACTTCCTTGAGACTTTAAAAGCTCTACCAAAATTAGCACAAGCAGTCCTTTGTGGTTGGCAGGATTTGTGGCCCTTGGAACAGTGTCAGAGAAAAAGGCATTAGGACCTGCCTGGGACCAAGACTGTGATGCCTTTCTAAAGCTCCCAGCTATCAGGGACCAGAGCTCTTGTTTGTTTTGGGGAGGGGTTTTTTGAGTTGTAGTTTTTTACATTATTTAACAGTATTTTTTACTGTATTTTTTTCCATTACCATTTAACCTCCTTACAACCCCGTCCCCCAAAGCTGTTTTCATTGGTACCTTCTGAGCGCCTGGCCATTCTGTTTTGCCTCCTACCACTGTGGCCCTAGACAGGGTCACTGAGATTCTCAGTTCTCCAGACAGCCACTGACCCAGGTCAGGCAGCCTTTTCCCTAGTACATCCTCCAAAACTCCTCTTCTTCCCTCGTTCCTCCCCCAACCCCTCTACCCTGCCCAGTAATGTGAGAAATGGCAAATATTCCTGAGGGCTTTCAATGGGCCTGGAACTATGCTAATCGCCTCCCACACTGGAGCTCGCTCTGTATTTATGTGTCCTTCTACTGCTAGAACAAGCATCCTCCCTGGAAAGTGTAAGTTACTAGGTATCCTGCCCAAGGAAGGCAGACAAAAGAAGAGACTGAAAATCAAAGGCCTCTACAGCCCAAGCTCTGGGATTCCACATGTGGTTCAATTAACATCCTCTTCTCTCGGTGCAAGCATCACAGTTAGATGGGGTTTTTTGTTTTGTTTTGCTTTTCTGGCTGTATTTTAAAGGAGGTTTTTTATTCATCAATTACCATTGACATTCAATATTACTTTGTGTTAGTTTCAGATGCACAGCGTAAGGGCTAGATAATCATATCCTTCACAAAATGTTCCCCTTGATATTTCCAG
This sequence comes from Tonatia bakeri, assembly GCA_004024845.1. Lineage (NCBI taxonomy): Eukaryota > Metazoa > Chordata > Mammalia > Chiroptera > Phyllostomidae > Tonatia > Tonatia bakeri. Next base: position 107,417 of record PVIA01002381.1, on the reverse strand, counting down.
TGCCCACCTGGCAGCACACATAGTTATTTGCATCATTATTGACGATATTTCCTATGCCGTACTTTACATCTCCATGATGATTTTGTTAACTGCCGATTTGTACTTCTAATCCAGGGGTGTCAAACTCACTTTCACCGGGGGCCACATCAGCCTCACAGTTGCCTTCAAAGGGCTGAGATAATTTTAGGGCTGTATAAATGATAAGGAGTTGAAATTACATTCGCCCCTTTGAAGGCAACTGTGAGACTGACGTAGCCCCCAGTTAAAATGAGTGACACCCCTGTTCTAAGCCCTTTCACCTTTTTCACCCAGCTCCCCAGCCCCTCTTCCCTCTGACAAACATCAGTCTGTTCTTGTTTGGGTCCGTTTCTGGTTTATTTTGTTCTTTAGATTCCATATACAAGTGAAATCATATGGTGTACGTCTTTCTCTGACTTATTTCACTTATCATAATACTGGTCCATCCATGTTGTCACAAATGATAAAACTTCATCCTTTTTTACTGCTGAGTAATATTTCACTATAAGTATATACCACATCCTCTTTATCCAACTGTCTGTTGATGGGTGCTTCGGCTGCAGAATGCTGCATTGAGCACAGGGGCACATATGTCTTTTTGAATTAGTATTCTGGTGTTCTTCAGATAAATACCCAAGAAAGGAATTGCTAGGTCATAAGATAGTTCTATTTTTAATTTTTTGAGGAACTCCTGAACTGTTTTCCATAGTGGTTACATGAAATTTACAATGCTACCCACAGTGCATGAGGGTTCCCTCTCCTCTCTTCTCCACATCCTCAATGGTATTTGTTTGTTGATTTCCTGATGATGGCCATTTTGACAGGTGTGAGGTGATATTTCCCTGTGGTTTTACTTTGCATTTCTCTGATGATCAGTGACACTGAGTATCTGTTCATATACCCACTGGCCATCTGTATGTCCTCTTTGGAGAAGTATCTACTCAGGTCCTCCGGCCATTTTTTAATTGGATTGTTTGGTTTGTGGGGAGGTGGGTCAGTGTTAATTTGCATGAGCTCTTTATAAATTTTAGAGGTTCACCCCTTCTTGGATCTATAGTTGGGAAACATCTTCCATTCTGCTGCAGATTTTGTTTTGTTGATGGTTTCCTTTGCTGTGTGAAAACCTCTTAGTCTTATGTAGCCCTATTGGTTTTCCTCCTGTTTCCCTTGTCCAAGGAGCCATCATCAAAACATATTACTAAGAGCAAAATCAAAGAGTTTACTTCTTATGTTTTCTCCTAGTTTTATGGCTTCAGGTTTTACGCTTAAGTCTTTAATCCATTTTGAGTTTATTCTTGTATATGGTGTAAGAAGGTGGTCTAGTTTCATTTTTTTGAAAGTATCTGTCCAGATTCCCAACCAATTATAGAGCAGACCGTCTTTACCCTGTTGTATGTTGTTGCCTCTTTGTCATAGAATAATTAACTATATAGGCATGGGTTTATTTCTGGGCTCTCCATTTTGTTCCACTGATCTATGTGTCTGTTTTTATGCCAACACCATGCTGTTTTATTGCTACAGTCATGTAGTATAGTTTGATGTCAGGTAGCATGGTATCTCCAATTCTGTTCTTTCTGAAGATTGCTATGGCTATTCAGGGTCTTCTGTGCTTCCATATAACTTAGAATTATTTGTTCTAGTTCTGTGAAAAATGCCATTGGTAGATACATTTTTAATATTTATTTATTTTTAGAGAGAAGGGAAGGGAGGGAGAAGGAGAGGGAGAGAAACATCTATGTGAGAGAGACATCAATCTGTTACATTTTGGTGCACACTCCGACTGGGACCAACACTGAAACCCAGGCATGTGCCCTGACCAGGTAAGGAGCTCATAACCATTCCCTTTGCAGGAAGACACCCAACCAGTTAAGCCCCACTAGTCAGGGCGCCACTGGTAAATTGATAGGGACTGCACTGAATCTATAGATCACTTTGGGTAATAGGGACATGTCAATGATTTTGATTCTTTCTATTCATGAGAATGTTGTATGCTTTATTTGTATCTTCTTCAGTTTTTTCTACAAAGCCTTATAATTTTCCAAGTACAAATCTTTTACATAGGGATAAGCTTTAACCAAGGTGGTTAAGTTTATTTCTAGGTATTTTAGTATACAATTGTAAATGAAACTGTTTTCTTAATTTCTCTTTCTATATTTGTCATTGGTGTATAAAATGTAACAGATTCCTGAACTGAAACTTTGTATTCTGCTATTTTACTAAATTCATTTATCAGTTCTGACAGGTTTTTGGTGGAATCTTTAGGGTTCCCTATATGTAGTATCATGTCATCTGTAAATAATAAGTTTTATTTCTTCCTTTCTAATCTGCATGCCTTTTCTTTATTTTCTTTTGTCCTATTGCCATGGCTAGGACTTTTAGTTCTATACCTAATAACAGTGGCGAAAGTGGGCATCTCTGTCTTGTTTGAAATCATAAGAAACGTGCTTTTAGCTTTCCCCCATTGATATGGCATTAGCTGTGGGTTTGTAATATGTGGCCTTTATTATGTTGAGATATGCACCCTCCATCCCCACTTTGGTGACAGTTTTTATCATAAATGGATGTTGGACTTTGTTAAACACTTATTCTGCATCTATTGATATGATCATATAATTTTTACCCTCCATTTTGTTTCTGTGGTGTATCACTTTAATCAATTTAATGATATTAAACCAACCTCGAATCCCAGGAATAAACCCCACTTGATCATGGTGTACGATCGTTTTAGTGTATTACTGAATTTAATTTGCTAGCATTTTGTTGAGGATTTCTGCATCTATGTTCATCAGGGATACTGGCCTATAGTTTTCTTTTTTGTCTAATTTTGCAATCAGGGTAATGTTGGTCTTGTAAAGTAAGCCTGGAAGTCTTCCCTCCTCTTCATTTTTTTGTAATAGTTTAAGAAGGAGAGGTGTTCATTCTTCTTTGAATGCTCATAAAATTTACCTGTGAAGCCTTCTAGTCCAGGATTTCTGTTTTTGGGAGCTTTTAGATTACTTATTCAATTTCAGATTTCACTAGTAGTAATTGGTCTGTTTACATATTCTGCTTCTTCTTAATTAAACCTTGGAAGATAGTCCAGTGTTAGGAGTAACTCCATCTCTTCCAGATTGTCCAATTTAGGGCATAGTTTGTAGTGCTTCCTTATAATCCTTGGTATTTCTGTGGTGTCACTTGTCAATCTCCTCTTTGATACTATATCTGATATCATTTATATGAGTCCTCTTTTTCTTTCTTCTGATTAAAGATTTATCAATCTTGTTTATTCAAAGAATCAGCTGTTGGTTTCATTGATCTTTTGTGTTTTGTTTTAGATTCAAGTTCATGTATTCTAGTCTCATCTTTATTAGTTCCTTCCTTCTGCTAACTTACAGCTTTATTGTTCTTTTTCTAGTTTCTTTACATGTAAGGTTAGATTGTTTGAGATTTCTCTTATTTCTTCAGATGGACCTCAGTTACTATGAATTTCCTCTTAGGACTCATTTCACTGTGTCCCATTTTGGGTTGCTGTGTTTTTATTTTCATTCCTTTCAAAATATCTTTTTTTTAAAGATTTTATTTATTTATTTTTAGAGAGGGAAGGGAGGGAGAAAGAGAGAGAGAGAGAGAGAGAAACATCAATGTGTGGTTGCTGGGGGCCGTGGCCTGCAACCCAGGCATGTGCCCTGACTGGGAGTCGAACCTGCGTACTTTGGTTCGCAGCCCGTGCTCAATCCACTGAGCTACGCCAGCCAGGGCTCAAAACATCTTTTGATTTCTTCCTTGATCTCACTATTAATCCAATCATTTTTTTTAGTAGCCTGCTATTTAGCTTCCATGTGTTTGTGTGTTTTTCAGTTTTCTTCTTCTAATTGTAGTTTCATACCATTGGGGTCAGAGAAGATGCTTGATATACTTTCAGTCTTAAGTTCATTGAAACTTGTCTTGTGACCTAACACGTGGTCTATCCTGAAAAATATTCCATGTGCACTTGAAAAGAATGTACATTTTGCTGCTTTGAGGTGCAAAGCTCTAAAAATATAAATTAATTTTATCTGATTTAATGTGTCATTTAAGGCCGCTGTTTCCTTGATGATTTTCTGTCTGGAAGATGTATCCATTGATGTTGACAAGGTGTTAAAGTTCTTTACTATAGTTGTATTATTGTTGATCCCTCCCTTTAAGTCCATCAGCACTTGCTTTATATATTTAGGTGCTTTTATATTGGAGGTATAAATGTTTACAAGGGTTATATCCTCTTGTTGGATCGACACCTTTATCATCACAAAATGTCATTCTTTGTCTCTTATTATATAGCCTTTGTTTTAAAGTTTAATTTGTCTAAAGTTTAATTTGTAAGTGTTGCTACCATAGCTTTTTTCTTTCATTTCCATTTGCATGGAATGTCTTTTCCATCTCTTTACTTTCAGTCTGTGTGTGTCTTTGGATCTAAAGTGGGTCTCTTGTAGACAGCATAAGAATGGATCTTGTTTTATTATCCATTCAGCTACCCCATGTCTTTCAATCAGAACATTTAATTCACTCACATTTAAAGTAATTACTGATAGGTACATAGGTATTGCCTATTATTCATATTTTTCTACTACTTAAAGAAGTCCCTTTAAAATTTTTTTAAAACTTTTTTATTGTTGCTCAAGTACAGTTGTCTCCATTTTCCCTCTACTACTCCCCCCACCCCAGCCACCCCCACTTCCAACCCTTAAAATTTCTTTTAACACAGGTTTGGTGGTGATGAACTCCTTTAGCTTTTTTATTGTCTTGGAAGCTCTTCACCTGTCCTTCCATTCTGAATGATAGCCTTGACAAGTAAAATAATCTTGGTTGTAGGCCCTTCCTTTTCATTACTTTGAAAATTTCATGCCAGTCTCTGGCCTGCAAAGTTTCTGGTGAGAAATTAGCTGACAGTGTCCTATAGGAGCTCCTTATAGGTAACTAATTGCTTTTAAGATTTTGTCTTTAATTTTTTGGCATTTCAATTATGATTTGTCTTGAACTCTTCTTGGAGTTCATCTTGTTTAGAACTCTCTGTACTTCCTGGACTTATATGTCTATCTGCTTTACCAGGTTAGGGAAGTTTTCCATCATCATTTCTTCATATCGTTTTTTTTAATTCCTTGCTCTATCTCTTCTCCTTCCAGTACCCCCATAATGCAAATGTTGGTATACTTGATGTTGTCCCAGAGGCCCCTTAAATTATCCTCATTTTTAAAAATATTTTTCTTTTTGCTGTTCTGATAGGATGTTTTCTACTTTGTCTTTCAAATCTCTTATTCAATCCAACCTGCTGTTAATTCCTTCTAGTGTGTTTTTAATTTCAGGTTTGTAGTCTTTATTTCTGATGGGTTCATTTTGTATGGTTTCTGTTTCATTTGAAGTTGTTTCCTTGAAGTTCTCAGTACGTTCCTGGATCATCCTTGTAACCACTGTTTTGAACTTTGTATCTGGTAGATTGCTTGCCTCCATTTTGTTTAGTTCTTTTTCTGGACTTTCTTCTGTTGTTTCGTATGGGACTTGTTTTTTTAGCTCATTTTGTCTGTGTGTGCTTCTATTTATTAGGTAGATCTGCTATGTCTCCCAGTCTTGGCAGGGTGGCTTTGTGTAGTAGGTGACCTGTGTGGTCTGGTGACACAGTCTCTCTGATCACCTGAGCCGGGTGCTGCTGGGGTGTCCTTTGTGTTGTTTGCATGTGATCTCCTGTTCTTTTGGGTTGTTGAAAAAGTCTATTATGTTTTTTCCATATGATGGATCCAGTAGTGCTGGATTCGAGTCTATAGTTGCATTCAAAACAATTTAGTTAGATTGCATTGTAATAGCTGTCATGTCAACATGCATAAAAAAAAAATTAAAATTGGTGAATTTTTGTGCAGCCATTTTAATATTGAAGATGTAAGAATATATGCAACATATTCAGCGTATCATGCTTTATTATTTCAAAAAAGGTGGAAATGCAACTGGAAACAAAAAAAAAAAAAGATTTGCTCTGTATATGACAAGGTCCCGTGACTGATCAAATATGTCAAAAGTGGTTTGCGAAGTTTCTTGGTACTACTTACATTTTGGTCAAATAATTCTTTGCTGTGAGCCTGTCTTACACATTGGAAGATGTTTAGCAGCACTCCTGGCTGCTCTCCACCAGAAGCCAAGAGCAGAAGATAGTCAACATACTCAAAACATCCAAAACAATAAAGTTATTGCTAAAAATGAAAAATGTATCTTTCATTTTACATAAAACACTGAACAGATTTTTTGACCAACCCAATAGTTGGGCCTTGATTGCTGTTGGCACATCAGGAGGGCGGGACTGACCCTCAGGCTGACTGGCTGTGAGGACTGGCCATGAGCACGGCATATAAACTGCCGTGCAGGAGCTGGTCCCATGGAGCGGGATTCCCCTCAGTGGGGCCTGGTGCCTGCTTAGACCACCACTTGGTGTGCCATTTGTGGAACTAACTGGGTGGTGGTCAGTTGTGGTCCAAAGCTGGCGACCAGGTGTGTGTTGTTTCTGGGCCTCTTGGAAAGGGCTCCTGTGGAGGCCACGGTTGGCCGCTGCCTAAGACTTGCAGGGGCCTACCTGGTAGGAGCTACAAAGTGATCCACAGTTGGTAGCTGCCTGTGCTGGGCCTAGAGACATGTGGGAGAGGCCATGCTGTGAACCAAAGCCAGGTGGCACCAGTACCAGGCCAGGAGCAACTCAGCAAAAGGCGCTGGGCACCCTGAGGCCTGCCACCGCCTACTGCCCATTGGTTCACTGGTCCATGTGTCAGTACCACACCACCTGATTACTGTTGCTTTGTATTATGTTTTGAAATCAAGAAGTGTGACACCTTGAACTTTGTCCTTTTTTCAAGATTGTTTTAGCTACTTGGAAGACTGTTTTAGCTACTTGGTATCCCTTGGCATTACATGCCCATTTTTGGAATTTTTATACTATTTCTGTAAAAACACCCAATAGCTATTCTTAATCTTTATTCTAAGATGCAGTTAAGTTACTTAGAAAGATTTTGATCATTCAGGTCTTGCTTTGAAGTTTTGTTAGGCAGGACCAGAGCAGAATTTAGTCTACGGCTGTGGTTCTCAACAGGACATGATTATATGCTCCCCGGAGGACATCTGGCAATGTTTAGAGACATTTCTGGCTATGATGACTCAGGAGGAATACTGGCATCTACTGTACTCAGGCACAATACCCTACAATGCATAAGAGATCTCCTTACAACAAAGAATTATCCAGTCAAATTTCTAGAGTGCTGTGACTGAGAAACCATGCTGGAAGGGCTAATTATTCCCCACTATTACTGCAGGATGGCTCTGAGTACTCTACCCAATAGCCTTTAAATTACCTTTCATTTAGTCTGGCTGATGGTGTGAGTGCCAAGCATTGTTGTTGTTTTTCTAATCTTTCAGGTGGTTCTTTCCCAGCCTCCATGTAGTTTCCTCACACACATGCTCTGATCGGAATTCTGCTGAATACTGGAGGAGCACCCTCTGCAGATCTGTGGAATTCTCTCTGGGCAGTTCTCTTTCTTCAAGTAGTATGTACTGTGAATTTAGCTGCTTTGTCGCCCCACATTCTCAGGTCTGAAGCCTTTCTACCCATTAAGCTACCCATTAACCTTCTACCTCCTTAAGCTGCAGCCAGAAAGCTCTCTTAAGACTGCAAATGAGGCAGCTGGAGAGCTCACCTCGTTTATTTCCTGATACTCAGAGATCACTGTCCTTTGTTGCCTGATTTCCAGTCTTTTAAAATGTGAAAACCATCTTATATATTTTGTCCCTTTTTGTCTTTTGGTTCTTGGTTATTTCAGGCAGTAGAGTAAATTCATCTGGCCAGAAGCCAAAGTTTAAACTGTACATTTAAAATTTTTTATGTTTGTAAGTTAGAAAGTATTTCATGCTCAGCATAAAAATCAAGAACTACTGAAATACTTGGGAGGTACTCTTCTGGACTATTTCAGTTTACAAACATTCATGTACATATACTTAGAGGGATGTGTGATTTTTAAGTATATTTTATCGATTATACTATTACAGTTGTCCCAATTTTTTCTCCCCTTTATCCCCCTTCACCCTGCACCCCCCTTAGTTCATGTCCATGGGCTGTACACATGAGTTCTTTGGCTTCTCTATTTCCCATACTATTCTTCACCCCCTCTGTCTATTTTGTACCTATCATTTATGCTTCTTGTTCCCTGTACCTTCCCCCCCATTCCCTCCCTCCCTGTACCCACTGATAACCCTCCATGTGATCTCCATTTCTGTGATTCTGTTCCTATGCTAGTTGTTTGCTTAGTTTTTGTTTTTAGGTTCAGTTATTGATAGCTATGAGTTTGTTATTGTTTTACTGTCATAGTTTTTTATCTTCTATTTCTTAGATAAGTTCCTTTAAAATTTTATATAATAAGGGCTTGGTAATGGTGAACTCATTTAACTCTACCTTATCTGGGAAGCACTTTATCTGCCCTTTCATCTTAAATGATAGCTTTGCTTGAGAGAGTAATCTTGGGTGTAGGTTCTTGCCTTCATGACTTCAAATAGTTCTTTCCAGCACCTTCTTGCCTGTAAGGTTTCTTTTGAGAAATCAGCTGACAGTCTGATGGGAACTCCTTTGTAGGCAACTGCCTCCTTATCTCTTGCTACTTCTAGGATCCTCTCCTTAATTTTAATCCTGGGTAATGTACTTATGATGTGCCTTGGTATATTCCTCCTTCGGTCCAATTTCTTTGAGACCCTCTGGGTTTCCTGGACTTCTAGAAGTATATTTCCTTTGCCAGATTGGGGAAGTTCCCCTTTATTATTTTTTCAAATAAGTTTTCAGTTTCTTGCTCTTCCTCTTCTCCTTCTATCACTCCTATGATTCAAATGTTGGGACACTTAAAGTTGTCCAAGAGGTTCCTAAGCCTCTCCTTTTTCTGAATTTTTGTTTCTTCATTCTGTTCCAGTTGGATGTTTATTTCTTCCTTTGTTCCAAATCGTTGGTTTCCTTCCCTTCATTGTTGGTTCCCTGTATATTTTGCTTTATTTCACTTCGAGTAGCCTTCATTTCTTCCTTCATTTTGCAAACAAGCTCAATCAATTCTGTGAGCATCCTGATTACCAGTGTTTTGAACTCTGCATCAGATAAGCTGTCTATCTCCTTGTTGCATACCTCTTTTTCTAAAGTTTTGATCTCTTCTTTCATATGGGCCATATTTCTTTGTCTCCACGCATCTGTTATATTGCAAGGGGGCAGCGCCTTAGGTATTCAGCAAGGCAGGGCAATCCTCTTTGCTGCTTTGTGGTGCTGTCTGTGGGCATGAGGTCAGAGAGGGAACAATGACACTTGTTCACTCCACTCTAGCCCCACTATCCAATGAACTCTCCTGTGGGACTGGGAGTCTCTCTTATCTTCACAACCCCCACAGTATTTTAGAGCTAGAGGCTTTGAGTCTTTAGTTTCCTGGTCAGCTGGTCAGCCAGCCCCACCTCACGCACGAGGTCTGCCACCTTTCTGTGGGTCCTCTCCCCTGGGCTGCCTGTCTCTGCCCCTCCTACCTGTCTGGATGTATGTTTCTTTAACTCCTTGGTTGTTGGAGTTCCATGTAGTTTGATTTTCTGGCAGTTCTGGTTGTTTATTGTTTTTAAATTGGTTGTTATCCTTCTTTTGGTTGTGTGAGGAAGCAAAATATTTCTAGTTACCTCTTGTTAAGCAACTTCACAAGTCTCAGTTTACTTGTTTTTAAAATAGGAATGAAGTCAACAGCTGTTGCTCTGAAGACTTACTGCGACTGTGCATGTGAAGCCCATTGTATGGCCCATGGGACCTTGTAAGAACTCAGCTGCTGTTAGCACTACAGGGCACACTATCACTAGTGTTAATATTTAGGCTCTGGGTGGTGTGGGTCAGTGGGTTGAGCTCTGCCCTGCAAATGGAAAGATCGCTGCCTTATTTCCCAATCAGGGCACGGGCATGGGCTGCAGGCCAGGTCCCCAGCTGTGGGCAACTGATGTTTCTCTCACACATTGAGAATTCTCTTTCTTTCTCCTTCCCTTCTCCTTTCTTGCCCTCCTGCTGGCTCCTTTTCTGAGACCTCACTGGGGATGCTTTACAGGGCATAGGTGGACTATCCCGTAGATGCTCCAGGGCTGGGGAAGGGGCAAGAAAGGTGGGGCAGCTGTGCAAAGGTGCAGCTACACAGCGTTGCCATCTACCCACCCTCCTCTGCTCCATATGTGTGATTTTTCAAATGGGGTTATGCCACAGATTTTAAACATCATTTTAATAGCTACATAGAATGGAAAAGGCAAATTAAGACAATGACCTAACATCTTAAACACACCAGGTTGCTATAAATGAGATAAATGGTACATAATATTAACAGTAAGACCAATTTTCACAATAATGCTGGAGAGAGCTGGAAACATACAAAAATGATGAAAACTGCTGGAGAGTAAATAGGAAATCAGAAAAGTCTTGTTGCCACATTGCTCTCCAAAGTGAGGTATCTGTAAGATGTGAAGACATGCATATTCTGTGACCCTCAATTCCACTTCTGGGAGTTTATCCCAGAGAAACTCCTATACAAGTACAGGAGTAAGTAAAAGTAGGATTACAGTTGTTCATATGGAAAACACAGTGATAAATAAATAATACCAGAATATACTCTGTGGTTCACATACTCACCTGCATTCCAATACAGGTAAAAAGCACAGGACTGTTACAGTATCAAAAACTTGTAAACAATCTGAATGTCCATTATCAACAGACTAGATAATTACAATAATTATTTAGTGAAACTTTCCACAACAGTTAAAATGAGGTAGATACCTGTAGTGACATGAGAAAATCTTAGAAATATTTGCTAAATGAGAATATATAGTAGATATCATCCATAAAAAAGTTTAAAGCATTGAAATCCCTCTCTATGTCACTAATGGAACTGTTAATGGAAAATATAGACGTATGGGTGGGAAGAACAAGTAACACGTGCCAACTTCAGGACCGTGGGCAAGGGAAGGGATCACAGTGGGGCAAGGCCTTCAACCCCTATCTCTAGTGTTTCATTTCTGACAGGAAATGGAGAGTTGATACAGAAAATAAACAGCAAACTGCTGACACTTCTTAAGTCTACGAGAAAGAAAACATGAGTATCCATTATATTCTCACTACTCTTTTTCATGTTTCATTATTTCATAATTAAAACTATAATAAAAAGTTTAAACAAAATAAACTACATCAGGGCACACCCTGCAACAGCATACAATGGGCCTTCTTTCCATAACGAATTTTACTTAACCATCCTTTTCATTTGGTTTTAAGAAAATATAGCAGAAAGCTTATTTTTAAAGCAAAGTACATAGCACAGTTACACCCTGGTTCTTGAATGACTTGCTTCTCAAAGAGTTCAGTTCTCGGCCACGTTGTCCATGGAAGAAATGTCTCTGTTGTCCAACAAAACTCCAGGTCTGGATCCTCCACCCGACCACCCTTTCGTGCTGACACCTGTATGACCAGTCACGTGTCTCTCAAGCAACAAAGGAGATCTGGTTTTCAAACAAATCGCTTCGCAGTTTTCCTGAACAAGCTAAGTTTGAGAACCAAGGTTTGACTGTAACTTCCCTAAATTAACATTTCGATCTGGGAATAAAAGGAAGGCTTATGTGTGCCAGAATTTGTTTTTAGGCTTAAATAAAAAGTACCTGGAATGAAAGGCTAAATAATTAACAGGGGCTAACACAGCCAACCATCCTGGACACAGAAATGCACAAACATGAAACTAACAGTTTGTGAATCTAACAATACAGTTGATGCAAATCCATGGGCCAAGCACTTTATACAAATTATTTTTAATTCTTGAAACAACCGCTAATTGTAGTGGTTGAATCTATAGTTGCTGATAAAGAAACTTGAGCTCACGAAGGTTAAGCAGCAATATGCCGATACCACGTAGCCAGTAAGCACTGGAGCCACAAAACTCCAACGACAGTGTCAGGGCCCACGTTTCCACTGCAGGGTCAGGCCCAGAGGGCGCTCTGCACCTGCCACTTCGGTATTTACTCATTCGGCTTTAGAGTTAGTCTGATCCTGCCCAACTTATGCAATCTTAGAAAATGTGGCTTTAGTTAATTTCAGAATCTTAAAATAATATTAACTGGCTGATACAAAGTTTTGTGTATGTTTCAATGTGATAGTTTTTTCCTTTAAGTCTGTCTATTCAGTTCATGTAAGTGTCTCAAGGCAAATTCACTAGAGATTTTCTTAGTTAACAATAATGGCCTGAAGTTTGGGAAACAAAAAATAAGTTTGAAATTGATTCTTCTTGGTGGCCCAAAACCAAAGACTAAGGAAGACCACCGTGCTATTGCAAGGAACACATGCCACTCTTCAGGGAAGTAAGTTCCACACTTACATGCTTTCCAGTTTATAAAGCACTTCACCTATTTTACCACATTTGACTCTTGCATCAATTCCATGAGTTAAGCAGAACTGAAAATATAGCCCTGGCCAGGTGGCTCCATGGGTTGGAGCATCACTCCCATACACCAAAAGGTTGCAGGTTCGGTTCCCAGTTAGGCACAAATCTAGGTTGTGGGTTCCATCCCTGGTTGGAGTGCAAATGGGAGGTAACTGACAGATGATTCTCTCTCATATCCATGTTTCTCTTTCTCTCTGTCCCTCCTCCCTCCCTTCCCCTCTGTAAAATCAATTTAAAAAAATTATATCCTCAGTGAGGATTAAAAAAAAAAAAGAAAAATACATATTTTACATTATAATAGCATTATATTTCCTTATATTATTTTATTCCCAGCTTACATATGAAGAAACAGACTCCAAGAGGTTAGTTAACCTACACGGCCTAGGTCACCCACTGGTGAACACCAAAGCTGGCACTATTTTCAGTGTACCTGAGTTCTAGTGTTCCATGTTCTTCTCCATAAACCACACTGACCTTGACTGTGCAAGAGCAATGAAGACATGAAACAGGTTGTCAAGGCAACCCAGGAATCATCTTTCCCCACGACAGTTAAGGAAGAGACCTGAGCCTTTTTTATGTAGGTGGTGAAATTAGACGACGTGAGGTTTACAAAACAATTTTCCACAAGTTTTTTAACTTCCTCAAATCTAACCCCAAATTCTTCCTTTTTTAATAAGCAAACTGTTATTTACTTATTACATTCAACAAGAATTATCATTCATAAGCAAGATAATGTCATGAGTACAGAAGCCAGCAGGAATAAAGCATGGAGTTTTTAAGGGTATACTATTAAGCATTACTAATAATACTGACTTTCATAATAAATGCTGTAGAGATGACAACAAATATGAAAATCAGGTTAGAAAGCAAACAAATTTAGATAAGTAGGTTATATTTGAAATGCCTATGCTTCCAGTGTGGCATTGATTATAAAAGTCTTTCAACGTTTAGCCTTTTTGATAAAAAGCTACGAGCCATCCCCCCCGAAAAATGCACCAGATCTGAATTTTACACGTGATTCCAGGGGGTCTGTGGATGCACACCCAACCCTCAAGCCTCCACGGACCTTCCAGAGGTCTATAGGCTCCAGGTTATGAACTGCGGCCCAGGTTTTCCAAAAGTTCCCTTGGCAAGAAAACATTAAAAAATAATTTCTTGGAAACCATGTTCTCAACATCAATCTTCAACTTTTTCAGTGGAAAGTAATCCGTTAACCATCAAGAATTGCTGATGTAAGGCTAAGCAACAGCCCTGGCCTGGTGGCTCAGTTGGTTGGAGCGCTGTCCTGTAACGGAAAGGCTGCAGGTTCACCGCAGTCAGGGCACACCCCTACCCAGGCGGAGGGTCGGATCCCAGGTCCAGACGCACAGTGGAGACACCAGATCAGCTGCTTCTCTCTCACATGGATAATTCTCTCTCTCCCTTCCTCTCTCTCTAAACCATGAAAATATGTCCTCAGGTGTAGATTTAAAACAACAACAACTAAATGGGGTAAAACTCCAGATAAAAACCTTAAAAGTCATCCGGTGCGATCCCCTCTATTACAGGTGAGGAAACTGAGGCCACGTCTTTGTGAGGCCACACCTCAGGTACTCAGAAGACAACACAGTCACCAACAACGGTCTCCACAAGTGCAGAAGTAACTAGTAGGAAATATTAGGGAATGAAACTAGATCGTAAGTAGATGACATATGTATTTTCACTAGCATCCTAACTTGGTCCTTTGACGAAGGATTCCATGTCACACACAGTTCAGTTCTACGCCAGAAGAGGAGAGGACATGCCACAAAGCAGAGGCTACACAGTGGGCCGTCACTCCTTCAGTCACTTCCCGGACTTGACAGCCCGAAGCTCACGTGTATACCTGGTGGAGTAGATTAGCGGGTTTGTATAATCTAGCTGATATCAAACCTATCTTCACCAAGTGGCCAAGTAGCTTGAAACGATGCCTGCAAGAAACGGGGTACTGAAAATATATTGCAAGCATAAGATAATGGCAGACTCTAGTGTGAGTCTTCAGCAGCTATATTAGAAAATAAAATAGGGGTAAATGTGACCACAAGTTGGGCATACAATTCAAAATTACCAAGACTATCAAATTACAGCTTTGCACCATAATTGACAGTAAACATTGCCCTGTGTATACATTGTCCCATGAGACATTAAAGATATTATAAAATCCATCTAACTAATAGCACATTTTTGCTGGTTAAAAAATGGCATCGCTTCTACCCTGCAAGACTGAGAACCGGGTTGGAAACTGCTGGAAGAAAAGAGAGTGAAGGAACCCTAAAAAGCTCAATTCCAGTAGAAGGATGTGGTCAGAAAGGTCAATAAACCTTTAGAATTCTAAAAGCAATTCAAGCCAGACACACTGAGCATTAGAGATCAAAGTCAGCACTTAGAAGAAAAAGCAAGGAGTTCACGATGCTTCCAGTGCACCCCGAACCCCCAAGGCCACTCTTTTCTCCATGGGCTCTTAGTGCTGGGGCCTCAGCAACAGGGTCTTTTACAGAACTGACTCAGTCGGCACGAACATGGGCTTTTTTGAATGGCTAGAAAAGGCCACGCCATTAGTAACATTTGTAGCTATGCAAAGTAACATAATAAGGGTAATCAAATATCATGCTTGTTGGCTAGTAAGCTGATCTAAACTGGGGAGCATAAAGGAATGCTATCCCCCTCCTCTGCAAGAACACAATTTAGCATTTTGGCTGGTTCATTACGAAAGGCCTGGCACAAGGTGCAGCCTCTGTTGGATTCCGGACATAATACAGAGAAGGGAATGCTGGTTCCTAAGAAAGTCATAAAGTGTGTGTGTTGTTGCTTTTTTAAAAGAACTATGTGAAATTTGTCCCTGGCATTCACATTCCAGAGTTAACTGTGTCTCTAAGAGCCACACAGCCACTACATAAATAAATTTAAATGGTTGACTGCTTCACAAACCTGTATAGGTTAAGCCCTAACTTTCTTCTTAGGTTTGAGAGCTCAGGTCACAGTGCAAAAGGGAACATACTTAACTTTTAAAAAGCTGGCCTCTTTTAAGAAAACTCAGGAGTATTTAATTCTTTGGCACTAAGACCGATGCAAATTGCCAGCAGTATCAGTAACCAGGTTTCCTCGACATGCATCATTTAAGCCCGTCTCAGCTTTACACGGGCTGGGACTGCTCGTTTTCTGCTTTACTAAGAAAAGAGCTAAAGTAAGACCGCTGCGGCTCCCAGGGTGAAGGCAGATGGTTCTGGGTCAAGTTCGGAAACTGTTAAAAGTGCTCAAAGTGAAAGGGAACATGCTTATCTGCACACTATTTATAAGGAAATTGTTTATGAAACTCTTCAATAAAACACTGAAACAAGCTTTGAAACAAGAGTACTATCTCCAAATACATTTTGGTACTCAAAAATGTAGAAGAGCAAAAGTAAAGATAGACAGTTGATTTCAATTTAGATATTTTCTTCAGACTTCAGATGCTGGCATGTAATCTTCCCACATCCCTTGGACTGGCAATATTCCACCGCCATTTGTTTTATGTATCACTGGATTCCTTTAAAAAAAAGAGCTGTTTTGCTTATCCATGATTACACCATAGACTGGAGGAGCTGTTTCATCTGACTGAAAGGATCAGGCTTTGCAGCAGTAATACAGATACACCCCAGACAGCACAGAAAGTGCACTTAAGCATTTCCTAAGTCTTTACACAGATCCCCAAAAGGAAAATTAAAGCCAAATCAAAAATTATAAATTTAATTTTTTTAATCCAACCCTGAATAAACCAAAACAATCCTTTTTTTACCTAACAAGTATTACTTAAGGAAGTAGTTTTTAAAACAGAAAAACTAACATAGAATTAAAAATTATGTGACCCTTACACCATGGATACTATTTGCATTGATTAGGCAAAGTCCAATCCCAAAAACAAGAAATGCCCCAGACAACTAACAAGCAAACAAACAAAAAAAACCCCAAGAAGGTGTTTCTCTCAATCTAACAACCGTTAAAAAAGCAGCTCCAGAGCCCGAGGCTAGCTCACTGCTATAACAGAAGGAAAAACTCTGCATACCTGCTTCTGTGGGTCTTATCACGTGAGACTTGAAGGTCCAAGAAAACGAATCCAGAAGATGTAAAAGCAGGCTCTATAAGCTGCGTATTCTCAAATAATCCTCTGCCAAATCCAGTGTTTGACCAAAGAAAACAAGCAACTCCACACTGAAGTGTTCTGCCTACTACTACAGATTTTAATCTTAAAGGAACTTGGTCTCAAGTGGAAAGGCCAACTCACAACACGGGTGTGGCTAGGAAGTATAAAAAAAAAAAAAGAGGTAAAGTGTAGACGCCGTCAACATTTCTGCTGGAGTAGGGCTGTGCCCAAAACACATCAGGACATTCGTGCTACCTTTTAAATTCCACTAAATCAGGTCTTCTTCCTATGACATGGGACTGCCCTATGAGGTCTTATATTTTTATAAGTATTCCTTTGTCATCTTAATTTTGAAATAGCAATTTGGTTTTCACCATGTGAAAAATCATTTAGCAATTAAGTACATATTGAGATTCCTATAAAGAATTAGAACATTGTGCTGAACATTAAAAAAAAAACTATACCCTACTGATTTTTTCACAGTCATTGAACTAATTTCAAGCAAATGTACAAAATTACCTTTGAATGGTAAGTGGAAACATTATATAGAATTATACAGTGTGGAAGTGAGGAAGTGCCTCAAGGGGTAGAGTCCCACTCTACTCTTTAAGTGAGGTGAGAACAAGTTCACTTGTAAAATCTACAATCTGTTTTCACTGAATGGTTAGTTCTCAGAAAAGGAAGTCTGAAACACCATATATGATAGCCTCATGAGAGTAAAGAATGGCTGTTATAAAACTGCATCACGAAGTGAAAGGTTAAAGGTTTGTATGTTATAAGCCAGTCTAAAAATGAAAGTGCATACCCTATAATTCCATTGGCTTGAAATTCTAGAAGGCGCAAACTAATGCATGGTGAGAGAAAGCAGCAACGGCTCCAAGGAGGAATGGACTACAAAGGGACGTGAAGAGACTTTGGGGTGATAAAAATGTTTTGCATCTGGATTGTGGCGATGAGATTGTGGGTGTATAATCTATCAAAAATTACTGAATAGTTCAATTTCAATGGGTACTATCTATTATACCTAAATTTTACCTCAGTGATTACTAGAAGTGCACACACATGCATTTAATATTCAGAAGGCGCCTGTATTAAAAAAGGCTTACTGTTGTCCTTTGAAAGACTATCAGATGTTATGGATTCTTTTCATCATCTCAATTCAGCTACTAGTAAAAGTGAGTAGATCCCATGCTTTAGCACCTTGGAAAATGTTCCCTAGAATAAGTAGGTGTCAAAATTTGTCATAAATATGTATTATTACAGATAACTGGGTATAAAGGTTTATTTTTTTAAAGGGCAGACTATTCAGCTAGAAGTGCATGAACAAACTGCATTCGCATGAGAGCATAGGGGATGCAATGAGGACCTGAAAGCAAATATCCTGGCTGACTGAGTGTGCCTGTTTCACACCATAATAATCTTATTCCGAATCTAAATGACCAGAGAAGCAGGCACAAGGTGATGACCTCCCTTTGAGATACACTGACGTTAAGTGTTGCTGCAGCTCTGCTTGACATACCCATATATATACAAAAACCCTGACACATTCTTTCTGAAACTACTTGTTGGGGATCTGATCCTGAGATGATTCAATTTAGAAAAATATCCACTTAAATAGTATTTTCTCATACACACCAACACTAGTGCCAGGAGCCCCGCCGGCATCATCTATCACCACTGTATTATCTGTCAGCAAAGGCAGATGATGTATCCGTGGCAGGCAGGACAGTTCCCCCCAAATATGCCCCAAACCCTAGTCCCCAGGACCCATGAATATGTTACCTTACATGGCCAAAGGGCCTTTGCAGATGTGATTAAGGATAAGAACCTTGGAATGGGCAGATTATCTTAGGACATCTAGACAGGCCCAATCAAATCAGGGGTCAAGGAGCAAAGGACCTTTCCCTGCTCACTGAGATGAAATAAAACGAGGAGGAGGAGAGATCCAAGGTGTGCTGTGAAGACGGAGGAACGAGGCCATGAGCCAAGAAATGCAGGTGGACTCCAGAGGCTGGGAATGGCCTCCAGTTTACATCCAGTAATAAAGCAGTGATCTCAGGCCAACCACCTCAAGAAACCAAATTCTGCCAACAACCCAAATGAGCCGTGAAAGGGATCCTACTCTGGGCTTGCAGAGAGGAACGCAGCCTGGCCAGCAGCTCGATTTCAGCCTGGTGAGCAGGTGTGCACGTGAGCACCTGCTGGACTTCTGACCTGTGGAACTGCCAGATAACAAATGTGCTTTTTCAGTCACTAAATTTGTGGCGTTTTCATGGGATCAATAGAAAACTAATGCAGGCTCAAACAGTTTTATTCAGAAGAGGATGTTCTTATCACCTTGGCCTCACAGTGCCCACAGGGAGAAAAGCCATTATTTGAAAGAAGCAGAGGGGGAGGAGGGACCAACACTGGCTTTACAGTTCTCCTTACACTTTCCCCCAATACGTACCAATTGGCAGTTAGTCAGATATTCTGTTTAGTAGCTTAAAATTTACAAAAATTAAAATATTCAAGGTTCTCCCAATAGTAATAAGCAGGAATGCCTCCCTGTCTTAATCCTGCCTTACAGACAAGAGCCCAGAGATTGCTACAATTGACACTAAATGTTATCCATTAAATGCCACTGCAATTAGGTGCAGTAGTTCTCATTAGTAGTCGTAAAATCAGCCTGTGGAGATTATTTTAAATGCAGATTTCTGGGCCTCACCCCCAGGGACTGTCACTCAGAAGTTTTAGGGTAAGGCCCAGGAATCCAATTAGGATGAACATTTTGTCCCCTGATGAATGACCAACACTGCTGAAAGCATTCCCCACTTCTCTCACCAACCACCTGAGACCTCTCCTATTCCGACCAAGGCCCAAAATGCAATTCTTGTCAAGAGTTAGCCTAACAGGCAGCCCAGAGAACAGACTAGATGATTAAGGGTATAGTTCTGATATAAACAGACATGGATTTGAGTCTCCTGCTGTCTCTTAACAATGGAGTGTTTTGGGCAAGTCACGTAAGTTCTCTGAACCTCAGTTATCCTCATCTGTATAAAGGGGATGACAAGACCTACCTATCCATAGGGTTGTTATTACAGATTCAGCAGTCCTTGAAAGAGAGTAACTGGTCAGCTACTGTGATTATTAACACCACTATAATTCCATTTTTGGATGAAGTCAGAGCAAAATATTTATAAGCAGAAGCAGTTTGAATTCTGTAGCATTTTTCATTCCTATAGAGTTATCTGAAAAGATTAAATATTTAATAGAAACAAACTTCCACTCTAGACTGCATGGTATTATGTTTACAAGACACTGCATTACGGAAAGTAAATGAAGGGAACCATAACATCCCTATCTCTTTGAGGTTATATATACCCCAGGAGGCACAATTTTATACCATACCGCTAAAAGGGTGGCTAGAGCAAAAAGGACATTTTTCCCAAGCACACGCATTTGGGAAATGTATCTCTATTTTCACCTTAGGACATTAGATGCCAACTCTATGGACTGCCAAGACAACAATGACCAAGTATCGTAGACTAACCGGGCCTCCACTCTAATTTGAACACTGCGGAAAGTGAGACCTAACATGCTCCAGGTTACAGAGCAAGTTCAAACAGTCTCCTCTGTCAAGTAAATACGAAGGACACAAACGGCCATGTCCCCAAACAACACAGGGTTTGATCACGTGAAAACGAATGGATACAAACGGGAAGCGAACACCAGTGTGGCCGAGTCCACGCCGATGGCTGACGACACTGTCCCAGTCGAACGGCCAGAGGTTGGGTCCCAACTAAAAAATAAATTGGAGGCTACATTTTTAATTAGTACAACACAAAATAAATGATCGACTGTAAGGGATGATGTTGGAAGAAATACAGTAACGACTTCATTACTTTGTCTCTGTCCTTGAATGTTCTTCCTGTCTCTGCTTGTCTTTGTTCCTTCACCATTCCTTCCTCTCAAGTTCATACTTCACAGAAAAGGCAGGAAACACCGCAGATGAGGGAAAGGGCATCTGAAGAAAGTCTTTCTGTTTGCACGTGCTGGTCCGCAGACTACAGTTCTCTAGGGAGGACAAGGCTAGCTGTCGGGGGAAGCCCATTCTCCCAGCTTTCTGTTTCTCTGAGGGCCCGTTGTGACAGCAGCACTTCTGGCCTCTCTCTACACTCCTTTCTCTCTCTCCCCCAAAGGAGAGGAACTGATTCATCTCACCAGGAAGAGGATAAGTGTCTTGGGTCCACTGAACCTCATTCCTGCACTGCAGTGATCCTTAACCTTTAACTGCAACAGAATCACAGAGAGGGCTTGTTAGAACATGGCCTTCTAGTTCTGCAGTGGACACCACAAATCTGCACTTCTAACAAGTTTTTATTCTTTTTTTTTTTTAAGATTATTTCTTTATTTATTTTTAGAGAGAAGGGAAGGAAGGGAGAAAGAAAGGGAGAGAAACATCAATGTGTGGTTGCCTCTTCCACATTCCCTACTAAGGACCTGGCCTGTAAGCCAGGCATGTGCCCTGACTGGCAATAGAACCGGCGACCCTTGGGTTTACAGGCCAGCACTCCATCCACTGAGCAACACCACCCAGGGCTGCATTTGTAACAAGTTTTAAGGTAAGACTGACACTGCTCATCTGAGGATCAAACTTTGAGAACCATTGCTTTACTGAATAAGGTCATTCAAGGTCATTGCCCTCACATGGCTTGCCCCTTCCCTTTTTAGCAGTACTTGTCTTCAGAACACAAGAGCTCTCCCCTTCTTCCATATGGTAAGCAACCCAGAGGCAACTGTCCAGCAGCTAAGCCTGGGATGGGATGGGCAGAAGCTAAAATTCTGGGAGAAAGGGTGTGAGGAAGACCATGTGGCCACACAGGCCCAGCCCGCAGTCCTGGTGCAGCTGTACCAGGAGTGAAGTCATTATCTTGAACTCTATCTGAAAGGCCTGTGTTTCTTAATCGGTTCAGACAATAAAGAGAAGAACAGAATGAATCATTAGGCCCTTGAACCCAAGAGCACCCAGCAGAATGGTTGTGGGAATGGCAGGAAATATGACTATAAATTCCAAAGGTGTGACCTAATTCTGGAAGCACTGTGACTCCTGTCTTGTCAAAGCCAGATGTCATCAGCTGTGTGTACTGAATATTCCTGCTCCTTAAAGAATAGGCAGTCCTCCAAAGGGTGTAACTGGAGAGAAGACATCTAGGGCCTTCAGGAAATGCTGCTGAGATGATTTCTCTGAGTTAATCATCAACAACTATCCAAATGAGGTTGGCTGACTCACCAGCTCCCTCCCCACCCGCAGCAAAGCCAAGCCCTCCAGCTGTTCTTCAGAGCCTCAGGCACCTCAGGGCACTCCTCCCGCCCCTGCTTGCCATCCTTGGGTCTGGCAGCTCTGCTTCAGTGCCATGCTCTGCCCGCCCGCCCATATCCTGTCAGGGGTGTCCAACCTTTGGTGGGCCACACTGGAAGAAGAAGAGTTGTCTTGGGCCACACATTAAACACATAAACACTAACAATAACTGGTAAGTAAAACAAAAGGTTTTAAGTAAACTTTTGATCTTGTGTTGGGCCAAATTCATAGACAGCCTGGGCCGCATGTGGCCCGTGGGTTGGACACCCTGCTATAGATGCTTTAGATGGGTCTTGGATAACACCCCAGCTTCACACCCTGCAATGGAGCCAGTCTTCTTCCCCTGTGCCCAGCCCCACTCAGCTCCTGGAGCCCCCAGCAGGGTTCAATATCCCCAGTCCTTCTTTCTCCAGGAAGTTAATCGGGATAACAAAAGGTTTTCCTTAAGAAGAGCAGCAAAATTAAGACACAGTCTCATCAGCCAAACCAGAAGAGAGAGTGAAACCCACGTGGCCCTGCATTCCATGTCTCCGTGCTCCTGGGCCCCCCTCTCAGGGCTCCTGTGACTTTCTCAGCAAACCAAGAGCCTCTCCTGGCTGCCAAAGGGATGAATGGGATCAAATCCTGCCTAAACACATGTCCTGTGTGGCTCACTAAGTAGTTTGTTTGTTTTTAATTTTGGAGCTAACATATAATAATTGGGAAATTACCAAGTAACATAAAATTCACATTTCTATTTTATCTTTGAAAAGCAGAAGGTCTGGCAATACTGAGCCCACATCTCCACAGGATAACACCAGGCTAAACCAGGGACCGTCACGCCCCTTACATAAGGTGTAAGCGAGCAGCCACAGTCCTTACCATCCACTGTCATCCTTACCTTCCCAAGGCCTGTGGCCCGCAGAGCAGAGCGACCATGAACCAACAGGAGGCACGCGCAGGCTTCACTTCCTGCCACTGCGAATTTCCCCAGACATCCCTGAACTCTAATTATAGTGTCGTGCAGTGGAGAGAAAGAAACACGTACTTTATTTTCTCCGCAGCTGGTTGCTGCTTCCATTTTCAGTCACAAAGCCATAATTGTAGGAATCATGAACCAATGGGCAAGTGTTTACCCCAAAGTAGCCCAGACTCCTGGTGAATGAGGTGAGAGAGGGTAAAGGGACTCAATATAAAAAGTCGATTTTCTTTTCAACATTTCTAGTTCCTTAAAAGATCAGGACTCATAAAAGATCAGGATACTCATAAAAGAAAAAAATAGCCAGATCTGTTGTTACAGGACAGAAATTCCATTATCCAAAGTTACCAAATACAGAATTTTATGGCACATTTTTTTTTAATTACATATAAAGCAAATAAAAGTTTATTGTTTTTAGAAAGACCCTATCACCTAATAGCCCTTTTCATTTAGCAATAAACTAGATCTCAGAAAAAGTTTAAGGATTATTAACAAATTAGGAAATGACCACTGTGCCATATAAGTGTACAAAGATCTGTTCTTGTCTCACATCAGCTGCTGTTGGCATGCACGGTGAGCTGGCCGAAAGTACTGCTGTGCCCCATCAGGGGCTGCAGTATCACAGGTGGAGACTGGCTCCAGAGAGGCACCGCGGGGTATCACTCAGACTCCTGATATTTGCTCACAAGATTAGATCAGTCAGTCAGTGTCAAGGTACATATTTGATTTTCATAATTTTTCTCTCACTTCTTTCTTTCCAAGGTTAGCACTTAAATGGGAAAATAAAATATCACATTTGCTTGCCTTTCTTCTCAGAGACTTTCTAGGACAAGAATGGATTCTGTTGTCCTTTCCTCCTGGTTCAACATGAAACAGATTCAAACGTAAATTAGGGAAATTTAAATAGTCCACTAGGAATCTTTCACAGGTGAATTCACTTAAGATATAAGGAAAAGAAGATGATCAAAGATATGAACAGTAAAATGACAACAAACTCACAATTATCAACAACCAAACTGATAAAAACAAAAAGAAAAACAAACTAAGCAAACAACTAGAACAGGAACAGAATCACAGAAATGGAGATCACATGGAGGGTTATCAGCAGGGAGGTGGAAGGGGGAGAATGGAGAAAAGGTACAGAGAATAAGAGGCATCAGTGGCCTACAAAATAGACGGGGAGGTTAAGAATAGTACAGGAAATGTAGAAGCGAAAGAACTTATATGTACGACCCGTGGACATGAACTAAAGGGGGGGAATGCTGTGGGATGGGGGTGCAGGACGGAGGGGAATAACGGAAAAATGGGACAACTGTAATAGCATAATCAATAAAACATATTAAGAAAAAAAGATCTAATCTTTTCTGGCCAAACTGAAGGAACCAGGAAACTTGCGCTAAGGTTATGTCTATAGTGAAACGGCCCACTGAAATGACCAACAGCAATTCCCTTGGAACATGACTTGCAGGTTACAAAGTGCTTTAGCATAATGTGTCACATGCAACAGAATATAAAGTCTATACACAAAGTATCCGTATTATGATTTCTGAGCTGAACAGGATGCATCATTCCATTGTAAATCCAGCCCTGCTGTGTTCCTCAGTGTTAATTCAGGAAGCTCAGAAAAGACGAAAATCCCAACACACTACATTTATTCCCAAGTTAGTCTAAATTGATTATCTTTGCTCATGGACAGGATGAAATTAAACAGCAAAAACTACTAAAACACTTACTTCCTAAATGTTTCCTTCTTCAATTATATACATGCTTTTTTATCAAAATGACCTTTTAATCTTTATTCATCACTTCTATTATATTGCAATTACAAAAAAAAGTTTACTTATGTTAATGCATATATTTCAGTACCTAGGAGCCACCGTTAAGTATATCATTAGGAGCCCTGGCTCTGGAGTTGGAATTCTTGGGAATGAATATAGACTCTGATTTTTAACCTTGGGCAAATCATTTTGAATCTTGGTTTTCATAGCCAAAAAATGAAGATGATGATAATATCAACTTCATAGAGTTTTGGGAAAGATTAATTAAAATGAACAGCAAAGGGTTTGGAAAAAGACCTAACATATAGGAAATGGCCAATAGATGTTAGGTATTATTCAAAATGTCTGTGATTTTTGATTTTCATAAAATTAGTGGGCTTCCATAGCAATGTATGTGTGAGCACTTGTATAGTATGTATTTTTCATAACAATTTGTATACTGTGTGTTAAAATTTATATATTATGCAAAATACATAATTGGCAGAAATGACATTCACCAGTAACTAATGGAAGAGTTATTTTTTTGAAGAAAGGCCTGAATGAGGTTAATTATGCTTAAACACGGAATCTGAATAATTTAAGTGATCATTAAGGCACTTCACTACCTCATTGTGAGAATAAAACCATACAGAGCTGGTTCTAGACCAGGGCTTTGCAAACCCAGCCTGCAGCCTGCACCTGGCCCACTGCCTGCTTGCACCCTGCCTGTGAACTGAAAATGGTTTTTGCATATTTAAACAGTTGAAAAAAATTCAAAAGAATGATAGTTTGTGACATGTAAAAACTGTAAGAAATTTACAATTTTAATTTTAATGCTCATAAATGAAGCTTACTGGAACACAGCCATGTTCATTCACTTATGTATTCTTTGGGCTGCTTTTGATGTTCAAGAGGAGAGTTCCGTAGCTGAGAGAGAGACCATAGGACCCGCAAAGCCTGGAATACTTATTGTCTGGCTCTTTACACAAAAAGTTTGCCAACCCTTGGTCTAGACTGTTGTTCCTATGAGGGCAAAGACTGCTGGGGCACAGCTCAGTGCCTGGCCCAAAATCGTGTTCGGTAAATACGTAATGAAGGAATATGGTATCAGCGTAAGAAGCCTGAGGTGGGGCTAGTCACACGTACAAAAGATAGTTGTTCTCAAGTAATGGAGCTTTTCAAGCAGAGTACTAGAGAGGACTGCTCCTGTCCGTGCAACCCTAGCAGGGTCTTTGTTACCCTGTCATTCTAATGGTGGAATTTTAGGCACAGTGAAGAGAATGGGAAAGGGCAGATCGTGAGGACAAACTAAGGAGGTGTTCTGCATTTTCCAGTAGTATACTTTTACAAAAATAATGGCACCACAAAAATACAACTGAAGAAAACTAGTTTGGAAAAAGCATTTATACAAAAAATACACACACACACACACAGCCTTACTTCACCACCACCTTATTTCTAGAAGTAGCTGCTGAAAAGGTTT
The DNA here is from genome assembly GCA_004024845.1 of Tonatia bakeri. Classification (NCBI taxonomy): domain Eukaryota; kingdom Metazoa; phylum Chordata; class Mammalia; order Chiroptera; family Phyllostomidae; genus Tonatia; species Tonatia bakeri. The sequence continues at coordinate 81,270 of PVIA01002381.1, read as the reverse complement.
GCCATGTCTTAGATTGTGTGTGTGTGTGTGTGTGTGTGTGTGTGTGTGTATCCAAATCACAGTAAATATTAGGTCTCGCTGGACCTATGCTACGCAGACAACATCCAGAGTGTGGCCTTCTACCCAGGGAGCCTCCTTCGTAAGGAAGTACAGTGCCAGCTCGTTTCTGGAGGAAGGCTATCAGCCTGGTGACAGTTCTAATGCAGGCCATTTCTGACGAGACAACTTGATGGAACTGGAGAATATTTATTTTGGAGATGAAATCACAGTCCTCAGTCTGGTTTAATTTAATTAATTACTAAACATTTCAGTGCACTTTTCTGTCCTTACTGGAACTGTCTTTTGTGTTTTATTTTTATTTGTTTTGCAAACTAACCAGTTGTCTTGCTTCAAAGAAGGTGGGCAGAGCAGTTATTGCTCACTGAATAGCCATGTGTTCTCCCTCACTTCCAGTGGGGTCATGTGATTAGTTCCAGCCAATGGGCTGTGAGCACAAGTGATTGCTCTCTCTCTCTCTGGGCTGGATTCTTTCAGTGTGATCCTGAAGCTCTCCTTCCTTACTAAGACAATTAGGAAGTGTCATGTAAAAACAAAACCACAGCAACTTTTTTCTCTGAGACAGCGCATACAGAACAGCTGCATGAAGAACAGCCAGTGCACGTTGACATTTATGTGAACAAGAAATCAATGAAGATTTCAGCATTAATTTGCTACCACGACATACCCTACTCTATCCTGACTTCCAAAGAAAGTCTGTGCAGAAAGAAACCTTCTATTTGTCTGTGATCAACCATCTTGGGCTATTTACAAAGATTAGCTGCATTAGTAGGGAAATTTTCCAAACCTGCTTCAGACCGGTATCTGTGCAACATTATTATTTCATTTCAAGTGCATTTACAGATTATTACCACATTTAATTTGAGTCAAAGGTAAAAGTTAAAAACTGAATCTTTTATGCCACTCACTTATCAAAAAAACTTCAGAGCTGACTGAGAGCTGCACTGGGTGACCAACATCCACTGAGTGTTCTGACCCCTGACAAGCCTTAGTGAGGTCCACCCACTGAGTTCCTTTCCTGCCTCGTGACCCCTGGGCTCCATTTCCAGGAGCCGCAAGTGGCACTGGGGTCACTACGCCACAGGCAGACACGACGTTGTAGTGCCCTGGACACAGCTGGTGCGGTTTCCCTTCATTGGCAACCAACAACATGCTCTTGACCAGACTGACTCCGGAGGGGCCTTGAACACAGAGGTGCCATCTCTGCTGGCTGGTGGTAAAATGCCCAGTAAGATAAGGACTCCAGCATATGTCCCTCGATGCATTCCTGAGTTAAAACCACTGGAGACCCTGGATCCTGACAGACAGTAGGCTACAGATTTCCACAGCCTGAGGTTCAACTCTGGGCGCAACCTCTGACAGTAGTGTAAGTAAGTCAGAGGACCCAGACTCTCCGGGCCTCAGTTTCTCCCCCTTCACAAGGCAGTTGTGAAGGTCAGTGGAAGTGATGTAGCTGGAAGTACTCACTATATGTTAGACTCTTGCTGCCTCAATGCCATAATGCCATGGAATTCTTCTGAATCTAATTTCTATTAACTTTATGTTTTACTACAAGCAAAACAATATTCCCAGTTACATAAAGCAGTGAAAAATATATCTTTGCCTTTACCCTTAGATTAGATACTATGAATGACAGTCTCAAAAATAAACTCTACCACTTAATCTGATCATCTTTAATATGATCCGGTACTTGCTAGGAAAATACATCTTGAGTTAAATACCTGATCATCTTCCAGAGACAACGGAATTGTTTAAATTCTGAAGAATTTCTTAGGTACACTTCTGCTTGTTTCCAATTCTGTGATTGTATATTTTTATACTTCAAGTAAATTGCTCTAGTTTTTTTTATAGTAAAAACCAATGTCACCACAGCCTATTCATATGGAAAAAAAGAAAAATGAGACAAATTCCAAAAGAGGGGCATCCTATAATGTATCTACTACAAAGTTCACTATTCCTCAAAATTCTCCAGATCATTAAAAAAAAAAACAAAAACTGAGGACAGTCTGAGAATTGTCACAGCCAAGGGAAGCCTGCAGAGAAATTACCAAGTAAATGTAATACTTCATAAATGGGATCTTGAAACAGAAAAAGGGCTTTAAGCTAAAAACTAGGAAAATATGAATAAACTATGCACTTTAGTTAAGAGTGCTGTAATAATATTGGTTCATTAATGACACCAAACACGCCATGCTAATGTAAAACGTGACAGAGGGTAAGCTGTGTCAGTGTGGGGGCCCACAGGACTCTGCTATCTGCTGAATTTCTGTTAACCAAAATGGTTCAAAACTATAGAGTTTAATACAAAAAGAAATGTCACCACAGTGAGAGACCACTTCACACCCACTAAGATGGCCTTCATCAAAAAGACAGGTAATAAATAGTAAGGTCTGATGAGGATATGGAGAAACTGGAGCCTTCATACATGGCTGGTGGGATGCAAAATGGTGCAGTCACTTTGACAAAGAGTCTAGCAGTTCCTGAAAATGTTAAACACTGAGTTACCATATGACCTAGCAATTTCACTTCTAGGTATATGCCCAAGAGAAATAAAAATGTATGCCCCTCAAAATCATTGTTTCACAAATCTCATAGCAGCATGATTCATAATAGTCAAAATGTGGAAATATCTCAAATGTCCATCAGCTGATGAATGGATAAGTAAAATGTGGCAGATCTAGGCAATGGAACATTATTCAGCCATAAAGACTGAAGTGTTGATGCTACGACATGAAAACAGCTTGAAAACACTATGCTAAGTGAAATAAGACAGACACAAAAGGCCACATACTGTACTATATATGATATGTCCATATATACGAAATTTCAAGAATATGCAAATGTACAGACAGAAATTAGACGTGTCATAGCCTGGACAGGGTGAAGAGGGGTGCAGAAAGAAATGAGGAATGAGTGCTACTGGATACAGGGTGATAAAAATATTCTAAAACTGTACACTATGAGTGAACTAGACCTCGATAAAGTTATTTTTAAAAACAATTACATCCTGTGCACCAAGAACGCTGATGGAACACCATTTAAAACTACTCATGGCAAAGATTTTTGACAATGTCTGGTTGACGTGAAGCCTTGAATGTCCCTGAGAAATCTTGCTGCTCGCTTTGGGGACACCCTCACATCGTGTCCACGGATACGACGCCTGGAGGGAACCTGTGCACACAGAAGGTCTGGTGAGCAGTGTCTGCAACCTCAGACCTCCCTGAAGTGTCCCTGGGTGTGAAACAGGATTCAAAAGAATATTCCCACCGATATTTAACAAATTAATTTGAAAAATCATCTGTCATTATGTACCCTTCCAGTACACTATCTCAGAAGGTAGTCATTTCCTCTGAATTACTGGAAAATTGCAATGTTTTCCATTCTCCCATTATTTACTATTCTAATCCTACAAGAAATGTAATATTAACCTTGTAGAAATATGTCAATAAAAACTTAATGTCCCACAGCACAACACACATAAGTAGAATCTGTCAGTAAAAATCTAGAAAGTTTAATCTCCTTTATCTTACATATTTGAGATGCCCATTAACAGGAAATGTAATAATTTTAAAATCAAAACTACTTTGTTCAAAATGAAAGGGGTGAAGTTTTCCCCTCCCCATGTTAATTAAGTCTAATTTTATGAATCAAAAACTGAATTACTGTTAACATTTAAGAAAGTAAAGCCTACGGTAGAATAAAGTAACTTCTGGCTTTTCCTAATCTGATTTCTCTTAAAACAACAAAAGATACTTTGAGAGAAATAGAACCTCAGTTTATTTCAAAGCTGAAATCACTTTTACATACAAGGATTATTTATATGTAAAACATTATTATTACATATTATCAATTTACTTACGCAATAGTTTAGAATGAATAGGAATCTACAAAGATCCTTATACATTGAATTCAAGCTATGCAGCTGTCTCTTGGATGAGGCTGGAGTACTTCTCAAAATTTACTGTCAGTTAAACACAGAAAGGGGTTAATAGTCTAAATATAAGGATCTTAAGTCTTTAATCTACGAGCAAGTAGAAGCTAGTATTAGGTATGCAGGTGAGGAGGGGACTGGTACAGTTTCACACGTTCGTTCATTCCTCTTCATCTTCCACCCTCCCTCGGCTCACCAAGTGCCTACCCCACGACAGCAGGCGATGGGGCTACAAAGTGAGAAAGACAGGATCCTGCCCTAGGTGACCCCCGATGTGGACAGAACAACGCAGAACAGAATAAATCTTAGGATGAGAAGATTTTTATCTAAAATGTGTATGGTATCTTTCTACTTACACATTTGATCTTATTTAATCCACACAAAATAGAAGAAACTACAACAGCCACAGTTCAGACAGGCTGGAATGACTGCCTGGGGGAGGTTCCCCCACCCCTGGAACCTCTTGGTTATGGGCCTTGGGCAAAGGGGGTGAGTTGTCACCTCTGTCCCATTCACTGTTGCCTCTTTTAACGTCAGCTGACAGTGGCAGCACCAGGATGACAACTTCTACTTTAAAATCCACCCTTTTCTTCTTTTCCCACCACAATGTAGTTCTCAGCACAGGATACTTTTCAGGAAACACACATGGAAGATTCTCAAAATCTCCAATGAGACAAATGACTTCCCCGTGTGTGGGTACTCCCCTTAAACGATGAGCAGAAGGGAGACCCCTGGCCTTTGTGCCCTCTGGTCTCCAGACAAGCTCTTCGGCACTCAACCAGTAGATATTTTTGAATGTATAGCTGAAGTACTTCTGAAGAGACACCACAACACTATTGGAATCTTTCAGCACTCAAAGTCGGCCTGCGAGGATCTGCTCAGAACACTGTGCTCACAGCCTTAGGTTTAACGTTGGAAATCTGCTTCACAGAACGAGCCAGAACAAATACATTTATAATCACTAAACCCAGTGATGCATTCATTTACGTATTTATTTTTGTGATTCATTTATTTTGTCTCATTTTTATAATTTGCCTTTCAGAATCTGAAATTAGTTATTCTTCTATATTTTGCATATTTTTGAAAGACAGAGAAGACTTTAACGATGAATTAATTTTTGCAAGTCTTGAAATATACATATTAAATAAAACGAGAACCAGGAAAAAGCATTTTTAGGTCAATGCACTGTGAAAAATGTGGCTCCTCCTCCTCTGGTGTGTTTGGAGGTAGGAAGCTGGCAGTCAGGGTAAGCCAAGATAAGCCTATAACTCAACACTGCCTACAGAATAAGACCAAATCCCCCAACCCCATGTTTAAAATGTTCCACAATCTGCCCTTTTCAGTCTCGTCTGCCCGTACTTCCCAGAATGAACCAGAGTCCTTGCCCCAGCCAAAGATGCGCTTCCCTACTGCAGCTCTGTTCGGAGGTTCAGTTGCCCCTCTGCCTGGAATGCCTCTTCCCATTGCACCCCTCCTGACCACTCCCCATTGGTGAGCACTGCCCATCCTTCAATGCTGAATTCCAATGCCCTGTCCCCCATTATTTTCTGTATGTAGATATGCTCCCTAATTTCAAAGGGTTTACAAAGCTGCATAAAACAGCAATTTTCAACCAGTGTGCCAACAAGAATTTTTAAAACTTGCAATATATGACTATTTAGTCAAGGGTACCAGCCTCTTTTCCCTTAGACTGTCAAATAAGAAAAGGGCAACTGCCAACACAATAGCCATCAGCTTAAAAGAATCAAAAGTCTACCTACTTTTTTGTCGGATCAGCAAAAATACCATTTTTTGGTGTGCCACAGACTTTAGTAGTAGCCAGTTTACGTGTGCCACGAGATGAAAACAGCTGAAAATTGCCGGCATGAAACCCCAGAAGGCAGCATAAACCGCCAGCCCTCACCTCTGCCCACCTGCGCTGACTACTATAGTAGTGAAGAGTGAGCCTTCCATCTGAGTTCTGTCACCCCTGGTTTCTGCCACCCTTACTGCTCTCAGCAACGGCTGCCTCACGCTAGAACCTGAGTTATTCGAGTTTAATCATCCTACAAGACCAGATGTTTTTGAGGACAGGGAAAGAACTTTCTGCAATTGTATGAGTTCTAGCTACTCCAAACATTCTTGTTGCAAAAGTTTAACATTTTGTCCAGATCAACAAAATAAAACCCCACTACACACATACCCCCTGAGTACACTAGTTATTCCTCACTGTTTGGGGTCTTCTCCTATCATCATCTAACTGATGTTGGCTGCTCAGCTTTCTACAGGTAGAATGGACACACTGGCTGAAGAGCAGTTATTTTAAAACATGAAATGCAAGAAAAAGGCTGGTTTCTTGGCCAGGAAGGGACTGGGGGTGATAGAGCCACATAAACTTCCAGAGAGCAACAAGGGGCACAAGGCCACACCCACTAGGAAAATGAGACTAATTAAAAAACAATACAATAACCGAAAAAAACCTGAATCGTCTAGTTTGTGACGATAGTCAAGTTTCAAGAGAACATTTTTTTTCTAGCTCATCTAACTCACAGCCCCACACTCTAGCGGGGTGGTTCCCAGACCGTAACTTCAGCATTATCTAGGAACTGGCTGACGAAATTCTCTGGCCCCCACCCCAGACCTGAAGAATGAGAAATTCTGGAGTGGGAACCCAGCGTTCTGTTCCTTAACAAGTTCTCTAGGTGAGTCCTATGCATGCTTAGGTTTTAGAACACATTCAAGTACCGCAGTTTCCTGAACGAGCCAGCTCTTTTCCGTCTGTCTCCATGCTTTTTTTGCTCATGATGTCCCTTCCCCCATGGAATGCTCTTTCCTCTATTCTCTGTAGACTGAACTTGTACTTTCCTTTCAAGGCTCAGCTCAAGTCTCTACACCTTCCTTAACCCAGGGAACTGCATTAACTACTCTCCATTTGTGCTCCCCCAAGGCTTCACCCCTCCCATCCCCCTGGTGCCCACCCCTGTCACCAGCTATCCCCGAGTCAGCCTCCTCCACCTGACTGAGACCCAGGGGTGCAAAGACCGTCTGGCTCACAGCCTTGCCCCCAAACCAGCTCCCTTTACTTAATAATGTCCCTTTGATTTTTGCAGAGGAGAGAAAATATTTTTCTGGAACAAGCCTCTGATTAACAAGAAGAGAGCTGACAGGCATCTAACCCCTCTCTCCACAGTGGAAATTAATAAATACCCTGTTGAGTGAAATCTGAAGTCTAGGGGGCAGCCGAGACATCACTTAAAGAGCTCCACTGTCAGAAAATACATTTAGGTTTTGATAAAAGTCAAATATAAATTTCATAAAGAAATTATTCCCTATGATCAGTAAAAGAAAAAAATAGGGATTAATTGGAGGAGCACTAGGTTTGGGGCCAGACTGAAGCTCCAAGAGGACAGGGACCCTGTATCTGTCTTGGTCATCACTATGGTCCCAGTGCTGAGCCCGCACTGTATCAACTTAGAAGACATAGGTGCAAGTTCCACCTTTGCCACTTCCGAGCCAAGTAACTTCACACAGGCAAGTCATTCTTAAAGTCTTGGCTGCTTATCAGTGGAAGACAGCAAAGTCAGACATTTATTATTGTAATTATAATAAATACCGTACTGCTTTCCCTTGCAGTTCACTAATTGCTTTCATATACAATGAGTTGTCTAATCATCAGACCTGCAGTTGGAGAGGCCTCCCTGCTCATGGGGTTGGACACAGAAGCACAGACTTTGACTTTCCACCCAAGGCCCTGACCACAGGCTGACTGATCCGAACTTTGAATCACCGTAAGGAGCTCATTTTGACTGGCCTCTAAACATTTACAGATTCTTAGATTACCTCTTTCCACTGACCATGATCCTGGCTTACCTTGGCTGTTTGAGAATAAGGAAATGGATCAAGCAAATCACTATTACTGTTATTTTTCCAGACTCAATGGATCAAGCAAATCGCTATTACTGTTATTTTTACAGACTTAATTCACTTGCACGACAGCTTTTGCTAAAAAACATCTCTGGTTTTCCATGAGCTGCATTTCGCAGCTGGCACCTCACTGACCTGATAATACTGAAACTCTTCAAGAACTGGGCCGCTCTTGGAAGCATCCCCGAGGCTAGAGTGTCCCTGGGAAGCTAAACTGAGGAGAGAAGAAGGGAAGCGGGACTTTGCAACAACAGAAGGCCAACAGCATTCAAGTAAAGGAACGCAGGAGTCTTTGGGGATTGTTGGTTCGTCCTCAAAGGCTGTAAATACTAACCTGATATCTAGCTGAAGGTTCAATTATGTACCAACATAACTGATATTGTGTTGATATTGTCTTCCCACCCCAGTATCAATGAATAGCACTAAATCCCTAAGCAGAGAGCATTTATCAAACCTCAAAATTCTAGTTTGTACTGGTTTTTTTCTATAGAGTACATAGTGAGTATATATCATTGAAGGAAAAAAAAAAAAAAAAAGGAAAGAAAAGAAAAAGAAACAAACCAATACAGCCATAAAAGATAACATTGAAGATAAGAGTGAAATGAGTAAAAAAGTCTACTTGTGCCTTTGATCATTTACTGTAAATGAGTTGGTTCTGAACCTACTTCTCTTTTATTTCAACATTTTAATCTAGATTATAACCACCAGCTATGGGAATAATGTGTAAATAAAGCTGGTACTTCCTATCTAAGGCATTCAAACTACTTGATCAACAGCAGTTTTCGGTCAAAGACTGTCATGTGTTACCTTGGATTTTATGATTGTGACCTGTGGGTTTAGGTTTACTGATTTATTCCCCAGAAAGGGGGTGCCACATGGGAATTCATTGTTGGGGAGAACACTTAGACAAACAGACCTTGGCCCAAGGCATAATTAACAGGACCGATCCTTCTACACACACTTACCAATGTTTTAAACTCAAATTCTATCCTAATTCTATTTTGACAGCACTGGGAAACTCTCCTGTTTCTTGGCTCTCCAACAAATAGAAGGGGCTTTTGTCATTTTTTATTAAAAATTCCTGGGACTAGACCTTTAAACCATTTAATTTATTGAGTTTCTCAATAACAAAGTAAATCTAGTTTCCTCTAGTACTTTCAGTTACAATGGTAAACCATTCCCCAAAATCTTTTGCTTTTTATCACAACGAAAGCACCCCTCCCTCCACAGAACTTCTTCCTGGTTACTAATGCATTCCTCCCCCCTCACTATCAGGAAAGACGGTTTCTCGTGTTTTCTGTGTGCAGCGTGTCTGTGTGCAGTCAGTCACCATCCACATATTCTCACGGATTTACAGCTCTGGATTGCTCAGATATGTAATCATAAAATTTTAGTTCATTATAAAGTCTAAAGTCCCCTTCACACCTGGGCCTTATGGATAAGCTATCTGTATGTCTACTGGAAACTACTTTCTGATAAAACAAATGTTTACAATAAAAGAAAGGCTCTCTGAATCCTTACTCCACTCTCGCTCTTCCTGTGCTCACAGTATCACTAAACAGCAACTTGCTTTCCCAGCGGCCACGCTGTACGCTTCTCACCAGAAAAGGCAAACCAGGACTCCCAACACAGCAGTACTGAAAAGAAGATGATCAAAGTTAACACAGCCTCAAATCTCAAGCGATTTATGTACGTCAGCAAAATGGCCAGCAATCAGATTGTATAGCTATTTTGTAACCAATAAACCTGGATGGAGCGCAAAGGCCTCGTTCTCCTCCTGATTTTCATCATCATCAAGAATAAACTGTTGATTCAGATCTTTGTTCAGGGAAAGAGCTGGGTGGTGTGGTAAGTTCCTGGATGAGTAATGGGTGCAGGCCAGAAGCAGATGGCCTTTCCTGTCACATCTGAGCACAGGCCCTGAGGTGCACAGAACTGATTCAGGAGAAGCAGAAGCAGGAAATGGAAAGAAGGCTCAGACAGCACCAGGTGGGGTGGGCATAACACTCTCAGCGGAAGTCCATTTTGAAACCTTAAGAGATTAATTAGGTTCATGTGTGTGTGAGGGAGGTTGGGGTTAAAATTTTCTCATATCCAACTCCACTGGTCAAATTTGGGGCCTGCTAGTCCTGCCTCTAAAACTTGTCTCTGACCTGGGGCCTTACCTGCGGTATCTGCACACAGCCCCAACTTCGACAAGTCCGCACTGACTTCGGAAATTTCTGCTATTGAGGGATCCAGAAGAAAGTGCTCCGGTATGGATTCCTCCTGGGGGTTTTGACCATAGTTCAAAAGCCTGAGATCAGGTTAAGGGTCAAGACCCACAGACTGGAAATTCCAGAGCACCCAGCAGTGGATCCTACCACCCCAAGGGAAAAAAGTCCTTGCAAACCTGGCCGCCCTGCAGTCTGCTGGCTCATACACAGGGCTTCCCACACACTCCACCTCCAGAGGTATCTCCCAGATCACTAGCAACTCACCTTTATCACCCAGTTCCTCCGGAAAGAGGGAGGGAGCAGAACAGAAATAGCTGTATGGCACACCCAGAGAAAGAGCTGCTGTCTCTCCCTCCAGGAAAGCTTCAAAACTAAAAAGGAGATAAAGACTATGTGGGATAATTTTAAAAACAAACAAATAAACAAAAAAAGAAAGATCACTGTTGTTTTGTTTCTGAGATCAAAGTCTGGCTCATAGAATGGTGGGAGTTTCACCAGCCAAAATCGGTAACCATTCTAAATGGGTGCAGCCTAAGCATCTGTCTGGGTTACCACAGATAAAATTTTGTATTTTGATAACATATTTGTTTAAGCTCTCAGTGCATGAGGTCAGGTAGCCACAGGTCAGAGCAAAGCTCAGTTCAGCCACATGTGAACTGTGTGACCTCAGAAATGTGATTTTTATCTAAGCCTCAGTTTTCTCATCTGTAAAATAGGAAAAATAATTGCATCAATATGATAGGATGGTTTGTTAAGATTAAATGACATATTTATTGCTTGTAAAATGTTTGGTAGTGTTCAGTCTGGTCATGGAAAACATTCTATAATAATAGTTACTAATATTACTATTATTATTTTGAGAAAGTTATATAATATAGTCATTTTAACTCTAGACTTTAATATTTGGGCTTTTTTTTTTTTTAAGTGTATGAGACATTAACTTCAACATACCACCTGATTTGCATTTTGGCTGTCCAATCAATTTTAACTAATGTCCCAAATTCAAAGAAGTCATGCCACTCTACCTGCCCAACCCTCCCCTTCCCCCCAGGAAGCTGTGTCTCTGTCCTGAATTGCCCTCCCTTCTTAATGCTTCTCTGAGGAAAAGCAGCACTGCTAATGGACCACAGTGACCGACTGCATATGCATGTGTGTGCATGTGTGTGCATGTGCGGCCAATAGCTCAATGCAAAGGCTGTGTTTTCATTTGCAACATCTGTTGTTCCAGCTAAACAAATATTCCAAACTGGGATTTGGGTTCTGAGGAAGTGACTTCTGTCTTGTTTTTACAGGTGGAGGGTAAGGTTACAATTCTCTTTCTCTCTCTCTCAACCTTGCGCCTACTTTCCTGGGTTACAAACAACACAGCCATCACTTAGCACCTCCTGGCAGTATACTGTCTCTACCAAACACACGCTCAGTCCAAGGCCTGGGGGCTGACCTGTTCACGTCTTCTGCCCCTAACAAGCTGAGCTACCGTGACCATTTCAGACTCCTCCTCAACTCCCTTAAATGCAGATTCCCAAAACCCCAGTCTCACCCCCCTCATCACTCCGTGTGCTCAAGCTTGAACTGGTCTATCATACCTTGTCTCATCTCTTCCAATGACAAGATATCCGCCCATCGGCCATCAGGTTCCTGACTTTAGATTGATCTCCAAGAGTTTAGATCCACAAAACATTTCAAATGGGAGCATCCTGGTGCCAACTCAGCCTCATCTTGGGGTCAACAACCTCAAAAAGTAAGGATTAATGAAACAAGCATGGGGCTGGTAGTGAGAAAACCCGAGTAGAGGCTCTGGCTATACCACTAACTAGCTTAGTTAAGAATATCTCAGTTCTTCCTCTACATAAGGAGGAAATGGTCTGGATAAAGTGGTACCTGATGGCTCTAAAATCCTAAATGCCTACCCTGTCCATGTCGAAATACACTATTTATTTATCCATGTATTTATTCATGCAATAACTACTGAATGTCTAACACTGCAAAGCTACTGGGTCTGGAATTATGAGTGGTTAAAGATCATCTCCCAAAGAGCTTATCACCTAGGACGGTAAATAAGACAATCACATCAATAACTGCAAGAAACAGAAAGAAATGTCATAATTGGATGTACTTATCAGATAAAAAGAGTATTACACGCCTACAACCAACACACCAAGCCTGAAACTAAATTAATTTTCAACATATCTTTCATCAGATGCATTTTCCTTTACATCATTTCTTAAGTCTGTGCTCTCCACTCTGCACTTAGAGTGACATGCTTCTATCAAGGCCTTGGGTGGGCAACAATCCCCTATGATAATTTTACCTCTGTCCCCAACACTTCCCTAACTGATGCGTGATCTCTCATCAAAGTATGAGAATCACCTCGTCAAGCTGGTTTGACTTAACGACTGCTTGCTATAGCCGCAAGGTGGCCTTCCCCATGTTACAGAACATCTGCATCAAATACCTTTAAAAACTCTCTGTGCTTCACTTCCTCCCTCCCATGGACAGTGGCTGAGAACAGACTTTGTACTTTGTGCTGGGTGGGATGTCTAAGTCATAGACTTTAACCTCCGAGAGCTTACACACTGGTCAGGAAGTCGGTGCATGTGCTGAAACACAACAATTCAGAAATCTGAAAACAAGGGGGATACTAGCCACACAGACAACAGCATTAAATGCTAGAGGCTTCAGGAGATGGAGAGCTACTTTCTGGTCACAGTAAATCAAGGAAAGCTTCTAGGAAGAGGTCACACCTGAGCTGTTCCTGGCAGTATGGGCTGGACTTCAGGGAGGGCAGCAAATAGGTATTCTGGTCCATGGGCCCAATGAGACTGAGACAAAGAAGGAGGGCAGTTTAACGACCAGCAAACAGTCACATGGGGTTTGGGCAAAAGAATACTTTCTTTTTTTAGAAAGGATCCTTGTTGAAAGAACTTTACAAAGTACTAGCAAGTTTAGTAGCAGGAATAATTAATTATCTGCCTAAGCCTGACTACGCAGTAGAAAGGTGTAGATGTTTAACAGCCTAACCCCACTGTGAAGAGAGAATGGGGTGGTAGGGGACGGAGAAGGAGCCCTGAAAATCAGAAAACCTGGGTCCCAGCCCCAGCTTTGCCAACGAAGGGCTCCAGCAGCCACAGCAAGTCATTTAACCTCGTTGGTCTCAGTTTTCTCATTTGTAAGCTGAAGCAGCTGAACTGGCTGACCTGGAAGGTCTCTGCAGTCCAGAACTAAATGAACTGTATATTATTTCTTCCATTAAAACATTCATTGTGGGGGATGGAGGGAAAGTCAGGTAACATATTCCCTTTCCAAGCAGGTTTCTCTTCTTGAACTAAAAATTTCTTTTTCCTGAACTTACTAATTCTATGTATATGCCTCCCACGTGATAAATTTAAAATAACCTAAATAATGTTTTGTGTGTGTGTGTGTGTGTGTGTGTGTGTGTGTGTGTGTGCCTCAAGGCCTAAAATTTTGTTTATGGTTCACAGGTTATCCAAGAAAGTTGTGCAGTACAACCTTAGCCTTGTAGGAGTGTAACCAATACCACAGCACCAGGAGAAAATACCTCTGTATAAGCCACAAAATGTTGACAGGTAAATAAAGGGGTAAAGTGAGAACTCTTGTTACTCATCCAAGAGACCACTTTCTTTTAATAGCACCAAATGAGCCCTGGAATAATAGTTACATAGAAAAGTAAGGGAGAGGGGATCCTAAATTTTAGAAAGTCTCTACTTAAGAATGCAGCTAACCTTGGCCAGGTAGCTCAGTTAGTTAGAGCATTGTCCTGATGCACCAAAGTTGTGGGTTCCATTGCACCCTCAGGGCACATACAAAAATCAACCAATGAATGCATAAATAAGTGGAACAACAAATCCATGTCAACTCTCTCTCCCCCTTTCTTTCTCTGAAATCAATCAATTTTTTTTTTTAATGCAGAAAGTTTTTGGCACTGAAATTCGCCGTAAGTTTGCGTTTTTAAATGCCGCATGCAGAGGCGCCCTGCTCCCGGAAAGACACCAAACCCAGAAACCACGGATGCGATTTCATTCCAGCCCTATTGATCTTAGGCACCAAAAGGCTAACAAACCTGGATCAGAAAACTGCTGCTGTAGCAGCAGCCACCCACCCAAAGTTTAAGACAGAGAGGAAAACAGCAAAGTTAACAAAACGCCTAACTCCACACAGGGAATCGTAACACAGTTATCAGGTTTACTTTATGAGCAGCATATACCGGTGTACACAACTTAACACCTGCCGGAAAAGGGCAGGAGAGCGCCAGGACGCCGGCGGGCAGCCTCCTCCAGAAAGGGGGAAACCTGGAGAGGCTCCCCTTATGCCGCTGTGCGCCAGCGACGAAGTGAAGCTTTGTGCTCTGTCTGTGGGTCCAGCCCCCCTCGGTTACCCCACCGCCAGGCCCCGTACCTCCAGCGGTTGTACTGCCGGCGCTCACAGGTCCACTCTGCAGCTACCTCGCTGCGCTCTCCTGCGGCGCTCACGCCACTGCGCATGCCTGGCCGGCACCTAGGGCCAGCAAACTCGGAATCCACTTGCCGGGTTTTGGCAGCAGCTCCCAGGGAAAAGGACCCGATCCTAGAGCGTGGGTTCAGCTGGAGCGTGCTGGAGCTGGGAGGGGGACAATTGGATAAGCGTTGCAGAAACGTTACGACTGCTGCCCAGGTACGCAGCGTTTACGGCTGCTTCTCCCAGCCTAAAGGTGATCACCTGCATCTCTGGGATGAGCTTAGCACAGTAGTTCTCACTTGAGTTGTTAAAACACAGATCCCACACCAGAGTTTCAGATTCAGTTGGTCTAAGTGAGGCCCAACAATTTGTATTTCTAAATTTTCTCGGGGAAAACTGTTGCTACTAGTCCCCATACCAGGCTTTGCGAACCGCTAGTCTAGAGAAGAGGGGGTAGTTTTCTCTCCCCCTCCCATTTTGGGGATTTCACAAACACATCTCCCCTTTATTTAACAGCCCCACCTGCTTTAAAAATAAGTAAATGACTACACCTCACACTCAAACAAAGGTGGGATATTTCCTCCAGCACGTGAATCAAGTAAATGGAATGTAGCCCCAACAGTCCTCACATAGTTTGCTAGCAAATCTATCCTTGTGGTCCCTTCAGCTCTGCCCCAGCAAACAAAAGGGGTTCACAACTTGCTGCCCTTTAACTCAATTTCAGTCCAGTTGGCTCCTCAGTACCCAGCACAGTACTGAGTACAAAATAGATACCCAAGAAATATCTTGAAGAGATATCAGTAGGGCTGGAGAGATGGAAAGATGTTTACATTATTTTAGGAACCCAAAGGAATTGGAAAGCAATTGAATATGGAAGTACGTGGGCCAAGTTTGGGAAGGATGGGGATTTTTCCCTGTCTTTCACCTACAGAAATCAGTGGATTTAGTATCCTTATCTGAGTCCAGATACACAGAAGGAGTTGAACATGTAAGTTCTCACAAAAATATTTCTTAATGATTCCAGGTTTTAAATAATTTATAAATGTTCAGTTTCTACACAACTTTATCATCTGCTAAGAATTTAAAAATCACATTCTCTGTTCAGCTGTTAATGCTGGGATCCATATTTAGTTTTATAAGCTTTTCCCTGTTTTTAGTTTTGGTTTGGGTATTTGGCTCATGAATTTTATTTCTGTTTGTCGATAAGAAATGTAAGAGTGGAATGTTAATAAATTCCAGTTTAGTTCTGTAATGTCAAGAATTTAAAAATTAAAAAGTGGATTGGTTAAAAAAATATTTTTTAAAAAGTTAAACATGCATCTGCCATACAAGCCTGCCATTCCATTTGTGAACGAGAAGGGACTTCTGCAATAAAACTTATGAGTTCAGTGGCAGAAAGTAACCTCACAGGGTGATCTGATCAACTCCTAGCTAGGCAGATCATGGCAGGTAGTCACCCCAGGCATATAACTTTTTTAGTAAAAGGTTTATCAAACCTAATAAAAGCCCATTGAAGAAAAGGCTCTTGGTCCTTCTCCTTTGAGAGACTGGCTACCTTCCTCCCCAAGCAGATCATGTCTTGGGAGACTTATTCTCATCCACAGCTGATTCTCATCACCTCTGCGGGTGGAGCTCCCCCACAGAGTATATCATTAGAAATGCACACCAGTGAATAATAATTATAAAGAAAATTGTCTGCAGAACTGATTACACTACTAACAATCAGAAATAAGGTTTTCAAACTGTTTCCAAGAGCCTGGGTGTCAGGGAGATGATAAATGAACAGGGCTCTGGGTCGAGGCCCCAGTCCAGCCAGCACACTGCTACTTCCAGATTGGGGTACCCTCTGAGACTGTACTTGATAAAGGGTTCTACTGATAATTAAAAGAGCCATATTTGGTTTAGTGGACACAAGCATTCTGGTCATCAAAAGCATACAGTCTAGTTGTAATAACCATATGTTTCAGTTTTTCCTGAATAGTTCAAAACTAAAATATTTCTTTATCAAGTGAATTTATATCTAAGCATGTGTTTCAACTGATGGTTGAAAAAAATAAAATCAACTGAAATTGAAAAGGATAATCTTCTGGCTCTTCTATAGTTTATGTAAAAATTTAGAGTGTAATAATATTAATAATAAATGTTAATAACATAACTAAGAATTATTTAGCTCTTACTATGTACCAATAACTGTTTCAAGCATTTTAGAACATTTTTTCATTGAACAACCATGACAACCCTATTAAGGTATTCTCTTTTTATAGGTAAGGAAGGCACAAAATATTATTCATAATACAGCTAAATGAAGAGTAAAAACTAAATTGAAAACTATTTTATACAATCTCTGCTGATTTCATACTTTAGGGCAAAGAAGGGTGATCAGGAAGCTTATTACATCCTACATCCTCCCCCCACACCTTGCCCATCCTTATTTGAAAAAAATAAAATCGGGTGCAGCAGTAACTGAAGCAGATGGGAAGTATGAAAAGTGGCAGAGACTGTTCATTGTCCCCAGATAGCTTTTTGTTCATGACATATGGGTAATCTGGTTTTGAAAAGTTCTCATTATGCCATTCTACTGCTATGAAAGGCCTACCATCGTACTTGTTTTTGCTAACTGAAAGAAATCTGAAGAGCACCTTTGCTTTCAGAAAAAGAAAAGAGAAGAAAAAAGAGCTTTTGGCATTCGTTTTGCAGCAGCCCTTACAGAAGCGTGAGCACCTGAGCAGCAGGAGTGGCCAGCTCAGCTCCCTTTCCGGGAACCACATGCCCCATCTCTGCATCAAGCCGCCAGGGCTTTGAACTGTGTCTGTGAGCATCTGGGTTTTACCTGGGTTTATTGTGTGCATCGTTAGCAAGATTGTTCTAAGGTATCAGAAAAGCCTAAGAGAACGCATAAGGGTGTTACGTTTAGTGTAAAACTCAAAGTAATTAAGCATATTTGGTATGATTTGGTAAGTTATTTGGGGGATCTGGGAATGCTAAAAAAACTTTTCCATATAAGTTAATGGTATTTGTTTCTTTGTTTTAGTCCATTTCGATGTATGAAAACTTTCATAGGAAGTCTATACTATTGGACAGTGGTAAAACCTGTATTTATGCAATGATGGCACGTCAAAATAATGGACGATTATGGACCAGTCAGTACCAAATACCATGGATTGCCCCAGCTTTTTCCTCGGATGCCTTCTTAGATAGTCAAAATTACGTTTCCCAGATTCACTTTTGGCTAGCAGTCCAGATATGAGTCATGCAAGACTTGGTTGAAAACTGAATTGCATGAGACAGAGGGAAGGCATGACCCTCTTTTGGCGGTTTCCTAACCCTTTCAGAGTTAGCAACCTCCCTGACAGGTATTTGGGGAGGTTCTTGAATTCTCATGACAACGTCTGTTTCTCCCAAAGATTCCGTACATAAATCTACCTCTTAACAAACCGCTTTACTCTTAAACTAGCAAAAGGAACAGCAATCCTGAAAAAATGCACTGTCCTTCTGGGAAACATGTTGTCTTACTCAAAAATGGTCAGTAAATAAGAAAGAAAATGAATCAAGGAAACCATAGTTCAAAATCTTAGTAAAAAGTAAAGAATACTTTTAATCTTGGGGTTAACCTTCCTAAGCAAGAGTCAAAACCCAGAAGCCATAAAGGAAAAGATGGAAAGATTTGATATAATAAAAATTAAAATTTCTTTAGAACAAGAACTAAGTAGCAAAGAGAAGATGTTCTTACAATATAAACCAGAAAAGGGCTAACATCTATAATTTATTAAAATGCCCCTGTAAATCAATAGAAAGACACAAACAAATTAAAGTCAATAAAGTACTAGATAATTTATAGAAAAAGAAATTCAAATGATTAATAGGCATATGAGTAGATGTTTGAACTTGCCGTTAAGTAGAGAAATGCATATAAACATATGCATATATAGATTCAAGTGCTTTCCCTAAAACCAATCAAATCAGAATCTGTGAGATTAAAAGCTTTCTACCCACATAATTTCAAGGTGTGTAGGTAAGGTTAAGAACTATTGCTCTAAAACACATTGACTCAAAGTGTGATCCATAGACAAATAACATTAGCATCACCTAGGAAGGAGCTTGTTAAAAATTCAAATTATTGCTGGCCAGTGTGGCTCAGTTGGCTCGAGTGTCATCCTGTAAACTGAAAAGTCTTGGGTTCGATTCCCAGTCAGAGCACATTCCCTGGGTTTCAGGTTCAGTCCCAGGTCAGGTGCGTGCAAAAGGCAACTGATCAAGTTTCTCTTTCATATTGATCTTTCTTTCCCTCTCTTCCCTCTCTCATTAATTGAAAAAAAAAAAAAAAAGCAATTTATTGCCCTGAACAGGCTCAGCTGGTTGGAGCGGCATCCTGAATACCAAAATGTGGGTTTGCTATCCGGTCAAGTCACATACTTAGCCTGCAAGTTAGATTGCATCTTTCCCTTTCTCTTTCTCTCTCTCTCTCCCCCTCCCTTCCTTCCTCCTTCTCTCTTAAATCAATAAACATATCTTCAGGTGAGGATTTTTAAAAATGCAAATGATTGAGTTCCCTTTAAGGCATATTGAATCCGAATGTCTGGGGCTCAGGACTGTTTTAATAAGCCTGTCATGTGATTCCGATACACTATCAAGTTTAAGAACTGAGAAACCTCTGTGCTCAGGCTTCAGGAGGTGCCTGTTAGCTAAGATACTTCCTGTGTTCCATCGTTTCTGAGTTGCCCAGCAAGAATTCACCTGCCATGTTTGTTCCACTCTTAACTACCTAAATCATCAGTTCTTACTTTTGAAATCTAATACTTCATTCCCCTCCTTCTCTTTTGTTCAAAAATGTCATGTATACCCAGTGTTGCCTCACTGTCATTGGAATTTTCATGAATATGTGAGTCCCCATGGACATATATTAAAATTTTGATTTGTGTGCTATTAAAAAAAAACAGAGAAACCTCTCTCCTTGAACTTTATTTATATTATAGAGCTTTTGCAAGGATAACAGCAGATGAAACTATTTTGAGAAAAATAAAGGTAATGATTGCAAATGCAAATAATCATCCCCATTCAAACAAATTTGATATAATCTTACCATCATACTTAACAACACAAATGATAATAATTCGTTACTGAGATAGAAATCTCTTGGACCCATGGGAAAGTAGTCCATGTCCTTATTTCTGATTCGTCTCCAAATATAGTGGAGTCCTAGTTCTATTGAATTAGACAAAAGTTTGTTTAGTTTTTTCCACACGATGGCTCTGGCAGTGCTTAGTTGTCTTTAATTTCATTCAAAATAATTTTGTTAGATTGTATTGTGACAGCTGTCATATCAGTGTGCATTTTAGAAAAACATCAAAATTGGTGACTTTTTATGCAGCCATTTTAATATTGAAGATGGAAGAAGATAAACAACATTTTCAGTGTGTTATGCTTTATTGTTTCAAGAAAGGTAAAACTGCAGCTAAAACACACACACAAAAAGATTTGTGCAGTGTATGAGAAGGTACTGTGACTGATAGGACATGTCAAAAGTAATTTGCAAAGTTTCTTGGAAATTTTGACATTTTGGCAAAATAACCCTTTGCTGTGGGGCTGTCTTATGCATTGGAAGGAAAATGTTGAGCAGCACGCCTGGCCTCTACCCACTAGAAGCCAATAGTGAGAGATAGCTGACATACTCTAATATCCAAGTCAATATAGTTATTGGTGAAAAAGAAAAATGTGTCCTTTATTTTATGGAAAAAGCTAAACAGGACATTTTGGCCAACCCAATATTACATAGCTTTAGTAGATGTGAAATTGCCACATGAATATGAAAACAAGTAGCTTTACTTTTGAGTGTCTTAAATATTGTAAGTTCCCCTATGAGGACTAGGTATTTTTTTGTAATGTTTTATTTTTTGCAGTGTTTCTACTAAATGGGACAAGTGTACTTGTGCAGTTTGACTGTACAAGATCATTTATTGCTTTATTCAGTTTCAGAATGTTGACTTGTGTTTATGTTGGTCTGTTATTTGAGTCTTTATCCAATGAAAATCAACAGACACATGCCCCTTTTTACCCATTAATCTGTCTGACAACATTCAGTACATAGTCGAGTTATTGACTCAGATTTTGAAAAGGTTGCTCTGTCTACTGTATAGAACAGTTCCAGCATCTGTGTTGACTAGGAGTAACCTCATAAAAATTATTTAAAATGCAAACCATTAAACAATAAAATAATTAATACTTTAAAATTTATTAAAATTATTTAATATGCAAATTATTGAGTGTGAGTGTACCAAGGAGATATATTTTGAAATTCATTCAGGTATAGAAACAAACTTGCACAATTGTGACTTTTATCTAATTTTTAAAAGGTCTCCATGTTAGTGTTTACTTTATGATATTAATTAGACAGTGAAATCTTGATGTAATACCACAAATGAAGTAAATAAATCCAGTGCATTATGATGGAACTTGAACAGCTTGGCTACCGGGAGCTTCGGCATTTGAGAACCAAAGTGATCTTGGTCTCACTTGAGTTGCAGTGCCACCTAGTGGTCATTCCAACTCCAGTTTAATCATCAATGGGGATAATTCTACCTGTAGGCTGTATGACATTTTAGGAGATGTTGGTTGATGCCCCTTTGCCAACTTGATCTGGGACACTGGGCTTCAGAAATGCCAAGGCCCCAAGCACAATGGGACCCACCCAAGCCTCTCCCCTCCCTGCCTCACATTCGTCCTACACTTCAACGCCCATCTCCCAAATGATAAAAGAGGAGGTGAGGAAAAAACAGGAAACAATCAAACATTGTCTGAATTTACATTATCATGAATTTGATGTATAATATAGCACTAACTATTAAGTATATGTAGTTAATAAACAAGCATGCACATATAAGCGCACATTTTTAAAATTTTAACAATATTTTGAACAATCAGAAAAGTTGGGAAACTCCCAGTGTAGAGAACGGATTGAAGGGAAAACATGCCCAAAGGAACAAAGGCAAGCTAGGACAGAGCTGAAGTAATTTGGGCAAGAGAGAGTGATGGTTTGAAACTGGAATGATGGCAATGGGATTTGGAGGGAAGTGGATAGCTTTGGAGGTCAAATGGAGTCCTTTTAGAGACCTTTAAGAGATACAAATGGTAGTATTTACAGATAAATTGATATGGTATCTGGATCTTCTTTAAAATAATCCAATCAAGGAGAAAAGAAATGGGGCAGGAGAGTTATAGATGAAAAGAGCTGGCCTCTTCCAGTCGAAATGGATGGTGGTGTAAGTAAATGCAACTTGCCTTCTCACACAACCACATAAAATTTACAATTAACCTATAGAACAACCATCATTCAGAACCATCAGAGATCAAGTTGAATGGAAGTCCTACAATACAGAATTAAAGAAGAAACTACAAGACTGGTAGGAGGGACGGAGATGCAGAACTGGCTGCTCCCACACCCTCATGTGGCAGACAAAAATTGGGAGGGATATCTCAGGAGCAAAGGGTCCCAGCTGCACACCAGGCCACCCATCCCAGGATTCCAGTGCCAGGAAGAAAAGCGCCATAACTTCTGGCTGTAAAAACTGGTGGGGATTGAGGATGTAGAAGACAGAAATTACAAGATTCCCTAGCAGTTCCTCTTACATGGCCCATGCACAGACTTACTCAGACTCACTCCCTCTGAGCTTCAGCATGGGGGCAGCAGATTAAAAAGTACCAGAAACATACAAGGAGGAACTGAATTGTCAGGCATCAGGAGAAGAGTTTGCAGGGGCAGGTTTCTCCCAGACAGAAGTACTGGCAGAAGCCACTATTCTTTTCCTGAGCCCTCCCCCTCACAGAGATACAGAACCATCGGGCAAGCACCATGTCTGAGACGCCATCAACCTGGCTAACACTGTTTGCCCCACCCTGGTGATGCCCTAAGGCCCTGCCCCACTCAAATTTTGGGCCCACCCAAGTGGTTTCCAGTGGCTTTTCCATACAAATGGCTTGTCTTGGCCCATGCTTCAGATTTTCCTAAATTCTCTCAAATCAGTAGCATCTGGCTTCAATGAACTCTATACCTCTTGCTACATTGCCCCAGGCCTGGCACTAGCAACAACCACGCTTGGTTGACAACTTGGCCTCTCCTGGGCACTTTCATGGCAGCACAAGTAGCTGCCATCTGCAGATCATTTTGTAGCTTATGCTGTGTGACCCCAGAAGAACACAGGTAGTTGCTGACCTTGGATGTGCCAACAGTAACCAAGGCCCAACTACAGGAAGAGTGTGTACATAACCAACACAGTGAGCACAACTTGAGTGCCCAGCTTGGATAGTAGAGGAAGCTGTGCCACTGGGCCGTACAGGACATCTACATTAGGCCACTCTACTAAGCTTGGGAAACCTAGCAGCTCTATCTAATACATAGAAACAAACACAGAGAGGCTGACATAATGACCAAAAGAACAGAGCCCAAATGCAAGAACAGAATAAAACCAGAAAAAGAACTAAACAAAATGGAGATAAGTAAGCAGCTAGATGCAGAGTTCAAAACACTGGTTATAAAGATGCTCAATGAACTTAGTGAGAAGCTCAACAATGTAAAAAAGATCTAGTCAGAAAAAAAGGATGTACTAAGTAAAATAAAGAACAATTTACAGGGAATTAACTATAGACTGGATGAAGCTGAGAATCAAATCAGTGATTTGGGATATAAGAAACCGAAAAAACAATCAACCAGAACAGCAAGAAGAAAAAAGAATCCCTGAAATGAAAATAGTGTAAGGAGCCTCTGGGACAACTTCAAACATACCAACATTTGCATGATGGGGGTGCCAGAAGGAGATGAGAGATAGCAAGAAATTGAAAGCCTATTGGAAAAAATACTGACAGAAAACTTCCCTAACTTAGTTAAGGAAATAGACATACAAGTCCAGGAAGTGCAAAAAGTCCCAAACAAGATGAACCCAAAGAGGACTATACCAAGACACATCATAATTTAAATGCCCAAGGTTAAAGAAAAACAGAGAATCTTAAAAGCAGCAAGAGAAAAGAAGTTAGTTACCTACAGGGGATCCACCATAAGACTATCAGCTGATTTCTCAAAAGAAACTTTGCAGGCTAGAAGGGATGGGCAAGAAATATTAAAATGATGAAACGCAAGCACCTACAACCAAGATTACCCTACCTAGCAAAGCTATCATTCAGAATGGAAGAACAGATAGCTTCCCAGACAAGAAAAAGCTAAAGGAGTTAATCACCACCAAAACAGTATTATATGAATGTTAATGGGTCTTCTTTAAGAAGCTCAAAAAATACGAACAATAAAATGGCAATAAATACATATCTATCAATAATTGAACCTAAAAAACAAAATAAACAAACAGGCAGAACAGAAACAGAATTATGGACACAGAGAATGTTTTGGTGGTTGCCAGACTTGGGTGAGACGGGGTGGGGGGGGGGAGGCGTCAGGCAAAAACAGTGAAGGGATTAAGAAGTACAATTTGGTAGTTACAGAATAGTCATGTGGATGTAAAATACAGTATAGGGAAAAGAGTAGCCAAAGAACATTTTGCATGATCCATGGATGTGGACAATGGTGGGGATTGCCTAGGGAGGGGGATGGGTGGTGGGCGCAAAGTGAGGGAATTGGGGCAATTGTAATAGCACGACCAAGAAAATATAATTTTTAAAAAAGAAAAAGACTGGCCATATGCTGATAACTGTTGAGATTGGGTAATGGGCATAAAGGATTCTTTATTCTCTCTTTTGCATATATTTGAACCTTTCCACAACAAAAAGTTAAACAAAACTAAAGTACCTGGGAATAATTCATGGGAAAAAAAATCAGTTGGAAGGTAGACAAATGAAATATAAAGCTGAGAAAGAAGCCTCAGCAGAAGCAAAGAGTTCGGGAGTGATCAGTAGGTAAAAAGTTACCTGAAGCCTTAGGAATGCTGATGTCACTTAGGAATAAAAAAAGAGAAGGGAAGTTAAGCTAGAATCCTAAGGAATACCAACAGTTAAGGAGATAACAAAGGACATGTTGCTGAGAAGAGAGAGAGTCAGACAGGGCAAAGGAAGAAAGTGTTCCAACGAAGATGTATTAGTCTATGTTGTAAAATGCTATTGGGAGGTCAAGAAAGGAAGGGCTGATCAAGATCTTTTGGGGTTTAGCCAGATGAAAATCACTGGTGATTTTGGTGAGAGGCATTTAAGAGGGGGTGGGCAGGGCAAAGATACTGTATGTAGGTTTAGGACTCAGTGGAGATAAGGAAATAGACTCACATGAAAAACTTAAAAACTTCGGAGGAGAGAAATATATGGGTACCTGGAGAAATGATGTCTGCTTAGAATGACATCAACTGCTCATTTATTGATATACTGCTAAGAAATTTTATTTTTTTAAATAAGTTATCCCCTCCTTTTATTCTGTCCTGTACCCTTCTGCCGGATTTGGGTGTAGCTTTGACCGTGTCATTCTTTATATAAAATCTTCCAGTGCCTCTTCATTGCTTACTGGGGTCTGTACAAGTGTCCCAGACTATGTTAATGTTCCTTAAACCAGCCAGACTGGACCACGCATCTCTCCTTCAGTGTTTTTTTGTTCAGACTATTGCCTCCAGTTAGAACATATTCCTCTTCTCCAACATCTGTCTCGTCAAATCTTGCTCATTTTTCCAGTACTGTTGAAACTGGAAAAGTCAGCATTTATGCTGCCTGTCGCTACCAGAACCCATAAGTAGAGACAAGGATTGAATCGTTACGGGTGCTTTATTCAGATGCCAGCAATCTGAGAAGATGGCAGTTCATGTATCCTCAAAAACCATCTTAACATCTCATCTCAAGCCAGCCTTTTTTATAGGGAGAAGGGAAGGGTAGGTAAGGGGTTTGGGAATAGGTTAATCAGAAAAGAGTTTCAGTCCAGGGGAATTTTTCCTAGTATTTCCTTATCTGCAGATCAACAATTCTTTATCTGAGTCACAGATATTCCTTCCTGGAACACAACGGCCCTGATACCATCTCAAGATAGCTTGCAGACCCCCTGGGTCACAAAGGCTGAACTGCTTGTTGACCTCCTGGAATCCTGTAGGTCACGCATTCCAGGTCCTAGAATAACAGCTTTCCACGTGCATTAATCACGTAAACCTATTGACTATGACTAAAGCTAAAACGTTTAACCCTGGAGTTCTGTCACCATCTCCGAAGTAGTGCCACATTCTCTTCCAGCCCCTTACTGACCCACCTTCTCTCCAGGGAAGCAGATATGATCTCTCCCTCCTCTAGTTTTCCAGTGCATACTATTATATCTTTCTTACGGCATTCATTGGATTTTGCTTTGCTTTGAATTTTATGGGTTATTATATCCTTTCTACATCCACAGATTGTACATACTGAAACTCACTTTGTCTCCCTCAACTTTTTGTCACAGAAGTACCTAACACGATATCTTGCACAAAAATACCTTTTTGAATTAAATTGGTTCCCCAATTTGTTTCCAGTTTGCTCTAATTCTGCCTTTTAGAATTACAATGCTATTTTGCTATTGCTTTCCATATAATGTAATTTTTATAATCTTTCTTCATATGATCCAAAAATAATACCTAACATTTATTACTTTTTAGTTGATAAACTTTTTCAACTTTAAAAAATATTTTTATGCATTTTGGGATAGCTTAACCATACAGATACAAATAGTAATATAATACCCACTCAAACATGACAAATGTTAAATTTGCCATGATTAATTCAGATCCTACTAAAAGAAACCCTCACAGATGTGCTGGAGCCTCATAATTGCCTCCCCTTGTAGCATTCTCCAGAGGCACAACTCTTCTGGAGTTTATGTATATCCTCCCCAACCATGTTTTTATACTTTTAGCACATATGTATGTATACATAACTCCCACAAAGTCCTTTTATGTGGTTTTAAAGTGATATGTGATATACTATTATGTATTTCTTTGCAACTTGCTTTTTTCCCTCAACATCGCTTTCAGGATTTATCTGATTGACAAGTGTTGCATGTGATTCATTTTAACTGAGAAATGACAGTCTAGTGTAGGACTCTACCACCTTATTTCATCTTTACTGTAATCCTTACTGTGAGGTAAGTATTAGCAACCCCATTTTATAAATGAAAAAGTGAAGTACAGAGAGGTTAAGTAACTTTACCTAAGTAATATAGTTTCTAAAAGATGGAATAAATTGTGTGGGGCCTCTAATTCCTAATCACATGTCCTTTCCACTACATCATTCAACCATTTAACAAATATTTACTGAACACCAACTATGTGCCAGGCAGTGTTGTAGGCCCTGGGCATCTAAGCAGTGACTAACAGACAATATACTGCTCTCAAGGAGCCTGTATGCTGATTGAAGGACAGAGTCAATGAAATAATACGTAATATATCATTCGGTCGTCAAAAGTGCTATGAAGAAAAATAAAGCAGGTGGAGTGGAAAACAGCGTGATGTAAGTTTGCTAGTCTGTATGAGGCCCTCCAGTGGCATTTCAGCACATACTTGAAGAGGGGCGTTGAGAGGGGGTCTTCCAGGTCAAGGCAAGGGGCACTGCAAATGAAAACCCCTGAGGCAGGAGCATGTATGGCTGTCATTCCACAACTTCATTTCTGTTTTTTGTTAGCTATTGGAACCACACTCATGTGCCAAAAAACAAATGTAAGCACAATGCAAAATGCATACTTTTGACATGTTAACAGCTATCTTCCGAATATAAACAAATTGAGTTGAACTAGAAAATGTCTACAGCCAGAATCCATTGATTCACTTCAGGAGCCCGTTAAGGTGTCAACACAGCACTGCTGCCCATTTGATGGGATGTTTATAAACACATCTCAACACCCTTTTTAAATTTTAAAGGTTAGGAGAGTCCTCCAGGAGGCCTAAGTGATTTCAAGTTGAAAAACTCTGCTGAAACAGAAAGGAGGGAGCAGCCCCCCGCCCCTTTGCACAAGTCTCAGGCCTGCCGAGAGAGTGAGAGGAACAGGAGAAACCTAACACCTGGGGTCTAGTCCGGGACTTGACCCGCTGAACTGGCTCAGTTTTCACAGGTGTGACACAAGGAGTCCGGCCTGGTGCCCTCCAGGCTCCTTTCCTCCCACGTCCGGGGCTCCGTTTTGCTGAGCCTCCAGTAACCGAGCAGGGCGCTAAAGCCCCTTTCTCTCGGCGCAGCCCGCTCGCCCACCGGCGCTCCAAGCAGGCCCGAAGACGCCAGGAACTGGCCCGCAGCGCTTCCGCCGCCGACCGGCCGGCGCTCGGAGTCCGCGGAAAGGGGTACGGCCGGCCGCAGAAGCAGCCGTGCTTCTGGGAGGAGTTTGGACCAGCGAGAGCCCGTGGGACGTGGAGTCTTCCCAACCGCAAGTGGCTTCGGGGACGTTGTGAGCTCGCCTCGTCACCGTGGGCGAGCTGGGCCAGGAGCGCGGGTCCATGAGCCCTGCCCTGCGGAAGCGGGGCAGTTAAGCCGGCTCGCCGTCCCGGGCCCACGCTGTCCCCTCGGGCAGGGCGTTTTCCCTGCCCGTCCGCTAGTCCCGAACCAGTGCCGCCTCCCCCGTCCTGGCCGTGGCTCTACGGTAGGGGTGCTCCGGGGCTGACTACCGCTCTCCCTTCACAGAAGCCCAAAAGGATGCGGGC
The DNA here is from genome assembly GCA_004024845.1 of Tonatia bakeri. Lineage (NCBI taxonomy): Eukaryota > Metazoa > Chordata > Mammalia > Chiroptera > Phyllostomidae > Tonatia > Tonatia bakeri. Next base: position 53,089 of record PVIA01002381.1, on the reverse strand, counting down.
ATCGCCACGCCTGCAGGAACCGCGGGAGGAAACCAGCCTCAGCACCGCAGGATTGCGTCCGCAGGCGGGGCGGCCTTTCCGTCACTTCCGGGTCGCCGCTCTCCTCTCAGTGGCTTCTTGCCTTACGGAAGGGGCTTGACCTGTGGACTTACCCAGTTTCTATTATTTATGATCGCTCATGCAGTAATTGGGTTTTGACCCAGAGCTACCCATGATTCTGTGCAAGAAAGGCTAATTGCTAGAAAAGACAGGTCATTTCTTTCTTGTGAAACCGCAGGCCATCTGAGGTTCTTGTATTGATCATCCAGTGCCAGTCTGTTGTCAGAAAGCCCAGGGGTTCTCTACAGCACTTGCAAAGTGCACATGATGTTGCCAAAACTTGATAATTTGATAATTGTTTCAGTTGCACATGCTTGTTTTCTGCAAATGCAAGAGTGGCTGTAAACCAGTGTCGCCCAAAGAGGGGAAGCTTAAATAAATTTATTTATTTTTCTGCCATATAAAAGTCTAGACAAAGCATTTCAGGACTATCGTGGTGGACTCATGCTTATGGGTTACAAAGAACCTTGGGTTCTATCTTTAGGTTCTGCATCCTCAGTTTATAGCTTCCATCCCCTAAGTCTCCATCTGGTCTGATAAGATTCCTGGAGCTCCATCATGTCTGCATTCCAGGCAATAAGGAGAAAGCTGGACGGGCAACAGTGTTTTTTTTTCTTCTTCTTTTTTTTCAAGTGAATCATCCCTATCTAAAGAGCTTTCTCAAAAATCCCGGTACTCTGTGACATCAGGTTACTTCTAATTGGCCACCATTATTCATAAAGAAAGCTGGGAAGTGTACTTTTTATTTTTAAATTTTTATTTATTTAATCTTTTTTATTTTTCAATTATAGTTGACAAACATTATTATATTAGTTTGAGGTGTACATCCCAGTAACATTACATTAACTTACTAAGTGATCATCCAATAAATCTCACACCCATCTGACACCATACATAATTATTAGATTATTGTCTATATTCTGTATGCTGTACTTGACATCCCCATGACTATTCTGTAACAACCAATTTGTGCTTCTTAATTCCCTCACCTTTTTCACCCATCTCCCCAACCCCCCTCCCATCTGGCAATTGTCAAAATGTTCTCTATGAGTTTGTGTTTTACTTGTTTGTTTATTTTTTTTTAGATTCAGGTGTTGATGGATATGTATTTATTGCCATTTTATTGTTGATGTTTTGATCTTTTATTTCCTTTTTCTTGAAGAAGATCCTTTAACATTTCATATAATGCTGGTTTGGTAGTGATGAACTCTTTTCTGTGTGTGTGTGTGTGCGCACATGTGTGTATGTGTCTGTTGGTCTGGGAAGCTCTTTATCTGCCCTTCCATTCTAAATGATAGCTTTGCTGGGTACCGTAATCTTGGCTGTAGGTCCTTGCTTTTCATCATTTTTCATATTTCTTGCCAATCCCTTCTAAATTGCATAGTTTCTTTTGAGAAATCAGCTGACAGTCTTATGGCCGCTCCCTTGTAGGTAACTAACTGCTTTTCTCTTGCTCTCTTTGCCTTTAACCTTTTGCATTTTAATTATGCTGTGTCTTGGTGTGGGCCTCTTTGAATTCATCTTCTTTGGGACTCTCTGTGCTTCCTGGACCAAGTTATGGAAGTTTTCAGTCATTTTTTCAAATAGATTTTCAATTTCTTGCACTTTTTCTTTCAGCACGCCATGATGCAAATGTTGGAATGCTTGAAGTTGTCCCAGAGGCTTCTTACACTATCCTCATTCTTCTTTTTATTCTTGTTTATTTTTGTTGTTCTGATTGTTTTGTTTTGTTTTTTTATATTCCAAATTGCTGATTCGATTCTCACTTCATCTACTCTACTGTTGTTTCCCTGTAAATGAGTCTTCATTTCATTTAGTGTATTCTTAATTTTTGACTAGTCCTTTTTTTATGCTGTTGAAGTTCTTACTAAATTCATTGAGCATTCTTATAATCATTGTTTTGAACTCTGCATCTAGTGGATTGTTTGTCTCCATTTTATTTAGTTTTTTTCCCAGAGTTTTGTTCTGTGCTTTTGTTTGAGCTAAGTTTCTTTGTCTCCTCATTTTGTTAACCTCCCTTTGTTTATTTCTGTATAATAGGTAGGGCTGCTACATCTCCCAGGCTCGGTAGAGTGGCCTAATGTACTAGGTGTTCTATGGGGTCTACTGCTACAGCCTCCTCCAATCATCCAAGCTGGGCACTCTGGGTGTGCCATTCCTGTGTGAGCTGTGTACACCTGCTTGTAGTTGAGCTTTGGTTGCTGTTGGTACATCAATGGGAGGGATTTACCCCCAGGACAAGCAGCAGTAAGAACTGGCTATGACCTCTGACCACCAAATTCTGACTGCTGTGGTAAATTGGCTGTGCAAGGGCCCACCCCACAGAGCAGGACTTACTTCAGCAGGGCTCTTATGCCTGCTGAATCCACCCCTTGAATGTGTTGCTTGTGGAGGTGGTTGTATGGTGGAGCTTCAGTGTTGTCTGAAGCTTTCCACTGGGTGTACTGGCTCTGGGGCCTCCTAGGAGGTGCTATCCATAGTCAGTCGCTGCCTGTGTTCTGCCTGGGGCTACCCAGCATGAGCTACAAAGTGAGCTACAGATGGCTGCTGCTAGTGCTGGGCTTGGGTAAGCCCAGGTAAAGCCAGGCTGTGAACCAAGGCCAGCTGCTGCTACTGCTGGGCCTGGGGCCACTTAGCAAGTGGTACAGGGCTTGCCGAGGCCAGATTATGTTTGTCTGAGAGATTTTAGGAAAATCTGAAGCATGAGCTAAGACAGGCCATTCCTATGGAAAAGCCACTGGAAACAGCTTGGGTGGGCCGGAAAGCTGGGTGGGGTGGGGCCTCAGGGAATCACCAGGGTGGGGTGAATGGTGTGAGCCAGGTTGATGGAAACTCAAATATGACTCAGATATGGTACCTACCTGCTGACTCTGTAGGAGGAGAGGTCATCAAGGAAGAATGGGCTCATCAAAGGAACAACAGCCTCTGCCAGCACTTCTCTCTGAGGCACAGCTGCATTCCCCCAGCTCTTGCCCTGATGCTAGACAGTTCAGTTCTTCCTCATATGTCCCTGGTGCTTTTTGAGCTGCTGTCCCCATGCTAGACCTCAGAGGGAGCAAGTCTGAATGTGGGTCCTTTAAGAAGAACTGTCTGGGACTTCAGAAGCTACTGTTTTCCTCGACCTCAGTCTCTGCTGGTTTTTACAGTCAGAAGTTGTGGGGACTTCTCTTCCTGCCACTGGAGCCCTGGGCTAGGGGTCCCCGATGTGGAACCAGGACTCCTCACTCCTCAGGTGGGACCTCTGTGGCTCAGATATTCCTCCTGGTTTTTACCAGCCACAGGTGGGTATAGGACAAGCCATTGGGAGTCCCTGCCCCTCCTTTCATTTTTTAAAAATATTTTATTTATTTGTTTGTTTGTTTGTTTGTTTTCTAGAGAGGAGAAGGGAGGGAGGAAAAGGGTGAAACATCAATGTGTGAAAAGATATATCTATTGCTTGCCTCTTGCCCACCCCTAACTGGGGACCTGGCTTGCAACCCAAATGGGAATCAATCCAGCGATGTTTCAGTTGTGGGCCTGCACTCAGTCCACTGAGCCACACCTACCAGGGCCCTCCTATTGCTCTTGGTGTGGCTTTTTCTTTAATCCCCTAATTTTAGGACTTATAGTCAGCCAGATTTCAGGCAGTTCTGAATGGCGGGTGTTCTGTAGTTTAGTTGTAATTTTGATGTGGTGGTGGGAGGAGGCGAGTCCTGCATTCACCTGTGCTGCCATCTTGACCAGAAGTCTATTATAGTATGGTTTTCAAAAACTATACCCTTTAGCTCAATTCCAAGGTAGAGGTTGCAAAATAAGAAATATTCATCCTCCCCTAAGTTTCTTTGTTTTGATAGTACACCTAATAAATAATTAATTCACCTTTTTTAAAAGCTGATTTTTAAAAATCACACAAACAACACATGGATCATTTTTATACAAAATCAAGCTTTATGGGAAACTGACCACTCACCACTATCATAGTTCCTCTCCCCACATTCCTCCTCATTCTTATTTTTAAATGACACTTGTCAAACTACACTTGGTTTATGTCAAAACCTTCTCACTTTGTCTGAAATGGTTTATGTTATCTTGTAATTTTAGACTTATAAATGTTTTGTTACATTCAAATCTGGAATGCCCTAGAATATGGTAGCTACTACCACATGTGGCCATTGAGCACTTCACGTGTGGCGAGTCTGACGTGAGATGTGCTGTAAATGCAAGGTGCACATGAGTTTCAAAGACACGGAACCCCCCAAATGTAAAATATCGCATTAATCTGCATATTGATTACGTGTTCAAATAATATTTTGGATATACTGTTACCATTAAAATTGTCTGTTTCTTTTTACATTCTTACTGTGGCTACTAGCAACTTTAAGATTACACATGTGGCTTTGCATTTTATATCTATGGGCCAGTGCTTGTTTAAATAATAAGATATATAGCACCAAGTTTTTTTTCACTTTTATATACAACTATAACTACTTGTTCTTCGATTCTATATACCCAGGGTTTTACTATTTATAAATATTTGTTAATTTCAGCAACTTAGTAGTTGTTTTATTGTTGCTGTTGTTAAGCAAGACACAGTTCTAGGTGCTGCAGGGGACACATGTAGAAATAAAACAGTCTCCCATGGTGTGGGGGCAGGGCATAAGCAAATACTCCACAGGTCCAGAAAGTTACACATTGAGGATTAAGGAACCACACAATTCAGGGAGATTCTTATTAACCATTCATTCCTTCAACAAATGTCTTTTTGATTGTCCACTGTGTGACAAGACCGGTTACTTCATAGTACGTAAGTGCTGAACACCATAGATCCTGTATGTAATCAGCTAGCATTGGAATTTGTGGTTAAATAATCAAGAAAACAATCTTATTTTTTCTGTTAGCATTCTTTGAGATAACAACTAGGAAAATATACATATATTTTACAGTGCTATAGAAGTTATAAATTGTTACTTATATGAAACATGTAAACAGCGTACCTACCCCATCTCAACTATTTTGTCTGTAGAAGTGATGGACTGAGCTAATTATATACACACAACCTTCCATGAACCCTCTAGAAAACTATAGTTAGTATTCAAGTTTTTACAATGGTCTCAAGTGTGTTTTTATTTTAAAATAGATTCTTCAAATCCGAATTCATGTTTCATTCACTGCAGTTGGCTAATATGTCTCTTGAGTCTTTATAGATTCTTCCATTATTTAAAAAAATTTCTACATGCTCCCTGACTGGTGTGGCTCAGTTGGTTGGGCATCGTTCTGCAAAGCGAGAGGTTGCCCGTTCGACTGCTGGTCGAGGCACATCCCTGGGTTGTGGATTTGGTCCCCAGAAGTGGTGTGTAGGAGAGACAACCAACAAATGTTTCTTTCCCTCTCGTTCTCCCTCCCTTCCCCTCTCTCTAAAACTAAATAAATAAATCCTTTAAAAATTTTCTACTTGCATTTGTTGAATACATCACTGTTATTGAAAGCATCATTTTAGTTTAGCCCCTTTATTGAAGAACATTTGATTCTAATTTCTTGACATCATAAATCTAGCTCTGCATTATCCTTATGGCTAGATAATTGAGTATACTCTTAATTATTTTCTTAGGATAAATCCCTAGACTACTGGTTCACAATACTGGTTTACAAAGGGGTGGGTACATTTTTGTGGCTCATTTAATGTGTCAGGCACTGTGTTATGTACCAGGGATATTATGGTAAAAAGGTAGACACACATCCTATTCTCTTGCCTTCCTGCAACAGAGGAAGATGGGACCGGGTCATTTACAGATGGCCTTTGTGGGATTGTTCAGGATGGTGCCACAGCCGGATGCTGGATTGGTTAGTGTATAATGACCGCTGACTTGTCTGAAGCAGAGAGGTTGCATTGTGAAGGTCTAAGGGGGTGCTTTTCAAACTTTGATCTGTAAAGCAATCCCCACTGAGGCTCAGGCTCACTGAGGATAAATATGGCATGAGCCTTCATGTTTTTATTTAGTGCGCCCCCATTCCCCTACCCCATCCCCTGGTACTTCAAATGTCAATGAAAATTTGAGAACCCCTGTCTTAGGGAGATACAGTCATCTGGATAGGAGAGAGCACTCCAAGTTCTCTTAGAGGCCAAAAAGATTTTAGGATTGCCAAAAGAGCCTCCAGAAAAGTTGTACCAATAAACAAAACCTCATCTGCTGTGAAGGAATATGCCTGTTTCTCGGTGTCCTTGACAATATTGGGTTGTAGTCAATAAAAAGAAAATCTGATAATCTACCCAATGTTATAGATATAGAAATTATACCACAGTGAAAAACAGTGGCCTCTAATCTCTGGTTAGAAGTCAGAGAAGTTGGCCACAGTTAAAGTTAGAACTGAAGGGTAGTTGTGGTTACCCATTTTTTTTTGTCTCTTTAGCCATGTTAATATATACCCAGTGTTGGGGCTCTGCCCACAGGGCTCCACCGGCCACCACGGATGAGAATAAGTCTACCAAGACTTGATATGCTTGGGGAGGAAAGGGGGCCAATCTCTCACACGATAAGGGCCAAGAGCCTTTTTCTCAATTGGCTTTAATTGGGTTCATCTGCACAAGAATACAGGTAAAGCTCATTAATCATTTTCGGCAGTAAGGATCAAACAATAGATAACAAAGAACTCTGAAGGCCTATTCTGAGTCAGGGTGATATAGCTAAAGAGCCATAAAACTTTGAGGAACAAACTCACTTCTCCCTTGGACCCTAATCATTTAATTGAGAGCACTCTAAACAAAGCAGGTTTCACAGGGTTTTACATATTCTTTCTTAGGCCTGATCACCCTAGGGAACCCACCCTTTCCAGCACAGGGCTGCACCACCCTCTGTCATTGTTTCAGGCTTAAGTCAGGCAGGGGAAGTAAGGCAGCCAAGAGATTAGGAGACTGCTTGCAGACAGAATGAGCATTCAGGCTTTGTCAAAGCCGAGGGGCAAGGGTCCATCACCCCCTTTTGCTGTAGCCCCCCCAAGTTCTTCCCTGGGGGCCTCCTACATGATCATGCCTGTTTTAGGTCATTCCCACCTTGGGGAATCTTACCCGTCATTGGCTAACTGACCAAGCATTGGGGGCCAGTTATGGATGAAGTAAAAGGAGCAGAAGCAGCACTCCTGCCAGAAAGATAAACTTTGTCTCCTCAGTGGCTTATGGTCCCAAGGTCTCTCACTCAGCCTTAGTCATGGCAGGGTTACAGCTCCTAAAACCAGGCAGGACAGTTCCCAACAACCCAGATATGTCTATTTTAAACTGAGGAAATAGCACATATCACCATCTGACACCCTATATTCTTTCTTTTTTGGGAAGAAAATCACTTTATTCTAATTGATTCACTCACAGTAACATCACAAAAGCTGGTTTAAGGCGACACACAAACATTTGCCCAGCCCCAAACCCAATACCATCTCAGTGAACTTCTACACAATGAGCACACCCTCTTCCATCGCAATTCCGAGGCAAGGAAACTATTAACGATAGAGGAGAGGGTTTTTTGTTTTGTTTTGATAGAGGAGAGGTTTCACTGGTAGTTTTACACTTTCACTATCAATCCTATTTTTACACTATAAATAAGCTAATTTTGCCATGAGAGATGATTTTCCATTTCTTCAATTTGACCTTCTTGATTAGGCTAGTCCATGTGGAAACCTGCACTGTTTCGACTGACACTCCTTGAAACCCTCATAAAGCTTAAGGTCACCCTGGTCTGGGCACACTCCAAAAACTGTTTCATCTCATGGAGGCACAGTCCAAACTGTCACTGCTGCTGCTGGTGTGCAGACTGAGCTCCCTTAGCCTCCTGGTAAGTGAGGTCAGGCCTTGAGGGCTCAGCATAACGTCTGTTATAGAGGAGGGACTTGAGCTGCCACCCCCCACCTCCACCCAACCAGCTTGTTTCTCTGCTTTTGTCTGGCCTGCAAGAGAGGAATTCAAATGAAAGGCAACAATGTATAGTGGAAATGAGGTAGCAAGTTTATTTACGAGACGCACAGGAGCACAAAGCTGCAAGGAGTCACCTAGCTAGTCTCAATGTCTCACGTATGGAGAAAATAAAGTTGTTAGTAAGCTAGTAAGTTTGTTCTGTACATTCGAGCCAAGGCTATAAGTGGGTATTTAGCTAATCTAAGTTTGACAGCTATTGGGGTTCAGGGGTTATATACCTACCCCTTCTTCTCCTCCTTCTAAACCTTGGGAATAATGTACAGCTACAAAGTCTTTCTTTCTCAGCTAGTAAAGGCTCTTCAGCTTAGTTAGTGAAGCTGTTATTAGAGGCACCCTTTCCCAGCACAGAGTCTCAGGCACTCCCCTCCTCCTGTGCTATTTTTGCTTGTGATGCTCCGGACACCCAGCAATCTTACCAAACCAGGCTCAGGACTGCTGAATTAATTGGTGAGACAGGTCTCCCTTTTGCTTCTAGCCTCCTCTATTATATCCTTTGTTAGATTGTAATGGCGAAGGTCCTCCTTTATTTCCCCTCTGGCCACTCATTCTTAGCTGCTACCTAACATGTCCTCCACTGAAGCCCCCAGAGATGGCATGACCTAGCGTGTGGCTGACAGCAGAGCCCACAACCATACGAGCTGCAGTGATTGCCACCTGGGTCATGAGACCTGGCTGCCCTGGTGCAGGAGCAGGTAAGCAAATAGCAGATGGTGGAGCCAGTGCTTCCCTGTGTGCAGGTGCCGTCTGGCTCACCACAGGGGCCACGCGGGAAGAGGTGTGGCTTCGGCTTCCAGTGGGCACCAAGTGGTCTGCGAAGACCCCAGTGGCTTCTGCTGAGGGGTACAGAGGAAGACAGTAAAGTACTTTTTTTAAAAAATTTGTCTATTTTCCATTGCTAGAATGTGAACTCCAGGAGGGCAGGGATTCTTGTTTTTTCACTGCTGTACCCTCAGATGCTACTTTATTTGGCATGTTGAATAATAGTCACTCGGTATCTACTGAAAAGATGACTGGCTGCCTTCAACTCACTGTTTTAGATTTCAGTCAACAGCATGGTTCAAGAAGCTGCAAAATTAGCTTTTCCTATGGTCAAAGAATTGGGAATAAAAGAATCTGGAGATAAGACCAGTCTCTTGAGTATTTTCCTATGCCTACTGATTTTCTATTTAAAATTTAAATTATCTTGTCATTCATTTCTTATTCATAAATTCCAGGAGTAGTGAGGTCTTATAAAGGTCTGAAGAATAAAATATTTGTTGAATAAATTCTAGAGTAAGTGGCAGAGGAAAAAAACAGCTTATTGATCGTGCAGCTCAGGGGACTAAAAGGCACAATTTGAGAATTATTTCTCCCTTATAACGGGCAATAATTAGAATGTAATAATACAGCTATAGCACACTGCTGTGGGGGAAATGTAATAAAGTCTTAATGGACATTTCGTGTTTAGTCTTTGTAAACACCAAGAAAAGCTATGGTTGTTAAATCATATTTTTGTGTTTGTCATATGTTTAGACTGTTATTTTAGAGCTTGGCCTTTCTTGTGTAATTTATATTTGTTTACTACACGTTAGGCACTGTTCCGCTTTTTAATCTATTGTCTCTCATCACCCCATGAGGCACAGGCACCGACATTAGCCCCATTTTACATATGGGTGAATTGCAGCTTGGAGAAATTTAGTGCTTTGCTCAACTTGTAGTGGCAGAGTGGTCTTCCAGCCTGGAGGTCCAGCTTTCTTCATTTCTTCACTTGCTCTTAACAAGCTCTTAAGAGAGTTGCTCTCTTAAACACAGTGTCATCTGCAGTAGGTTGTGGCACAATATACATAACCCAGAGCTCAAATTACTGTTTTCAGCGCTAATCTTGGCGAAAAGCTGGAGTTTTGGAAACAGCGAGACTTGGGTTAGGATCCTGGCTCCATTACTTACTAACCTCCTGGATTTGGGAGATTTATTTCTCTAAATCTTAATTTCCCCTATTGTAAAGTGCAAATATTACCTCTTAGAATTGTCAGGATTACATGAACCAAAGTAAGAACCTGTTACTTAACTGAGTTAATTCTGCCATTGGCTTTTTTTTTTTTTTTAAAGTGAGTAGTTTGCATTGAACTTGTTGTCAAGCCTGTTTCAGAGGTTCAGTGTTTTCCGGAAAGTGCTGCCCGAGTTGAAAAGAACAGGAGTTAGACATGAGGTGAATTGTAGCCTGGGAAGTGTACTTTGAGAAATAATGGTGTGGCCCAAAAAACTGGTGAGAGAATTTGCATGTGTATTTGTCCATGCATTTTCACCTCCATCTCTTTCGAGCATGTAGACCATTTGTACATGTTTATTTACACTATGGTATATCACCAGTCCTTAGGAGACTGAAGTTAATGAGCTTTTATGTAATTAACATTGTTCAACTGTCTCAGGTCAAAACTGCCACTGTGCATGATCTCAGAAAATTTACCTCAATGTGCCTTAGTTTACAATTTGCAAAACTACTTGGTCCATATTAAGGCTTTTAAAAAGTGTTGAAGTTTGCTTAAAAAAACAAAGAAAATAATTGGTATCACAATCTCTGGTATTATTCCTTCAAGGCTCTGAACTATTCTGAAGTTTTGGACAGTGGGGTCCCTCTGCTGGCCATATCCTTTATTTTTAATTTAATTTTATGGTTTTTCAAATACGATCGTCCCAATTTTCCCCCTATTGCTCTCACCTGCTCCCCCCATCTCCTCCCTGTTGTCCATGTCCATGGGTCGTTTATACCTGTTCCTTTACTAGACCCTTCACCTTCTTCCCCACCCCCTGCGTATTCCCCGTCCCCCTCCTCTCTGGTCACTGTCAGTCTGTTCCTTATTTCTATGCCTCTGGTTCTGTTTGCTCATTTGTTTGATTTGTTCATTCGGTTCCTCTTATAAGTGAGATCATATATTTCGCCACCTTGACCACATCTTTTAGATGCCTCTGGTCTGCCGCAGAAATGACAAGTGGGCAAGCGATTTGCATACACCTCAAGTGTCAACCCTACTACACAGTGAATGGAGAAGGGGCTTGCGATTTTATTTTTTTTTTCAAAAATTGTATTTATTGATTTGAGATAGAGATCGATTTGTTGTTTCACTTATGTATGCATTCAATGATTGTTTCTTATATGTGCCATTTCCAGAGATGGAACACACAGCCCTGGGGTATTGAGACACCACCACTCTAACCAGCTGAGCTTCCAAACAGAGTAGAACTTGCTAGTGTAAATTTCCCAGCCCCAGCTGGTCTCCAAGGTGCGAAGCGAGAGAATTTAAGGCCTCCATGAAGTTAGGGGGGCCGGGGGAAGATACAGAAAATAATTCTTTTTTCTCTTTGTACTTGCTGTTTAGTCGTTCTGTTAACCGCGCCTGCTTTGGGCGTCTCAATTCCTTCCAAGGCTCAGCTCGACGTCTGTGGCTAGGCACTTAATAACGGGTATAGTTTTCACAGCTCCGACAGCCAGCTGGCCTTCTCTACCTCCTAGTCCTCATTAGCTGCTCAAAACCACTTGAGGAAAACTGCAGCGAACGCGTTCATTCCAGCTTTAATCCCTCTGAATCTAGGACCCCGCGGCTGCCGGGCAGCCATGGCCACGCCTCTTCGCGCATCAGCGCCCACGGATTGGCTCTAAAAGGCGTGGCTCCGCCCTCTCCATGGCCGCCTCCCGCCACGGGTACCCAAGTGGCCGGGGTACCGGTGTCCGCGGGTCCTCTCCGGCTGCTAGGTCCTCCGGTCCTTGGCGCATGAGTATCCTCCGAGGCGGGCCCCCATGCACTCGGGCCATGGCACGCCTGGGCGCTGTGCGCTCCCATTACTGCGCTCTGCTGCTGGCCGCAGCGCTCGCGGTCTGTGCTTTCTACTACCTGGGATCGGGCCGGGAGACCTTCTCCAGCGCCACCAAGAGGCTGAAGGAAGCCCGCGCCGGAGCCCCCGCCGCGCCCTCGCCGCTGACGCCGGAACTGGCGCGTGGCTCTGTGGCTCCAGCCCTGGGTGCCAAGGCTAAGAGCCTGGAGGGCGGTGGTGCCGGCCCGGTGGACTACCACCTGCTGATGATGTTTACCAAGGCGGAACACAATGCCGCGCTGCAGGACAAGGCCCGCGTCGCGCTCCGCTCCTTGCTGCGCCTGGCCAAGTTCGAGGCTCATGAGGTGCTTAACCTGCACTTCGTGAGCGAGGAGGCCAGCCGCGAGGTGGCCAAGGCCCTGTTGCGGGAGCTTCTGCCGCCCGCCGCCGGCTTCAAGTGCAAGGTGAGCAGGGCCGAAGCTGGGGACCCTGGGCGGGTGGCCCACGCTGCCCCCAGGGCGGCCAATGTGCGCGCCCGGCCAGGCTCCAGGTATTGCTAGGAAAGTGTCTTCGCTGCTCTGCCCACTGTGGATGCCTACAGAAGCCTAACCCGTCACCACCATTTCTCTCCCGAAAGGTGCTTTCACTGCTAGCTGAAGGTATCTTTGGGGGACGTGTCTGGAGAGCCAGACGCACTCAGTTGGTGCAGGATTGAAGCTGTGGTGTTAACTTGACAATCGTGACCAGACCCCGGCAGATACCTGCCGACCCCATTAACTGTCGCCCCCCTCAAGAGAATCACCACACCCCCTCTTTTCTAGCATTGCAAGATTCAGCACCTTCAGAGCCTGCATCTGTTTTATTCTCTTTAGTCTTTGACTTTGAGGATGAAGCAAGTAATTTGAAGGCACCAACAGTTATCCTGCGCAGTCTTCTAGTCAGGGTCGTAGTGAGGCTGCTTAAATTGTTGAATTTGCTGCAACATTTCTTGTAGTTTTTAAGGTATTAATATTTCAGTGGGAACTGGCTGAGCCCAAACCCAGGCAGTATGAACCATCTCATCCCCTCACTGTGTCCCCTTCTACCCTCAAGGATCCTGAACTCATTTAGGGAAGTTTCCGGTTTCTCCAAGTGAGGAAGAAAAGGAAAGCTGTAAGGTACAGATACGATCTGGGGAGAGCAGAACTGGCCACCTTGTTCCAAGCTGGACCAACCTCTCATCATCTCAGAGGTTGGGTTCCTGGCTTAGTGTTAATTGCCTCAGTCAAATTGCTTGCCTCATTTTGACCGAGTTGTTGCACAGAGGGGATGCAAGGTCTGATTTTTGGATAGGAGTAGTAGGTGATCTTAAAGGATGCAACTGATGTTGGAGGTGGGGCATGTGATGAGACAATAGTAGTGTTCTATGTGCTCATGCCCAGTAAATGACTTGGGAGCTGTTTCCAGGATCGTGCAAGGTTTAGGGATCTGCCATGGCTTTTTGTTGCCTACAGAATCAAGTCCCAAGTTCTTGGTCAGGCTGTCTGTGTTGTGGACAGACCTCCGCTCCAGCTTTGCTTCTCATCCTTTGCCTGTATGCACCTGACATCTTAACTGTACTGAACATGCCTTGACATAAGCCGTACTGTCTGCCCAGAATGGCCTTTCTGTTTTGGTCCTTTGGCAACTCTTAGCTTTCATCTCTCTTGAGAGTGTCCCTAGACTGGGAGAGAATCCGGGTCCAGCCCTCCACAGCTCTCCATTCCTGCTTCCTCACACAGCATCACCGGTCTGTCCCCTGCTTATCAGGAACACCCACCGTAATTAGGAAAGGTCAGCCAGGCCTGGACTTCATGCTATAGGTGGCCAAGAATCCAGGGCCTGGAGCTTGTGGCTGGAGGGGCTCTTGGGACCCACTGTCTGACCTGTGGTTTTTCAGCATGGGACTTGTCTTGACTCCTTACTTAATTGGAGTCTTCCCACTGGAGGTAGGGCCTGGCAGCCTGTTCCAGGTGATCTGTAGGACTCTAACGTTTGAGCAGCTGTGCAAGTCCAATGGAGAAAACCAAGGGCCCTTGGTCATAGGGCTGTGATTTGACATCAGACACCACCCTGACGACCAGCATTTTCATCTGTTCTCTTTCTGAGTCAGTTGTAGCAACGCAGTCCTGCTCTCCATCGTTGCTAGATCTCTGCCATCCCACATCCCAGCTCCAGCCGCTGCTCATCGCACACGCAGTGCGTGCTTGCTAGCCTCCCTGCCTTTGCTTTTGTCGTTCTACTGTCAGATGCATTCGCTCTCCATTTCCAAGTCTTGTCTGTCTTCAGACGCCATCACGTCCTTGGAGCTGTCCAGGGAGCCCCCATTTGAAAGGCATGTCTTCCTCTCCCTCCCTTGCGCACCTCCCGGTGCTGTGACAATACTGCGTCTTATCTCTTATCCCAGCGCAGAACGCCCGGCAGTAGTCAGCACCAGAAACCCTGGTCCAGGGCCGGGCCGGCCTTAGGTCCAGGTTCCCAGGCTGAAGTCAGCGTTTTATGTGTTTCTCTCCCTCCGCTGGGCCCACTTCTGACAGCCACAGCTGTCATCCCAGGCCTGGAGGCAGCTACAAATGACCCGAGATATTGACACCACCCTGCTGTGGCATGAGGGGTGAGGGTTTGGGGGCCTCTAGCCAGATGGCCGTGGTCAGGTAAGGATTTATCAGTTCCCCCAGGAAACTGCCCCTATTAACTGGTACTCTGCTTTCAGGTCTCAGCATAAATGTTATATTTGCTCGGTAACTCTTTCCTGAGCTTGCATCATACTCATAGCACCAAGGGCTTTTCTTAGTTAACACTGTCAGTTGTAATTATATAATTAATGAATGAATGATTTGCCTGCCTTTCTAGACTACAAACTGCTTAAGGGCATGAACCCTGGTTTATCTTAAATATTGTATCCCCAGCAGCAAACATTCCTTATATATGGAAGTACATTTTTAGACTGAGAATCATTTTTCAGTATTAATTAGGAAGAAGAAAACTGTGGAAATTCTTACCCTGGTTGCATCACAGCTGGAAGAGATCTTCAGGAACATATAACACAGCCCTGGCTGGGTGGCTCAGTTGGTTGGAGCATTATGTCATACTCCAAAAGGTCGAGGGTTCGATTCCCAGTCAGATCACATACCTAGGTTGCTGGTTTGATCTCTGGTTGGGGCACATGTGGGAGGCCACTGATCCACGTTTCACTCTCCCGTCAATGTCTCTCTTTCTTTCTTCCTCTCTTACCCTCCCTCTCTCTCATCAATAAAAACATATCCTTGAGTACGGATTAAAAATAAAAATAATAAAAAAAGAGCATATAGCACCACAGGTGAGGAAACTTACCCAAGGCTAATTGGGGGTAAGGTGGGGAGATTACTGACCTGCATCCTGAGCCAGTGTTTTTCCCTTTGTACCATGTGTCCCCTTTAAGGAGCACTTCTTTCTTCTAAGTTCACTCCCAGAGAGAGTGGCCTTGAAGTGAGTGAGGACACCTTGGGAAGAGGAAGGCAGCTCCTTGCCCACGCAGCTGTCTAGAGACAGCCTGGGGCTCCCAGGTCCTCCCGGAGGCTGGGCTCTGAGTCTCCACTGTGCCTGTAAGAAGCAGCGGAGGGCCGCAGTGAGCAGGCACAGAACTCATGCTCACATGTGCAGGGCTCTTCTCAGCTGTGTTCAGGTGATACTGACTCATTCTTTGCTGAAATGGTTGCAGAAATAGATCATAGAACATCATCGATGATCATAGATTATACTGTGGTTAATTAACGAGTTAAAAAACCCATATTCACTTAACCAGGAAAAATGTTTTGACTGCTATTGAGTCTTTTAAAGTCTACTGGTTTATAGTCTTCTAACAGTACGGAATTGAATTTGTTCACCTAGTTAATAAACCCCAAACCTGTTATGTTCTGGGTACCAGGTAAGGAGCTGCTTCTAGCCTGTTTAGTATGTCTGTGGACTGACTACATGAAGTCACCTGGGGATAGTTACTTAAACAGAATCCTGAGCCCTGCCTCTGTCTGTGGGTCAGAGTGTCCCAGGTGGGCCTGGGAATCTGAGTTTATTTGCGGCTGTGGAGGCAGGCATGGGAGTCACTGCTAAAAGAATGCAGGAGCACCTGGTGCTCACTTGAAGTCTTTCAGACTCAGCTCCAGGATTCTCTCCTGCATACTCTTTCCTGGAAGCACAATGCCTGGCACCCACTAGGCATTCAGGGAACATCTGACTGAATAGCTCTCTTTCATCCAAGCTCTCCTGGCTCTGCTGGCTTGGGAGAGGCTGCTACATTCACCTTTCTAAAATGCTGATATGATCACACCACTTCCACTCAGAACCTGCTGGCTCCTGGCGAACAGTCATCCCAGGTTATTCGAATTCTCTAGATTTGCAGCAGCAGCTGGTCGCAGCGCCCTTGTGCAGCCTTTTCTCCTGAGCTGTAGGAAAAGCTTCTGAGCTCTCTGTCATCTCATTCTGTGAAGTAGAATCCTACGCTTCTCAAATTCAGGTCAAGAGTTTTCTCTTCTGCAGCCATTCTTTGCTATTTATCAGGTTTGGTAGAATATGCCACGAAAACCTCAAATAGTGGTGGTTTAAGCAAGGCTGAGCTTTATTTCTCATCTAAATGAAGTCCAGAGATAGGCATTCCTGGGTGCTCTACGAAGGTGCAGGGTCCTAGGGAGTGGCCCTTGTCTTCATGGTCAGGGGTGGCTGCTAGAGATTTAGCCATCACACCTGTGATGTAGCAGCAGGATGGAGAACCAGAGCAGAGTCCCCAGTTAGAAAAAGGAGAGGTTTGTTGGGCATTGTCCTGCAAACCAGAAGGCTGCCAGTTTGACTCCCACTCAGGGCACATGCCTGGGTTGCAGGTTTCGTGCCCTAGGGTGCATACAGAAGGCAGCTAATCAGTGTTTCTCACCCTCTCTCTCACCCTTTGCCCTACTCTCTAAAATAAATGTATATATTTCAGAGGTTCAGTTAATCAGGAAGGAGGGGCAAGCAGATTTGGGGGCAGACAATCATCCAGCTTGGCCCCACCCTTCAGGAGTCCACACTGCACTTCCAAGCCCCAGAATGACCAAGCACCTGCTGCATGTGGGACTCTGAGTTCATAGCTGCAGGGGACATAGACGTGGGTCAGGCACAGCCCGTGCCGTCCAGGAACCCATGTCGCTTAGCATCGCACTCAAGTACATCCTCTCCTGCCGCAGAGCTCAGTGAGCTGAGCATGAGATGGCCTGGAGGGAGGGGGGCGGCACTGAGTTTCAGCCCCAGTCGGCCAGTTACTAGGTGGGTCACTGGGTAATCCACCTCGCCCCTCAGGGCCTCTCAGGGCCTCCCAGTCCTGGTCTGGGAAATGAGGATGAAACACGTGCCTGCCCTGTGGCCAAGAGGATTAGGTGGCGCCAGGCTGTAATGCATTTAGCCCAGTGCTGCTGTGTTGGTCGTCGTGCGTCCAGTCCCACAACATAGTTCTACTCTGCTGCCTCTGGGGAAGTCAATGCCACGAGCGGGCCCCAGTGCCCTGGCATGACTCAGCACTGACAGGATGCGGCACCCATCTCCTCCCTCCTCAGGGTGGCCAGCCCCCTGCAGAGGCCCAGCAAGGCGCACTGAGCCACTCCGGGCACGCCCTCGGAGGGGCACGGCACTGCTGCTGTGCTGTGGTGTTTCTCTTGGGCCATCACTGTGTTACCACGCAGATGTTAACCTCTCAGAAAGGCCTTCCCCGAGCCCCTTTCCTGAAGCAGCCCACCCCAGCCCTCAGCATCTTTCTCATCACCTTGTGTGTAGCACATGTTCCTTTGCTCTTCCATTCATTCGGCGATGTTACTGATCTTACCCTGTGAACAGTGGGAGCAGAACCAAATCCCTGCCTCATACAGCCTGCATTCTGGGGTCGTGGGGCATGTGTGGGAGGCAGACCTTAAATACAAAACAAGTGCATGTCGAGTGAGTCAGGTGTGGTAAGTTGTATAGAGAAAAGTCAAGCAGGACAAGGACACAGGGAATGTATGAGGGGGACCCCCCAAAACTGGAATTATCTTCTCCAGGGTGGGTGCCTTATAGTGCAGGCTTTCCCCACAAGGTGAATGTTCTGGGAACACATCTCTATCTGTACCAGCTGGCATTGTTGCGAGAGGCTGCGTTAGGCTCCAGTGAAATTTTTTTGAAGATTCTTTCAGTGTGTTTGCCTGTTTCCCGATGGGTGATGTACGAGTGCACCTTCCCACACTGTGCTGAGTGTTCAGCAGTTTTTGACCCAAACCAGCATGACCCCCCATGCCCCACCCTCCCTGTTCACCCGATCTCATCCCTGAGCAACTTCTTTTTGTTTCCTTGGATGGAAGAAGGCCCCAGAGGGGAACGTTTTCCCGTTGTGGAAGAAGTGAAACAAAAATGTTAGAAACATCAAAGGCATCAAAATCGACGAGTTCAAAAACTGCTTTGAGCAAGGGGAAAGTCTTGATAGGTGCATCGCACCACATAGGGAGTTCTTGGAAGGGGACTGAGGTTTAAACATGTAAGAATAATACACAATTTTTAACAAATAAGTTTTGGGTTTTCAGCCCCCCCCATGTGTGTGTCAGCGTGGGGATTGTTGGCTGTTTGGTGCAGGTGGTCAGGGACGGCCCCTCCGATAAGGTGACAGTGGAGCAGGGACTGAAGGAGTGAGAGTGCGAGCTGTTTGACATCTAGGAGTGAGTGCCTGTCAGAAGGCCTTGGGGGAGTGTGCTCCTCAAGTTTGAGAAAATAACTATCCTCTTTGTTTGCGGTCGCCTCTCCCTATTGGAATGTGATCTCCATGAGGGCAGGGGTGCAACTCACCTGCTTCATTTACTGAGACAGGAACCCCGCAGTTGCTACCCCTGTTTCTGGCCTGCGTGGAAGTGACAGAAAGCAGGAGCCACCTAACCTGGAACACAGAACCAGTCAGACTTCTGGAGGGACAGGCAGCTCTGGACAGCCAGCTCTGGACAGCCACTGGCCTCCCTGTGGGGATGGGCGTGCTCTCCGCAGGTGATTCCAGAGGGGAGGAGAAGAGGAGGCCAGGTCACACAAACCTCCCGCACTCACCATCAGATCAGCTTGTCCTCCTGCCTTAGGGGAGGCATTCGTGTGCGCGGTGGGGAAGGAGAGTGGGCAGGGAGCACGGGCCAGAGTGCGGCCTGGTGGAGCCCGCTCCACACAGAGGGCGTGAGACACTGGTAACGGAGGTGCTTCCTCTTTCTCTCGTCACCGTTGTATTCATAGCACAGTTCCTGCCCATCCTGGGTTCTGTGTTTTATAGTTGACTGACTGATGGCTATACTAATTAAGTCAAAGACATCATAGAAGAAATCTGGGTGGTCTGTCCCTCATACATGGAACTTCAGCCTCCTTAGAGCATGAGGCTGGGTGGCTCAGTCTGCAGACGACCAGTTAGGAATAAGGAGGCAGCCATGTGCATTCTACACTTAAAGCCACTGTTGGACTCCCAGAGGAGCGTATGCTGAGGACCAGAGAGACAAGACAGAGGTTAAAGCTCTTTGTGCACGTTGGGAATTTCCGGAGGTTCTCTCACTGCAAGGGCAACACTGAGCATCTTTGACAAGGTGAGTACCCCAGCTCAGAGGTGGGGCTTGGAAGAAGCCTGAGTGTAAAGACTTGGAGCTGGCTGTCTCATTGGTGAGGCGAACAGAAAGTAGGTGGCCCTGACATGCAGATTCTTCAGCTGGTCACAGCAGCAGGCGCCTTGCACCAGAATGACACTTTCTTTTGTTGTTGTTGACACTGTTACACACGTCCCCATGTCCCTGCCGTTACCCACTCCCACCCACCCCCGCTTCCCTGGCCCTCACCACACTGCTGTCTGGGTCCATGGGCCATGCGCACATGTTCCCTGTCTTATCCCTTCACCTTCTTTCATCCAGTCCCCCCCGCCCACCTCCCCTCTGACAGCTGCCAGTGTGCTCCGTGTGTCCATGCCTCCAGTTCTCTCTCGTTCATCAGTTTATTTTGTACATTAGATTCCACGTGTAAGTGAGACCATATGGTATGCGTCTTTCTCTGGCTGATTTATTCCACTTAGCACAATAATCTCCAAGTCCATCTATGCTGCCGCAGAGGGTGAGAGTTCCTCTCTTTTCCAGCCGTGTAGTACAGAACGAAACCTCTGAGTAGGTTATGAGAGTCTGGGAGAGAGGTGATCCAAGAACTGCGTCCTGAGATGAGAGGCTCTTTGGAAAGATAGGCTGCCATTTCATACTGTGGAATTTAGAGAACAGTGTTGTTTGCCAAACACACTTAATTCAATTATATGTCTGTGAAACAACTGTAGTAATTTGTGTGCCGGTGTGTCTTTCACGGGAGACTAGTCAAGGAGCTGTAGAGAACTTTGTATAGTATTACTGTATTTTGTGCAATAAACTCTGGATAATTCCACAGGTGTGCGTTGAATGATAAGCCAGTGCACGCAGGCGAGGGAGCACCTTCCAGAGGAAGTGCAACACGCCGACACACGGGTGGTCGGGCAGCGCTGCGGGGGCTTCGGTGCAGGCCAGCGTGCTCCAGCTGCGGGCATCGGCAGCTCTTCGTGATTCCCTCACCGTTCTCTGTTCCCGTAGGCCATTTTTAAAGGACAGATAATTACATTTGTTTTTGCAATTAAAAAGATAATTCACATGCCATAAAATTCACCCCTTTAAAATATACAATCCACTGTTTTTTAAAAAAAATATTTATTTACTTTTAGAGAGAGGGGAAAGGAGGAAGAATTGAACCAGCGACCTTTTACTTTGTAGGATGATGTGCAACCAAATTATCCACACTGGTCAGAGCCAATTCAGTAGTTTGTTTTTTTAAGACTTTTTAAATTTATTTTTAGAGAGAAGGGAAGGGAGGGAGAAAGAGAGGGACAGAAACATCAATGTGTAGTTGCCTCTCATGTGCCCCACACTGGGGAACCTGGCCTGCAACCCAGGCATGTGTCACTGGGAATCGAACAAGTGACTCTTTGCTTCACAGGCCAGTGTTCAATCCATGGAGCCACAGCAGCCAGGGCTCAATTCAGTAGTTTTTAATTTATTCACAGTGTTGCTCAACTGTGACTGCTAATTCCAGAACATTTCATCAATCCCAAAAGAAACCCCATACCCACCAACGTCATTCCCCATTCTCCTTCCCCCCTTGGCCCTGGCAACCACTAATCTGCTTTCTCTCTCTATAAATTTGCCTCTTCTGTACACTTCATATACATGGAGTCATTCACCAAGGTTCCTGTCATAGCATGTGTCAGTACTCCATCCCTTTTAATGGTTGAATATTATATGGATATACCACATTTTATTCATCCATTAGTTGGACATTTAGGTTTCCACTTTTTGGCTACTATGGATGATTTGCTGTGAACCATTCATTTACAAGTTTTTGTGTGGAGTTTTTGGTCGCTTGGGTATATACCTAGGAGTGGCATGGCTAGGTCATATGGCAACTCTGTTTAACTTTTTCAGGAACTGCCAGCCTGTCTCCAGAAGTAGTTGTAGCATTTCACTCCCACCAGCATCGTACGGGGGCTCCAATTTCCCCACGTCGGCGCCAGCAGTTGTCTGTCGTTTTGATTGTAGCCGCCCCAGTGGGGGTGATGGAGCACCTCGGGTGGTTTTGATGTGCGTTTCTCTAATGATGAATGATGCGATGACTGTACGCTGCTGGCAGGGACAAGCAGATAAATGTATCTGATACTTCTTACATATTTACTAAGATGCATTTTACAAGAAAAACCAGTTACCTCGACTCTCCTCTCCCCACCCTGCAAGATGTAACATCACTGGAAACAGTTGCATTCTAAAGAGCATGGTTTGGAAATCTCTGAAGTGTACTGTAATGTGCTGCCTAAAATTAATAAGGGGGTGTTACTACTATGAAGACCTGATTAGGAGAATAATAGTTACATTTTTCAGCGCTTTAGAGCTTATGAAAGTACTTTCACAGACGTCTTATCTGAGCGTCACTGACCCATGAAGGCATCCTCCCCTCACCCCCCAAGACTGAGTGATCTGGTGTCTTACTTGATTTCCCACACTAAAACGAGAGTCTGGTCTGTGTGACTTGACTTGGGGAGTGGTGATGGGTGGGCTGTAGCCTACCTCACAGTCTGTATCATCTCCCTGCTCAGCTGCCCCCAGTAAGTACATTCAGCCTGAACAGCTTGCTGCAAGGGCAGCTTCAGTCTGCTTCACAGTCTTGCAGAATCACTAAGCATTGGAGCGGGAAGAAAGAAAACTGAACTTCTGTGTCCGGTCAGCCCTCCCAGTGAGCTGATGACCACAGGTGGAGGGGACAGTGACTTGAGGGCAGGTGTTACCAGCAGCTTCTGGCCCCTTTTAGGAGGGTAGGAGAGCCAGCTCATCCTACCCTCCCCCCCCCCACACACACACAGAAACAGCAGAGAGGCACGGTATGGGCCTGTTTTTCACCCATCTCAACCAGGCTTTGCCTCCCTGTGTCCCCACAGATATCTCTGGCTGGGGAAGGAAGGCATCATACTGATCTCCAGGAGGCCAAACCTTTGCGAGTCCCTCGGGGTTCGTTTTCCAGCTGCCCCATGCCTGAGATCGTTTGGGGAGTTAGTATTGGAGGAACAGAATTCCTTGGAAGAAAACCACGTGGTGTGCCTTGCTTAGGAGTGTGCGCTAGAGGGAGTTCCAGGGCTGGATCAGCGTGCGGGACTCCCAGCCAGGAGGAGGAGGAGCTGTAGCAGTGCAGGCCACAGTGGACTGCCAGCTTTCCCTGCGGGTCACCAAGCGGATCTTGTGTAGTGTTCCCCTGCTCCAGGGATAGGTCACCAGCTGGCCGGACGAGCCGCGTGTGGTGTTCCTCCCGGCCGCTGGAGGGCGTTGCTGCACCGCGAATGCCTGGCCGCAGCTCGGTGCCTGGAGCCCTCCGGGCGCTGTTTCTGACATTATGCAGGCCGGGAGGTGCGCGCATAACTTTGTACTTTCTCCACTGGCGTCCCCCATAGTTCCCCCAGTGTTTTAGAAAGGAAGAATGAGAGGAAAGGGACTCTGCGTGGTGATTGTGGGCGGTCATTTCCTTCCTGCATGGTGGAAACCTGCTTTGATGAAGCCCTTTGAAAGCGGGTGGATGAAAAAGAAGCTGGGATGGTTGGATCATGGATGGAGAGGCCTTCAGCCCTTCCCTGCAGTTCGGCAGAGGAAAGAGTGTGGATGGGTGCGGGGTGTGTCTGCGCACAGGAGCCTCCTCACCTCTCCTTCTCCCGACCTGTGGTCCCAGCCCAGCATGGCCCACTAGCTCCACAGCTTCTGCCCACGCATCCTTTCTGCTCCAGCTGGGGTCTCCACCACACCTAGCATGTGCCTTCCGGGTTCAGGGAGGCTGACTTCCTCTTAAAAAGGGGGAATGGGTTTCTTGCAGCTCTGTGCAGGTGGAGCCCCTCTCACCCACCACAAGCTCGTGGGAGCATCAGGGTTTGTGGTCCAGGTGCCCTGGCACTTGGTGGGAAGTTGCATGGGTGGCCTAAATCCCGGAAAGGCAGGCATGGGGAGGAGTGCAGCGACCCTCGCACTGGTCTGGCAGGGGGAATGAGTGTGACTGAGTTGCCCGACTCTGTGGACTCTCCATCCTCATCTGTCAGGTGCACTTGGATTCCCACTCAGGGTCATGTGCAGTGGTGAATGGGAGCTTCCCCGGGCTGTGGGTGGCTGAGCAAGTTAGGCCACTTGCCGAGAGGAGGAGCTGCACTGAGGGTGGAGGGGCTGGGATGAGGCCCCTGATTCTAGGACAGCACGCAGGCACTCAGAATACCTGGCAGGCCGGGAAGTACTGGGGAATGACTCTACTTCCCTTTCTCACACCTTTCCCTGCCCAGGGTTCTTGCCTTTGGCGTCCCAGCCACTCACACTGGCCTGTGGGTTGCGAAGGACTGGTCAGGATGATGGG
Organism: Tonatia bakeri; assembly: GCA_004024845.1. Classification (NCBI taxonomy): domain Eukaryota; kingdom Metazoa; phylum Chordata; class Mammalia; order Chiroptera; family Phyllostomidae; genus Tonatia; species Tonatia bakeri. Next base: position 29,319 of record PVIA01002381.1, on the reverse strand, counting down.
CAACATCACCCTGCAGCCCTCTTCCCTAGGCCACAGAGCCCTGACCTAGGGGCCCTGGCTCCGAGAGGCAACTCTGTGCACCCAGCCCTGTTTGAGGTGGTGCCTGTTCTGAGCAGTGGGCTGGGCCCTGCCACCTGGCACAAAGCCTGCTGGTAACTTAATGTCTTTTAAATTAAAGCCATTTGTTTTATGTATTGGGGTAATTACAGTTAGGCAGCCCCATTAAGCGATCATCCTGCGGGTCTGCAGATTGTTCCAGAGGCTGGCCTCCGTTGCCCTGCTCTGGTCCAGCCTGGGAGCACACTTGCTCTTCCCCCCTCGCTGCAGCTCACTGCCCTTCCTGCCACCAGCAGAGTCGGTCCCATGCCTGCCAAGGAGAGTCCCCAGGGCAGGAGTGCATGGCTTGGAGCCCATGACTTGGGTTCAAATGCAGTCTGGGATATTTGGGAACGTGTGGCCTTGGTGGTAACCCATCTGAGCCTCCGTCCCCTCACACAGGACCTTAGAGGGTGTCTGTGAGACAGAAGTGAGGCAGCATGGAGGTCCTGGCATGTGGCAGGTAGCTAAGTGGTGGCTGCTACTAATTGCCCCTGAATCGGTATGTTGGAAGGAGGGACCCTTTTCTCACCACTTCAGAAGGCACAATGCCTGTTGGTTCAATTGTAGGAGCCAATTCCTACAGTTCCTACCAGTGGAGCAAGCTCACAAAACAGTGTTCTGCTCAGGTCTTATTTTGGGACATCTTAGTCTGTTTGGGCTGCTATAACAAAATTCCACCAATTGGGCGGCTTACAGATAGTAGAAATTTACTCCTCACAGTTCTGGAGGTTGGAAGCCCAAGACCAGGATGCCAGAATGATCTGCTCTGCTAAAGTCCCTTTCCCAGGTTTCAGGCTGCCAGCTTCTCGTTGTGTCCTCATTAGCTAGGAGGGGCCAGGGAGCGTTCGGAGCCTCTTTCATAAGAGCGCTAATCCTACGTAGGCTTCGTCCTCATGACCTAAGCACTTCCAAATACCTTCACATTGGGCATTAGAGTTTCAACATGAGTTTTTTGAGGGGGGACACAAACATTCAGATGATAGCACAGGGTGTCCTCATGTTTTCTCGAGCCTTCATCAGTCCCAAACTATGGTGGTCTCTCCTTCTCTGGCCTGATCCCTCTCCCCACTCCCCTAACAACGCACTGTCTGCCCCTCTCTGAAAGCTCCAGACACTGTGGCCTCATTTCGTGCTCAGCTGTGTCCATGCATCCCTCCTGCTAGGAGGAGGAGGAGGCCGTGATCTCCATCTCTTCCTTCCCGCCTTGCCTGGTGCACACCTGGCTCTGGGCAGAGGCTCAACAAAGGCTAACTTGGTTTGGCCTGTGTTCTGAGCAGGTGCTGCTGTTTCTGTCAGGGTAGTGAAGTTGGAGTCTGCTTTGTAGTCTGTGTGTATGTCACAGAACAGACCCGGGGTGGGGGGGTACGATATACTAACACCAAAAGGATCCCCCTTTTTTCTCTGGGGGTTCCTCCCCTGTACTAGGTTTGCTTTGCCCACTGCCAGAGGAAAGACATCTCTCAATACCAGAGATTGGTGAAAAGGAGGGGAATTATTTATTTAAAAGTTATACAGACTTAGAGTAGTGACTTAATGTCTTCCTTGAAATACTGAAGTCCTTTAGGATACCCACAGGTGCTCACAGTCCTTCCTTCTCCCCTCTGCCCAGTCTGGGGTACCGTATGTCAGGAAAAGAAGTAGAAGTCTGTGATTCAGGCTCCCGGCACCATCAGCTGTGTCGCCGCCATGATCTCCAGTTAATCCAAAGCCATGTGCCACCTTCTCATGGCCCACCAGCAAGAGTCCTTCCCCCCCTTTTCTTTCAGGCAAAGCCTCTCCTGCTTCCTAAGCCGTGTGGCAAAAAAGGAACAAACCAAAGCCTCGTGGAGATTCCCAACTCCTGTAAAGCCGCGTGGTCCTGCCCCTTCGCATGGCCTGGGTTTAAATCCCAGCACCAGTCTTCCTCTGCAGCCCAATTTCCAACTCCTCCCACAATTGGCCACAGCTGCCAGCATTCTGGGCAGGTGTGGCCCTGTGGTGTGGAGCCAATTATTTCCAAGCTCTTTTGGACCCCATTACAAATCCCTATTTGGGGGCCCCCTCTTGGCTGTACCCTGTTACACGTAAACAGCATAGATGGTCCTGCTGTATATTCTGAGGGATGGACTCTTCTCTGTGAATGTTCCTTTCTAGAAGTTTCAATTCTAGGAGGTTCTAGAAGGTTCCAACGCAAACCTGTTTATAGTAAACTGAGCACTTTTCATGCTTTGTTTACCTCTTCTTAGTGGTGTTTGGTTTGTTTTCTTGATCTGACTGCACTCAGCAATTGTGTTCATAATCTTTTTGGGAATTCAGCAGAGAATAAGCTGTAAATGGTTCCAAAGAGTCAGACTACTGGGGTGACCCACATACCTGCAGAGCACGCTCAGAGGCCTCCTGCCCACCCATCCTGTGGAGTGGGGTTTTGGGCCTGCCCTCTGTGGCTCACACCCCACATTGTGCTGAGAGGGGCCCTGCTCCTGCCCCATCATCATGGCGGTCCAGAATGCAGGCTCTGTGAGACTCGCCCAAATGGTCAGGCTCCCTGAGTCCTGGGCAGTGTGTTGGGGTGGGGGGCAGGAAGACACGGCAGGGCGTTCCAGGTGTGCCTGATACTGGCTGTGGGAGTCGGAGCTTTGGGGATGTGCATCCATTGTAAATTGGTAGGATGTGACCCTGCCAAGCCCACCGAGGAGACAGCTGAGGCAGCTGGGGCAACTGACTGGCCTTGTCTTCTAGCTCTGAGCAGAAGATGTGGGGGTGGGGGCATCTGGCTGGTTGGCGGGCAGCGGTCCGACATGGCCTGGGCAGTCAAGACCCCAGAGCAGGCAGAGGGAGCTACAGGGCCTGCGCCGGCCCAGCCACCTGGGGTGGCTGCTCCCCCGGGGCTCTTCCCCACTGAGCTGCCTGGTGCTATGGTGCCCCCTGAGCCACTTCGTGCCTCTGGGACTCCGCTCAGGCACATCCACTCCTGGAACACCCAGCCCTCCCTCCTGTACCTGGTTAACTCTTTTCGCCGCCCCTCAAGGTTAAGCTCTGGTGGATGCCAGTTATATGGTGGGGGGACATCCCTGCCCACCATGCCCTGGTTTGCTGTTCTCTGAGCTACACCAAAATTGGCCCCTTTGCCAGCTCCTGGAGGGCAGAGCTGTGCCTTGTTTCCTGCTATGTCTCCAGGACGTAGTGTGGCGCAGGGCCTGCCCCAGAGTAAGACTCAGCACAAGCTTGTGGACCTGGGGGACGCATTGGCCAGCGCAAGTGGGCAGTGAATATACATGCAAGCCGGAGGCAGTGTCCTGGGCCCGTGTTCCTCGCAGACATTCGGTGAGCATGCCCTCACCTGTGTAGGGCGTGGATGGCCAACCCTTGGAGTCCTTGGCCATCCGTAGAGGCCTCTTGATCTAAGGAAAGCACCTTTTAATGCAGGTTTTCCAACAGGAAGTTGTTTAATCTGAGATGAGCTGGTAAGATCCAGGTGTGTTTTGGACCCTTCTTTCTGGGTTTCAGAGCAAGCCCCTCTGCGTTGCTGTGAAGAGATGCTGCTGCTGCTCTGGGGGAGGTAAGAGGGGCTTGGCTGTGTTTCTGTCCTAGGGGCTTCACTCATCTCTCCCAACTTACGTAGATAGGGAAGTTGGCTGCGTTGTTCACCTGGCCTGCCTGGAGCTCCCAGCTGGTCAGCAGTGCCTGGGGCTGCTATTCAGCCTTTCCGGGGAGCAGCCCCCCTGGCCCACAGGCACTCACTCAGCTGACGTCTGGTGCACAGGGTTTTGCCCAGGTGTTATGTTCCTGGGTTCTGGGGCTCTCCCTGAGCCTGGCTTTCATTGGTGAGGCCCCTCTGTGTCCCTCAGCCTCAGTTTCTTATCTGCAAAATTTGTTTGGACACTCTGGCCCCGAGCGATAGTCCATGGCCTGGGAAACTGAGTTACTGGCCTGTGGAAACTGAGCACAGGAAGTTGCAATGGACATACCCTTTTCAGACCTTTCCTGAAGGGGAAGGCAGGAGATTTGGGGTGGCGGGGGGAAGGGGCGGGGATCTCAAAGCCATTAGTCCCAGCAATGGCTCTGACTAAGTCCTCCCTGCTGACTGCCTCTCCTCCCCATCTGGGAGACACTGATGCATTTCTCATCCTCTGCCCCAAGCCAGGCTGTGCCTCAGGAGGAGGGAGCGGGGAGCGTAGGGCCGGCCATCCAGGGTCTCAGATGTTTGCCGTCATCATCAGCAATATAACAGTTGCCACCATGAAGGATTCTAGATTCTACCTCATTCCCTCTGTAATGCTCAGAGCAGGCTGTCCAAGGAGGAGGGAGGTGTTCTCCCCAAGGAAGAGGTTGTGCAGGTGAGGATCCAGAGCCCACAGGGTGTTTGGTGGTTTACTCGGAGCCATACAGTTGCCAGCTGAGCCACGATCAGAACCTGGTCTTTCTGATGTGTAAGCACTGCACCATAATGCCAGTTGTGTCTGTTTGCTTTGGTGATCTGTTAGAGTCCCCCCACATGGGATGCTCAGTGAGAGCCGGCATCCGCCCGCCCTTCCCTCGGCAGGGCTCCCCCTGTGCCCCTGGGCCTGCTGCTTGCTGGGGCCATGCATACATCCTTCTGTGAGCAGTTTCAGGGCCTACTGAGTGGTGTGAGAAGGGCAGGGGAGCCTCAGAGTGCGCATGGGGCAGAGCCCTCGTTCCTCCTCCAGGTTCTGCCCTTAGGACCAGCTGGCCGCCTCTGTTTAGCGTATGGGAGCTTAGAGGGCTGAGCTGTTCAGAGCCCCACCACCCTCGTTTGGCAGCACATTACCGGTGGTCGGGGCTAGAGGAAGTTGGAACAGCCACGTAGTCTTGTCCCTTCATGTAGCCTGGGAGGGTACTGGCGCCCAGAAAGGCCAAGCACCTTGTTCCGGGCCACACAGCTGGTGAGTGGACGAGGGGTCTGGACCAGGTCTCCTGCCCCTGCGGTCTCCCTGCCTGCTGTCCCTTTGGTACGTTTCTGAGGCCAGTACGTTTCTGAGGCCAGTATGCTGGTCTTTGTGTGCTGTTTGCCTTCTGTTTGGTTCCAGCCTGACACATTTTCCTCACCCACCTGTGACTGCCCTGCCTTTGCCTCTGTTTTGTGTGCACTGAATGGCTTTGCTCCACGCCCCACTGAGCAGCTGCTCCAGAATAAAGCTGAGTGGGCCTCCTCAGGTGCAGGCCCCCAGGCTTTCTGAAAGGCACCTGCTGCCCCTTTGTCTGGCCCTGCTCGGCCCCCTGGAGGCCCAGCCCATGCATGTGACAGGGGTGGTTGCAGCGGGAATCCTGCCGCTATCTTGTTCCTGGGTCTGCACACCATCAACCCTTATCCTGCTGTGTCTGTTGCACGGATCTCTGGGTGCCGGGGAGTGGACTCCCATTACACAAGCTGACCCGCGCCACACACAGTGGGTGCCCCGGACGACTCTGCTGCCGATTGACTGTCCAAGTCACCTTTGAGTGCAGCTCACACACCCACCTGGAGATTCCACAGTCTCTGAAGATCTGCTGCCTTCATCTGTCTTTCTGATGCTCTGTTATCCCCACTCTGTCTGCAGTTTTGGGGAAGCTGCCAGAGGGGAGGCCTCGAGGGTGGGTCCACGTCTCTTCTCTCTCCTGGGACAGCCTAGCCTAGGGGTGGGCCCACATTTCTTGAACAAAGTGGTATTGGCTGCAGATCCCAGCTCTGTCTGCCTCATCCTTCCGTGAGGCCAGGAGTCGGTGTTTGTCTTCTCTGGACTCCTTCCCCATCTGCAGAAGGGGCACACTAGTAGCACCCACCTCAAAACCTTGTTGTGGATGAAATTAAATGAGTTAATGTGTCCGAAAGACCTGTTTGTGTCTGTTGTGGACCTGGGACCGTCCAGCTCTGCATCCTGTCCTCCATGGGCCTCCTCTATCTGAGTCCGTCCCTGGAATAGCCCATCCCACTGGTCTGCACCTGCTCATCCTGTGTCACAGGTCAGATCCTGTGTAGGTGCCACGCCTGAGTTGGCTGCATGGATGCTCAGGTTTGTCATATGAAATAAAAGAGCAAGTTTGGCACAGAGACCTCCTGGTTCACAGACTTTATGGTATTCTGCGGATGTGCCGAGTCAGAGTGAGGTGGTGGCTGAGTCCAGAGAGGTCAGTTAGGCAGCATGATACCCCATGTTGCCGTCTCCAGTCTGCTCACAGTGGAAAAGAGCGCGCTTCCTGCTGGAGAAGGCTGCTGGGAGGAGACAGTGAGCGGGGAGTAAGTGCCCAAGAGGGAAGTGGACCTGTGCTCTGTGGTTGGCTGGGCGAGGTGCGTGTCATTGCAGCAGCTGACTACTTATGTTAAAAGATCAGTTTAACCTGTGGCTGGTGTAGGGTAGGACTTTGGTCCTGGGTTCTGGGGATGGGCCACTGGCAACTGGTGAGGCTTGGTCAGTCACTGATGACATCTGAGTCACAGCCAGAGTCTTGGGACCCTGATCACTCACTCAGGACCCGACTGTGCCTTTGGCTCCCTCAGCCGGGAGGGGCTAGTGGATAGGGCATGTGGGGCACCTGTGGGGAGCGTGGCTCAGGGGCTCCGGGCAGCCTGCATTCTACAACGGAAGGTGTGCCCTGCGGACAGCTGACGGCGGGTGCCTCGGAGACCTTCTGACTGTGGCGTTTCTTTCACGTGTTCCAGTTAAAACTCAGTCCACCTGGTGACGCCTTCTCAGCGAAGAATGAAGAGCCCAGCAGTCCATTGAGTCATGGGCAGGGTTTGCAGAGGACGGAAGGCTCTATGTAGGTTGGTTCAGTGCACTTGTCTGGTCTCAGACGCCCTGAGCAGCTTTTGCTTTGATCAGAAACAGGAGCAATGGAAGTTATTTACTGAGAGGACTCGCTCAGAGAATCGCAAGACTGAGAGCAAATGTGAAACGAAAACATTTCTCTTTACTTCAGGTGAAAAGTCTGTCTCAGGCAGCTGGCTGCAGGAGACAAACTGTGACCTTGCTGTTCAGCTGCCTGGTTCCAGAGCTGTGGACCTGGAGCCCTTGGCTGTGACGGCATCTGGAGTTGACTCATGGGACCTTCGGGCATTCGGTATAGCCTGGAAATGTGAGAGGGACTTCCCATTCCCCCGAGACTACTCAGCTTGGAGGAATTGGAGTCCTGGGGTTTGAAGTGTGTGTGAGGAGCGGAGGAGAGAGTGCTTAGAGAAGAGTGGGCGGTCGGGAGCCAGGACAGGGCCCAGCTGGGATCCCATTGTGACCTGCTTCTGCAGCGAGGATAAAACTCTGAATCCAAGGGAATGTTGTAGCTTTCCCGTGTTCCCCTCGAGCCTCGTCCACTTGCAGCATACTTCAGGTGTGGTCAGGGCATTCGATTCTCCACTCATTTCACCTAACGTGGGGCCCGCACGTGGCTGTGCCTCCTAAACGTTCCCGTCTTTGTCTTGTCTGGTGCTCACTGACGATGTGGCTATGGTGGAACTCATTGTCGTGTTCCTTTTGTAAACTGCTCTGTGCGTTTCTGAGGTGTCACACCGTAAATAAGACCACAGAGAACATCTCTCTGTGTGGATTTTTCTTCTTTTGAGTGCTGCCCAGGAGCCCTTGCTCGACTCTTCCCCAGGTGCACTTGGCAGTCCTGAACAGCCCCGTGCGCACAAGTTAACACGTGAAAACCAGGGTCCAGTGACCAGGCTTCCCAGGGCTCACTCTCTCTGCCTCCTGTTACTGTGTGAAGAGTTTTGCCAGCTAGTTCACACTGTGTAGCCCTGCTTTTTCTCCTTTTCTGTAGCATTTTATTTTAAAAATTTTAATGTTTTTAGTACTTTATTCCTTTTAAGATTTTATTTATTTACTTTTAGAGAGAGGGGAAAGGAGGGAGAAAGAGAGGGAGAGAAACATCAGTGTGTGGTTCTGCCTTGTATGTCCTCAACTGGGGACCTGGCCCGCAACCCAGGCATGTGCCCTGACTGGGAATTGAACTGATGACCCTTTGGTTTGAAGACCGGTGTTCAATATACTGAGCCATACCAGCCAGGGCTAGTATTTTATTTTTTATACATTAAATTATGAAACATCAAGGCATAGAAAAATTCAGAAAAAATGTGATGGACACTTATTTTCCTATTATATAGGTTAAACAGGAGCTAACATTTTGCTGTATTTGCTTAGATACTTTTTAAAAAGAAATGAAATGTTATAGAGATAGCTGAAGTCCGCCTGTGATTCTTCCCCGTCTTACCTTCTCCAGAGGTGTTCTCAGTCACACACGAGGGGGCGGTGTGCTTTGTGGAATTCGTGTTTTTGTACTTTTACCACATATGTATGTGTCCATAAGAAAGATGGATAACATATATATACTATATATAAATATGTATATTTCAATTCTTTTTACATTTTACTATTATTTATTATTATTTTTATTTACTTATTTTTCTTAAAGGATGGAAGGGGAGGGACGGAGGAAGAGAGAGAGATGTGAGAGAGAAAGGGTTGGTTGCGTCCTGTACGTGCCCCAAGCGGGGATCGAACCTGCAACCTAGGCATGTGCCCTGACTGGAGACCTTTTTGGTGTATAGGATGATGCTCCAACCAGCCGAGCCACCCGAGCCAAGGCACTTTTTACACTTTAAACAGTTCTATCAATGTTGTCGTTATATATCCTTTTGGTGTTTCTTCACTGGACATTTTGGTTGTGAGGGTTTTACAGACCGGTGCACGTAGGTCTCATCTGGTCACTGTAACTGCTGTGTAGGATTCCATCACAGGTAGACCCCAGTGTGTGCGTTTTCCCTCTGAGGGGTGTCAGTGTTTTGTCATCACAAACACTGCTGCGTTGAACACGCAGGTGCACCTGTGCATACACACAGCTGCTCAGGTCTCTCCAGGTTGCACACCTGCAAGAGCATTTCTGGCCTGGGGTGGGTGTATCTTTCTGAGGTCTGGCTGAGCTTTTGTCTAGGTTGGTGGTTTCTCTCCTACCCCACATTCTCCCGAGCATTGGTATAGACCCCCTTTTCTTGCCATGGGTCCTGCCACCTTCATGTCAGGAGGCAGTGCCCTGAGAACAGGATAGAAGGGAATTTGAGGGCAAGCTTGAGCATTCGTTAGTCCACTACACGCTCCCCGTTGTGCAGATGCAGACCAGACTAACCGGCATTTTCAGAATCTCTGTAGACAAGGGCAGAGAGGAGGCACCTCCAGTTGGAGGTGGGGAAGCCTTCACCCAAGTCTTGCCTTGCCGCAGGGTGGGCTGAGAAGGCCGGGCCCTGGCTCTGGAGCTGGCTCTCCCAGGGACATGCTGTGTGACTTGGGCAGAGCCCTGTTCCCCTCTTACTGGGCCTTGGTCTTCCTGTCTGACACATGAGGGTTGAATCAGTTACCTTGATGGCCTCTTGGTTCTACAAGTGCAGCTCACCCACTTTTTACTTTTTTCGGTTAGCAAAGTGGTCTCACTTTTCTATCCATGGCTGCTAGACTGAGCCTTGAGCAGCTGGCAGGCTGGAGTGGGGCATCGGGCAGCAATGGCCTGGCAGTCCCCTGGGGCCTGGCTGTCGCCTCCCTGTGGCATGAAACCATCTCCTCCTGAAATGGTCTGTGCTTTACTATAGCTCAAGGGAAGGGCCTCAGATCCGGGGTCTCAGGCCAAAGCAGTTTAGTGCTGGCAGAGGGGAAGCCACGCCCTGCTGCTGGCCCTCGGGGGCGCTCAGCAGAGCCAGCGCGAAGGAGCACTGCTTTCTTCTCAGTGAGCACGTTCAAGGCCCATGTAACCCCATCCAGTATTGCTGCTGCGTGACACTCTCTCTGAGCCAGTGTTCACTGTGTGCTCAGTGGGTGCCAGCATGGTCCCAGGGCTTTGATACACACTGTCTGTGTCACCGAACGCAAGAGACAGAGCAGCTCAAAAATCTCTGCCCTTATGGTGCTCTCTTTCTGTCAGGAAGAGGCTTAAATGAGCTGAGACCATTTGTCTGCTTTGCTGCCTGGGACACAGTGAAGTGGGGGCTCAAATAGGGTCAGGTTTCATTTCATCTCTGTGTTGTTCCATGACAAGCAAACAAGTAAATTGTACAGTGTCCTAGGAGGTGAGTAAATTATACGGTATGTTAACATGATAAGAGGCATCTGGAGTTTGGGGTGGTTGGGATTTTTTGTTGGATGGGCGGGCACACTGTTGCTGAGGTTTGAAAGAGCTGGTGCAGTAGCTGCTGAGAGACTGTCTGGGTGGTGGGAAGAGCGAGCGGGAGGCTGGGGCGGGAGGTGCTTAGTGTGTGTGAGGAGCAGCAACCAGGCCAGGGCAGCAGAGGAAGAGGCCGGGGAACGAGGTGGGAAAGAGTGGCAGACCAGGCAGGGGGAGGCCAGGTCTCGTCCCAGTGCCAGGGGGGACTCGGGCTCTGATGGTGTGATATGGGCAGCTGCCTCTTGGTTTTGAGTAGAGGAGGGCCACTGGCCCTCCGCTGTGTGGAAAACAGAATGAAAGGGAGACCTGTTGGAGGACATTGTCCTGGCCCAGGGGGAGAGGATGGTGGCTTCGGGAGATGGAAGACGTAGGGGGATTCTGGATCCATCCAGGAAAGGGGAAGAATAAGGTTTTCTACACAACAGTTTATTTAGACATGGACTTGGGTCCTCAGGGGACAGAGTGGGGTTCTAGGGGACCCACCCAGGGGCTCTGCCCCTCAGGTGGGAATAAAATAGGAGAAAGGTGGAGTGGGGGCCATCCCTAGTGGCTGAGAGGTTGTTTGCATTCTGGAATCAGAGCGGCCTGGGCTCAAATCTGGGCCTCAGCCGTCTACCAAGTCACCTTGGACAGGTGACTTCACCTCTCTGGCCACGGCCACCTTTACTAAAAGCACACAAGTCACGGTGAGGATCGGATGAGCTCATGCTTGTCTGTGCTGCTGCCTGACACACATTTTGTTTATTGCTTTGCGGGCCCATGATGGGCATGTGCCAGTGCCTCGAGTGGGGGTAAGCACACTGGGGTCTTGACCATGGCCGGGGAGACTATCTTAACCTTGAGGTTACAGACGGGAATTGATGGAGAGGCGCAAGGCGAGGGTCTGGCCCTGGCGTCAGTCAGCGGGCATGACCTTGGGGAAGGCAGCCACTCAGTGTGAACACCTCGGCGGCAGGTTCTGTGCTTGGCATTTTAAACGCTCCATCTCACCCGAAAGAGGAGGTGATGAGCACCAGCAGTGTCTCCGAAGTCAGGTCGTCTGAACTTGTCCTTCACGTCATGGTCTTCGCCAGTGTCCTAGATCCATCTGCAGCGTCGCCTACTTCGTACATAGTTTAAACGGGCTCACCTTTCTTCCACCCTTCTTCCTTAGCCTCTCCTTAGGCAGTATCTGTGAAATCATAGTTCTAAAGTGTTTTTACTAATTATTCTAGTATTCTCTGGTACAAATCAAAATAAATTCATAAATCTTAAAATAAAACGGTTCGTCTGTGTGCCCCTTAGAAGTCCCTTTTGCCTCATTCCAGAGGCATCTGCCCCATTTAGGGGAGCACTGGATGAGGTGGGGGGTGGCATGAAACCTAGGACAGTGGGCAGTCTCAGAAAATGACAGACTGTCCCGGTGTCCGACTGGCCTGAACTCCAAAGGGCGCTCTGGGGGCCTGCGTGGGCTCCTCTCCAGGAGAGCCAGGAGGGACTGGGGCTGAGCGGGGTCTCTGGGGAGGGGTGGGAGTCTGGGGCAGGCCTCCTTCCTGCCTGGTAGAAGCAGGAAGCTGGCTAAGGGTATCCCTCTGGGGGTCACTTGTAAAACTGCAGTGTTCTTTGGGAGGTTACAGGTCGTGGGAATTTCCTACACGAAAAAGGAACAAGTCAGGCAATCTGGTGAAGACCTGATAGACTCACAACCACCGGACCTCTTGGGGAGGAGGCCCACTTGGACAGAAGATTCGAAGATTCCTCAGTACAACCCGGACCGTGTGGGTTCCCCTCTCTTCCCCTCTCCTCTCCCTCTTTCCTTCTCTCTCGTGTGATTTCTTACGCTTTATGGTGGAAAACATTATTTTGTAGAAAACTGCCTTCTATGGTCAGGAATATTTAGTATTAAATGTGAAAAACCAAAACCTCATAATTTGTAAAAGAGGTGAATTAAGGAATGATTATACTCACTGTATAAGGAATGTTTGTTTTAAAAAGTGGTCACTAAGATCCTGTAATGAGTGATGGAGAAAGGCAGGGAGGGAGGGAGTGTGTCGTTTTCAAGGATGACTGCCCGGTGTGGAGAGGTGGAACTGAGACTGGGAGGCCGGGGCAGCTGGGGCCGAGTGGCCAGGTGAGGCTGGCATGGGCCGTGGGAGCTGGATGCAAAGATGTGCTGCAGAAATTGTAGATTCGTGCTGTGGAGCCCTTCGGCTGTGTCGAGGCCATCTGGAAGCCTGGGCCACACAGTCCGGAGTTGCTGTCAGCTGGCCAGGAGCTCTTACAGTCTGGAAGGTTATCACAGACCTTTTCTTTTTTATCTATTGATCCCTCTTTTTTTATTTTGGAGTCACCTTGTCCTTTATTGATAATCCGCCTCAGAGGAGCATTTAGGCCGCTCCCTTAGTCTCTCTCCAAGGTCTGCTCTCAACGTGTTAGTCTTTTCTGGGATTCTTCCTTGCCCTCTGAGGACAGGGCTCCATCCCAGTGGTTTGCCACAGTGCCTGGTGGTCATCCTGGAAGTTCCCTCGGAAGGCCCAGGAGTTTGCAGGTCTACAGAATAGAGCACCTATGGGACGCACCAGACTTTTTTCTTGCTTATTCTCATGTGTGTGCAACCTCTATGCATCTCTTCATCTGCTTGTCAGAGGCCCTGTACCACTGGAGGAGAGGAGGGCAAGGACAGATGAGGGGGGGAGTTGGTGCAGCCACGCTGGGCACGCAGCGGGCACGGCTCTCCTCCAGTTGTTGGCTGCCTGCTTTTCCTGGGGGCTGATTGCTTGTTCCACTGTTGGGGCTCTGGGTCAACAGAAAATTGAGGTCTGAAAGGGAAGGCTGTTTATCCTTGCCGTTTATCCTCTCTTCATTACAGGCACGAAGGTAAACCTCAGGGACGGCATGAGTGGGGATGGATGGAGGAGCCGGGGAGAATGGCCTGACACCTGTGTGGATCGTGTGCTCCTCTCTCCGTCTCTCACCTGCCCCCGACCCCCGACCAGGGCAAATGCCCACAGATCCTTCAGCTGCTCCTCAGATGAAAGAATTCTGGACCTTTTGCTGCCTTGGACACACTCTGGAAGTTTGCTGGTAGCCTCCTGCAGTGTGATTCCCAGAGCTGAACCCAGCCTGTACCCTGAGGCAGTCTGACTGAATGGGGGCCATTTGTGCCTCCCTTTTCAGAGTGTCTGCAGTGGAATCACCAGCAGTAAAATCACTGGGCGTGGTTTTTAATTGAAGATTCCCGAGCCTCACCCCATACCCTGGCTCAGAACGCCTGGGGTGGGTCAGGACCCAGGAGTCTGCATTTTACAAGGCTCCCCAGCGAGAGAGCCCATGCACACTGAAGCTGGAGAACCCCAGATCCGGATCCGGCTGCCCTCCCTGCAGCTCGGCTGCAGCGTGCACGCTCACTGGACCACGCCTCCTCTTGATGTCGCTATGCCCTCCATCCCCTTCTGGCCTGGTCTCTCCACAAGTGCAGGCCTGTCTCGTGCCGCCTTTCCTCCTCGTCCTCCCCTCCCAGGTCATTTCAAGGTTTCAGAGAACTGGAGTATGGCTCGTCTCTGCCAAAATGTTGGGAGTCTTGTAGGGGTCCTAGAACATTAGCTGCAGACCCGGTTGTCCGGAGCTGCTGCTGGTGCGTGGGTGTGAGGCGGAGATGAGGGTCAGGAGGGAACCAGGCAGGCTGTCTTGCAGCTACGATTGGACACCCTGCTGTGTGGAAGGGGCGGCGCGCTGTAGCTTCTGAGCTGTTAGTAAAGTGGGTCATGAGGATGGGTGTTGGAAATTACTTTGGAAGTTAGATGGGCAGCTTCTTTCTTCCTCTTCAACTACTCGTGGTTCCTCCTGACAAAATTGAATTATATTGAGGATATCATGAAGAAGTTCGAAAAGGCACATGACAGAAGGGCCCAACCTGTGGATTTATAGTTTTCTTAGAAAAGGCTGTACACCAATTATAATTTTTAACTTTTTCATTTAAAACTAACAAATTCATAGTATTTTTCATTGACCTGGGAGAACTTTGGTTTCTAAGAGAGTCAAAGTTATTGGAGACCGTGAAGAAGTACCCACTGATGATAACTGATAGTGTTTTTAGGATCGTGATTTAAAAAAGAGAGAGATCAGTGGATCTCTTGGTTGCTCTGCCCATCCATCACCTATCATTCAGTCATCTGCCCACCGCTCCCTAGGCCAGGGACACTTCGTTCAAGGAATCCCCTTCGAGGACATAATTTCAGGGATGCCATTAAAATAGAGGGCGCAGTTATTCTGAAGCAGCTTACAGGTTGGGGACAGAATTTATTAGGCATCAGCTCCTGGTGACAAAGTGAGATCCAGCAGCCCAGCCCTGCAAACGTGCTAACCGGCAGATAAGAATGCTCATACTCCTGGAGGTTTAGAGTGAGTCTCATGGAGCAGAAGTTCCTCTCCTTGGGGTGAAGGCTGGGATGGGGACGGGGAAGTCTGTAGCACACCTGGGGAGGTCTTGGGGCTAGAAGGAGCCGTGGGATTCGCAGGGCTGCCAGGGAGGGGCCCTGCAGAGTCACCACTCTGCGTCCTGGAGCAGGTGGTCACGTCACCTTGGCCTCTCTGGATGCTTTTATCTCCGCTCATGTATTTGCTCATTCCTTCTCACAGCAAGCATTTGCTGAGCTGCCACTGCGTGTGAAGCAATGTCCTAAAAGCTGGATGCATAGCAGAGCACAAGACAGACAAGGTCCTTCTCTCATGGTGCCTTACAGGCTGGTTGGCCTGGGAAGAGACAGGTGGTAAAAGACTAGACACTTAACAATACGTGAGATGGTGGTGACAAGTGCTATGGAGAAAATAAATCTGGGAATAGAATAGCCAGGACTGGTTGTATTTGTGTGGGGGATGGGGCTGGAAGGGGACCTTTTTCTGGTCAGCGAAGTTCTCAGGAGTTGACTTTTGAATGGATACCTGAAGCACTTAAAGGATCTGGGCATCTGAAGATCCTGGGGGAGAGCCTTCTGAAGGAGGGAATAGCCAGTACCAAGGCCCTGAGGTCTACAAGTGTTCGGCATGTTCGTAGCAATGAAAACTGCCAGGCTGTTAGATTTTCCGTTCCTTCATAGACATACCCGCCTTTGCATTCATGGTGCAAGTCTATGAGAAAATAATCTTTTTCCTAGAAAAGCATTTTTCCTCCAGTTCTTGTTGGAATCTATTACTAAGATCATATAGATTAGGAATGTATTTTTGGGAGCTGACGAGTCTGTGGTGGGGCCCACTCTGTCCTTACCCACTGACCTCAGGACAGGTCACTCACTCGGTGATACTTGTTCAAGAATGCTAAGGGGGGGGGGGGCGATGGGTGACCTGTCACACTCTGAGAAGGCACAAACAACTCTCCTTTGGGAGGTGCCAGATGCTCATCAGGTCCCTAAACACGCCACCCTGCTCCTTGAAATCAAAGAGGTTTTGTTGCTCTACCCATCTCCCCAGGTGGCCCACCAGGCTGGCAGGGAACCCACACAAGGCACACGCTATTTCTAATTGCGAGGCAGGGAGCCTTACTTAGTGACGTTTCTGATATATTAGGACCTCTTCAATCAGAATTGCGTTTAATCTACCTACTGGTTTGGGTTGTTATAGTAATTTTAGAAGTGTGGTTTTCAAGTAGGTGTTCCATGCTAAGCGTGAAGAATGGAAGGAGCCTTCTGGATGGGCATCGGGCAGCCCCTAGCAGAGTTGGAACGAGGCTGTGGGTGGAGTACAGCAGGAGGCAGGACCTAGGACCACCTTGCATCCTAGTCGATGCCATCAGAACCAGGTAGCTCTGAGCGTTGCCCTGTAGTATCTGGGCCTATTCATTACAGAATGTATTCTTTTCTCAGAGCTAGGTGTTCTTGTATGGGAAAAGCATTTTAACTGCATTGGAATGGGGCAATAAAGTTAGCTGTCCTTTCCTGAGTTCTTACTGCATTCCTCCTAAAAGCCCTGTGAGGTGGGCACCGTGATTCTTTCCCATTTTATGGAGGAGGTAGAGTTTAAGTATTTGACCAGGGTTGCCAGGCAATTAAGTGGTGGGGTTAGCATGTGCACCCAGAACTGTGAACCCCATTGCCTGTGGTTGACTCTCAGGAGGCACCCACTCCCCATCATTGTCATGATTCCGGCCAAAACTGGGTGTCCATAGAGCTGGGGCGATAGCTCCACAGGGGGCGAGTTGCACACCCATTGCTGTCGATGATGGCACACTTTCTTGACGAGTTCAGATGTTGCCACAGAATCCTTCCTACCCAGTGCTCTGGGCAGCCCCTCCAGGCAAGTGGACACCTATTTGCTATTCCTCCAGTAGATGGATTCCAGCATGTGGTAGGAGGCACCAGGAATGTCAGATCTGGGTAGGTTTCCCAGAGGTTGCACTGTCCCTTTTCCCTCTAGCAGCTTTTCTGGAGACAGTCTCTGGCTGAGCACTGCCGCCTGTGACTGGAGGAGCTGTTGCTCTTTAAGCAGGCGTTGGTGTTCCTGGAAACCTGGCGTCGCCCTGTGTGCAGGCCCAGCTCCTGCCACTTCCCTTCTTGGCTCCCAGAGCATTGTGTGACCTGGTTCCCAGTGGGGCGTGTCCACTGATAAGTGAGTTTTCTCCACCAGCTTGAGCTAAGACTTGGCGTGGCTTTATGTCCCCAGTGAATGTTAGGGGAGCAGTGGCCTGGTTCTTCAGACCTGTCTGTGCCAGCAAGCCCAGGGCCACGCTGGCAGTAACGTCGGCCCCTGCCCGGCACCAGGCTGGTTGTTCTAGTTGCTTTGGCCTCCCCACCTTGGCAGCGCTGAGAATGTGCTGTGCACGGTGGGTATGAGGCAAGCCTTCCGTCCCTCATCCCTAAATTGTGCTTTATTAAAACTGTTGAGTCTTCCCAGACTCTCATATTACACAGTGTTCTCTCTCCTACATGCTTTATTTTGAGCAGCCAAGTACAGTTTGAGGACAGCTCAGCCTGAAACAATCTCGATCATTACAGGACTTGGGTACTTCTAGGAGTCCCATGACAGCATTAATTAAGAATAAAAGAAGCAAAGAAATGTAACAGGTTTAGTCACTAATTCTGGGGTTTTGATCCCATAAGTGTAGAATATTGATGTAAGTGAGCCTCTAAAAATTGCTAATAGAAGGAAGGTAGTAAGTGGCTACAAATATGTGATTATAGGCTGATGAAAAAACCAACCGCCTTAGTGATAGGAGCATGGGTGCTTGTGGGTTGGGACGCCGTTTCCAGTGACGACATCTTCCATGACTTCACGGTTGGCTGTGTCTAACGCCTTGAATGGATGACAAGGGCGATGTGTTCTGAAGACTGCTTGCCTGGCTTGGCTTCTCCCCAGGGCTGGTGAGGGCGTTAAGGCTGAGGACACGCGTGAAGAGTCCAAAAGGAAATCATTTTGTTAGCTGGGTGTTGGAAAAGTAATACTTTATAAATAATATTTTTTATTTGATAATTAACATGATATTTTATTCCTGTACATAAATGAATATATAAAAGTAAAAGTTACAAATAGTGATTTGACTTTTAATGTATTTCCCCCAAAACCGTACAGTCAACTTGGTCAAACCACTGAGGCTTATACCTTCAGTGTGGGAATCACTCTACGCATTTCTTGGTTTCTGGGTTGCGTGGTGATTCCTCCCGCGGCTCCCGGTGTGGGAGATTGGAAAGGGAGGAGGAATGGAAGCAGTGTGGCATTTTCTCTGTGTCTCTCCCTCTACTTTTCTCTTTCTCTCACTCTCACTTCTCTACACCTTCCTGACACTGGACCCTGGGTAGAGCTGGGGGCCTCAGAAGGGGCCAGACTCTGACCTTGCTCTTGGGAGATCCTGGTTTGCAGACCTGTTTTAGACATGGGGAGGCCTGAGTGTGTCTTTCTTTTTCTCTCTTTCTCTCTCTCTCTCTCTTTCTCTCTCTCTCTCTCTTTCTCTCTCTCTCTCTTTCTTTCTTTCTCTCTCTCTCTCTCTCTCTCTCTTTCTTTCTTTCTTTCTTTCATTGAAGAAAGAGAGAGAGAAACACCAACTTGTTGCTACAATGATTTATGCATTCATCGGTTGATTCTTATATAAGCCCTGACTGGAATTGAATCCACACCATTGGCGTATTGGGGTGATGCTCTAACCAACTGAGCTACCCGGCCAGGGCCAGACCTGGGTGTTTTGATTCACACTTGCAGTGTGTGTGGTTTGATTCTTGCTGCATCAGGTTTATTCCATGGAACATATTAATTTATCTTAAAGTACTTTTATTATGTGAAATATTCATTGGAGCACACTTTACTGTACAGCATTTGGAACAGGGTACTGAGTACAGTTTGTCCTCATAAATCTATTAATGCTGATGGGATGTAATTGTCTCCTGTGAAGCTTTGGGGTGAGGCGGGGACCTGAGCAGGGGAAGAATCTGGCTGCGGTAATCTCCATCTCCCTTAGCTTGGCTGTGGCAGGCCCTGCTTGGGGAGAGAGGGAAAGAGAGATTGGTTATACATATGCATTCTCTCTCTTCTTGCTTGATGAATGCAGACGCTTCTGTCTCTCTGAGAACCCTCTTGTCAGCTCCAGTTTCTTGTCCAATTCCAGGCTCCAGCAGTGGTTTGGAGGCGTAATGAGGCTCACAGGGAGAAGCTGGCTCATGAGTGAAGGCTGATCTGTGAGGAGAGGGATTCCGGGACGGTGGAGGGAGGTGAGGGCAGGACGCTAGCACTCAGGACCAAGTGCAGTGCGGCAGCCTCTGAGCTAGGTGCTTTACCTGCATATCCCAGGTAGTTCCAACAGCCGCCATAGGAGGTAGGTGTTATCATTTCTGCATTTGAGGCTCAGAGTGGTTTATTAAGTTGTCCAAAGTGCAGTTCATTTAGTTCAGCAAACCTGTACTGATTGGTGGCTTGCCACAGGGTCCAGAGCTGGGAACAGGGCACAGGGCACAAAACAGTCACAACTTCTGGCCTCAAGGAGTGTGCCATACAGCGGATGTAGAAACAGACCAGCAGTGCAGCCTCCCGCTATGTGACGCAGGGTGCACACCAGGGCGTGACACGTCCTGGGAGGCTGTGCAAAGGCTGGAGTAGGTGTCTGAGCAAAGTTGGAAGACTGGGTGGGAGTGACCAGGCAGATGTGGCTGGCAGGGAGGCATAGAGCTGGGTGAGGGGGCTCCAGTCAGTTCTAAGAGCAGGTACAAATATACAACGACACAGGACACTGAGGTGTGGTGGGCAGGGTGAGGACTTGGGTTTAGTTCTGCCCAGTCCCTGGAGGAGGGCGGGTGGAGGGATAGGTATTCAGAGCCACCAGTGCAGGGCATCATATGCCTCGCTGGGGAATTTGGACTATAACTGAGGGCAGTGAGGAGCCACCGGAGGGTCTGAAGCCAAGGAAAAAGAGAAATGAATTTGTAGGTACAGAAGATCACTCGAGAAGCATGCCAGAGGCTGGCGTGGAGGGGCATAAGGCAGGGGACACCTCGTCGAGGTTTTGGTGCCTGTGTAGTTGGGAGTCACAGGGGTGGGGTAGGGGCAGCTCACTGTGCGTAGGAGGTGACAGGGGTCATCAGCAGATCTCTTGTGAGGGGGGCATGGGGAAAGAAGACTATTTGGGCTTCTGGCCTGGGCTGCATTTATTGAGTGCCTCTTGTGTACAGAGGGGTGTTTTAGATATTGTAGGGCCCTCAGAGCAGCAGGGAAAACTTAGAAGAAGTATGTGAGCAGAGTGCATGGTAATTTGGTATCTTGAATGAGGCCGGGGCCCCACAAGGGTTGGACTTAAATATAGACGAATGTCAAACAAGGAAAGCAACTCGTTAGGGCCCTGTTTGTACTCTCTGCTCCAGTCACTGGTCCTGGTGGTGTCTTCCTTCCCCCTTGGTTGTTGTTAAGGAAAGAGGGTGTATTTATAGTGGGAGGAACATGGGGCTTGGAATCTGGAGACCAAGGTTCAAATTCTGGCTCCGCCACATATTAGCTCGGTGACCATAGGCAAGTGTAACCTCTGTGAGCATCTGCTTTCTCATTTGTAATTTGGAGCTATGATAGTGACATCTGCTGCGCTGACGTCCCAGGTTGTCGTGGAGACCAATGTATGTGTGTGAGAATAAACCACAGAACTCTGCTGAGCAGCTGTGACATCTCTAGACTCTGAGTGGTCTGAGGTGATTCTTCGTACCCCTCACAGCACCTCCTAAATGTCTGGGACACTCATAAAATGCTGGTTGGGTTGATGGATGTGTTTCTGTGGCAGTAGGCCTCGTTGGGGTTCCGTTTTCCAGGGACCCTCACACTGTTCTCAGCATTGGGAGGTAGAGCACCCGGCTGGACTGAGGAACGTGGAGCAGCCACCAGCAGTGGCAATGCTGGGGCCAGTGCTGGCCACTCAGACGTGCTCAGGGTCCTAACTTCAGGATCAGACAGGTTCATGTCTGGTGAAGCTGGAGTTTCCAGTCAGGAGGCACAGAACTACTTTCACGAGAGCCCAGCTTGGAGTTCAGGAGCTGAAAGCAGACTGGGGGGCTGCTCCCGTCCCCGTCCTTGCTCCCACTCTTCCACTACACCTACCACATGAGTGCCTGCACATGCATCACACATGATGTCCCCTTCCCTGTAGCCAGCCTCATCATTGTGCCCATTTCCTTAACTCTCACTTGGGATGCCCTTGGAGAGGTGCCGTCTGTCTCCCCTCTGTGGGCCCACGCGTGTGCTGAGTGTCCTGTGGTTCCCTTGTGCCCTGCTGCAGGTCGTCTTCCATGATGTTGCTGTGCTGACGGACAAGCTCTTCCCCGTGGTGGAGGCCATGCAGAAGCACTTCAGTGCTGGCTCCGGGACCTACTACAGCGACTCCATCTTCTTCCTCTCAGTCGCCATGCATCAGATCATGCCCAAAGGTAACCTGCTAGCCCCTGGTGTTTGGCGTTTGCCTCTGTTTCCCTGGCTGTGGTAGCGCCGGTGCCCTGTGTCAGAGGAACTCCACTAACACAGAGAGAGGGCGAGCGGGCCAGCAACGCCCCTGTGTAGCAGCTTCCTGCTCAGAGAAGCAAGGGCCGGGCCCTAAGTGGCACAGCCCCCGCAGCGCGAGTGGTGCAGTGTGGTGGCCCTGGATCGGGGCCTCCGGGCTCCAGCCCTGACTCTGCCCCTTGCAGGCACCCAGCCTCTGGGACCCAGTTTGCTCATCTGGTAAAAAGCAGTAGGACTAGGTGACCCTCCATCCAGATCTGTGATCCTGTTCTTTCTAGTTTGAATCTGTACTTATTTGACTGTAAAATATCAAATCTAGATGTCATAATCTAAAATGTCATAATCTAGGTGCAGATTATGTCTGAGTAGGATGTTTTTTCCCAAAACTCTGATGCCTAATTAGAGCGTTTCCTTGGCTTCAGTCCCCCTAGGGCTGAAGTGATGTGGTCTCCTGGTGGGTGGGGGTCGGCCTTGTGTGGAAGTGCTTGCAGCCTTGGTTACCCTTGGACTAGAAGACTTGGGGGTGGTCTCACTGGAGGGGTGTCCTAGAGCTTCTGGATTCTTCTCCTCCAGATGGTCTTTGATTGATTCTGAAGCCCTGGATATTGCCCACTTTCTGGCCCTGGTGAACCATGACCTGAGGCTTTTAGGGGTGAGGAGGGGAGTTTTGGGGTCTCGGAGTAGCAGCTCTCGAACTGTGACTGGTTGAGTTTCCAGTAGTCCCCAGACCAGACAAAACCCAGTTGCCTAGGGGACAGCAGGGCCTTTGGTGGGAGTGAAAGGGGTGTCCAGAACACTGCCATTTGAAGGGGTCTGGTAAGCCAGGAACTCAGGAGTTGGAGGCTGAAGTTGTTTCATTGGCAGGTTGTCCGACCACAGGAAAATCTCCACAGGGCAAACTCTGGCACCACGGAGACCCCTGAACATTCTCTGCACTGTAAGGCATGGCTCAGGGTCTTCACTGAGCAGGGGTCTGAGAAGAGAGGAGACAAGCTCACCCAAAGGGCACGGGGAAAAGAGCTAGCATGTGTGATTCTTCACAGAGACCAGGGGTGGCTCTCTCTGTCATCTCCTGGGTCCTCTCACCAGCCCTTCAAGGTTACAGATGAGAGAGACCCAGGACTCCAGTGACTTGCCCAGGGTTATGCAGCGTGGGAGTGGCAGAGCTGTCTGATGTGGAGGCCTGCTTCTCCACGCAGCAGTTATTCCACCTGCTCATCTGGCCACGTGGGCGTGCTCTCCGGGCAGGCCTGGTGCCGGTGCGCAGAGGGAAGAAGGTGTGGTTCCTGCCACCCTGGATTCTGGGGGAAGACGGGTGCTGGTTCTAGTTCTGCCACTAAGTGCTTACGGAAGCAGTTTGTCTTTGTAGACCGTGGCTTCCCCACCTGTAAATGGTGAGGCCAACCTAGTGGGCTGTTTCCATGAGAAGAGTCCAGGGTCCCAGGAATCCCCTTCAGGGTCCCGTGGTTCGGGGAACCAAGGGGAGAGTGACTCTGCCACGTCCACCTCTCCTGCTGCCGCCTTCACTCCTGGCAGTTGGCCCTGACCACTGTGTTGACCAAGCTTTGGAGCAGGGTTCCGTTTGGTCAAAGAGCTCCACAAGTGGCCCTGATCAGCGTGGCTCAGTTGGTTGGGCATGGTCCTGCAACGTTAAAGG
The DNA here is from genome assembly GCA_004024845.1 of Tonatia bakeri. Classification (NCBI taxonomy): domain Eukaryota; kingdom Metazoa; phylum Chordata; class Mammalia; order Chiroptera; family Phyllostomidae; genus Tonatia; species Tonatia bakeri. The sequence goes on along the minus strand of PVIA01002381.1, from coordinate 6,509 downwards.
TCGCCAGTTCAATTCCCAGTCAGGGCACAGGGCACTTGGGGTGTGTGTGAGAGGCAACCGATCGTTGTTTCTCTCTCATATAGATGTTCCCCTCTCTCTAAAAATAAATAAATAAAAATCTTTTAAAAAAGAAGATTTCCATGATTAAACTAGTTTAAAAGAGTTGACTAGATGGGCCTTCAGGCCTGACCTGTCCTGTTGTCCCACAGGCGTGATTGGCTTTGAACGAAATGCGGTGAGCAAAGAGCCGACAAGAGTTAGCGGAAACCTGGTGAGGGGCGTGCCTGGCCTTCTTTCCCTCCCTCCCTTGCTGGCTGTTGGGTCTCTGCCCACCATACGCTAGATTCTAGGCCAGGTTATGCTTTGGGGCACCAGAGGGAAGGGAAATAGACTATCCTCCTTGGGGACTGTCAGCGCAAGAAGATATTTCCGTCCCACAGTGGTCGGAGGTCCAGGAGGTGAGTTGGAAGTGCAGATGACGACAGTTAGGGAGCCCAGGCTGCTGTCTCTCTGCCTTTTTGACCACTCTGCTCTTGTTGTGCCCAGCGGGCGATGTCTGTGGAGTCAAGGCTCTGGCCAGAGCTCTGCTGCCCAGGCAGCGGGTCGGATGGTCTGTGTCAGGAGGCCGGGCAGGAGCTGTGTGAGATGTGCAGCAGGCGGACCCAACGCCAGTCTTTCCGGGGGTTGTGCCGATGAATGACAATATGCTGCCAGAGGTTAATTTCTACATCTGTCCAGAGTCTGGTTCCTAAGAGGAGAGTTTTGAGGAGTTACTAAAAGCTGCTATTCGTAAAATGAAATGAGCATCCTGGAGCTCCCGCAGTGTCTGGGTGTTTCTGCTGAGCCATCTGGTGGCTGCACAGTCCTGGGCCACATGCGTGGCTCCTTCTGGGCAGATCCTCTGGAATTCCTGCAGTGTTCTGAGGATGCTTTGTTTTCAGGCACTGTGAGTGCCGTCTTGATACTGTTGCCTTTTTGTACTCATTATTTTAAATCATAGAAATTGCTGTTGTTTTGGCCTTTGTTGACGAATTTGTTCTTGTGTAATTGGCACTATTTTGGTTATTTTGTTTCACAGCGTTCCTTTTCTCCGGGAAAGTGAGAATGGAGAATGGGCGGGTTACCAGCCCGTGGCCCCACCCAGGAAGGCTGAGTCAGAAAAGCTCTGTCCCCAGCTCTGCCTCAGGAGGCCCCGTTGGGTGTTTGCCCCAGAAGTCCAGGCCTTCCGTGCTCAGACTGCCTCTAAAATATGTGGACTTCTTTTCTGCTTCAAAAGCAACATGAATTCATATGTCAATACCTGAAAACTACATTAAAGTAGAAAAACAGTTATCCCTTTACTACTACAGAAACATCATCACTATTCTTGATTACCTTATACCTTCCCAACAGGTAGTTTTTTAATAATGTAGGCAAAGTAGGAGTTATACTCTGTTTAAAGCATTGTGAGTGTTTTTAACCTTCATTTAAACCCCCAAAATGAAAGAAAGGGTACAAGTAAAGCTGTATTTCATGACATTTTCAGTTCATGTTACTCATTGCTATTTTTTGTGTCCTCATAGTCTTTGAGCCTTTTTTGAATAGTTTCACTGGGTTCATCTTGGCTACCTAGATATGTTTTATTTTTTATGTGATCCTAAATTATATTATCTACATGTGTAAAGATTATATTTTCTAATGAGGATTATTTCCTTGTGATAACTCTCCATGGGTGGAATGGCTGGGCCAGAGGTGGCACGTACAGAGCCAGCCTGTGTCGACAACCCCCTCCCTCACCGTTGTCAGCCTGCATGAATGAGGTTCTGGACTTTTCCTAAGTCCGTTGTTGTTTGACCTCTTGGGGGGCAGCATGTGGGCAGCCACGTGTGAACGCCAGGACAGTTGCTGTCCCCACTTGACAGGAGAGGAAGAGAGGGGCTGAGATCAGGCCACTTCTCTGAGTTTCAGGGTAAATTTGGCCTCCCATCCGGTTTCTGATGCCTTGGCCCAGGGTTATTCTGATGGCCAGACCTGTATGTCCAGCCTCTTGCACCCACACAGTGTCTTGAAGCTGATAAAACCTGCCTCCTGTCTCCTCTCTCTCTCAGCCCCTCCCTGCAGTCCTTCGGAGCGGGGCTGGCCCAGCTGGGTGGGGGGGTTACACCAGTGTGTTTCGCCCCAACCATACACCTCGGAGCAGCACCTCTCAGATCACATCTGCAGAGTGAGAAACAAGGGGGCCCTGGAGGCGAAACACTGGTTCTGCTTTTGGTCAGAGCTTGTTTTACTTTCTGCTTCTTGTTGGAATGGCCATGTTTGGCTGGTGGGTCCTGTGGCTCACATTTGCCTGTCCGTGTGTCCTTCAGAGACGTGCAGCCACTCTCTGCTCCTCACTGCACCCAGAGGGCCTTTATCTCCTCCCGTTGGTGGTGTTAGGTTTGTCACCTCCGGAAGCTCCTTGCGCAATGGAAAAGAAAGCACTTTTGCCCAGCTGGAGCTGGGGGGAGTGCACAGCAGCTCCTCAGGGACTGCAGCCTCCCTCTCCTGTGTGCACAGGGGCTCTGGCTCTGGATTAATGACGTGAGCCATGAAAACAGCCCTTACCAAGACTGAGCCACCATGCCTGGTATATGACTGTGATGCGGTGTCCCCTGGGCAGGGAGGGCAGGGACCTGGACAGTTGGCAGTGTGTCAAGCTTGCCAGAGGACCTGGGAGACTTTCCTAGAAGGCTTCTGTCCTGGGGTCAACCCTTTGCCAGTAGACATCCTCTGCCAGGGGTCTGTTGTTTGCATGACACGGTGCTGGACACTCTGAGTGTCTCCGAGATGTTTGCCGGGTTGCTGCTTCATGGGCTTGTGGCGGTAGGGCCCAGCAGTTAGGCAGCATGTCATGAAGGCCACGAAGGAGACCCACATAATGCTGAGGGTTTCAGAAGAGGTTCAGTCAGGCATTTGACAAGAAGGAGGAGGACTTCATGGAGGAGGTGGTATTAGAGCTTTGAAAGAAGGGTGAAGCTTCATTGTGTAGAAACGGGTAGGGTGTAGTTCGGCAGCTGGGAAGAGTTGTGGTGTGTGTTTGGGAAAAGCACTTCACGTCTTTTGACATTCCCAGCAGGCGCACGTGTTGGGAAGTAGTGGGAGAGGAGGTGGTCAAGGGAGGTCGGCGTATGCTGTGCAAGTGTGGATGCCAGCCGGAGGTTAGCCCCAGACACAGGAGACAAGGCCTTTGTGGGCGTTTCTGACAGGGAGGAGCCGGCCAGATCCATGCTTTGGGAAAGCTGGTGTGTCTGAGACAGCAGACCTCGGGGCAGATGCTGGGGTCCAGCTGCACATCTGTTTTGAGTGTCTTCTGAGCCAGACGTTGTGGACAGGCTGTGAGAGGCCCACAAGTGGACTCCCTGGCCTCAAGCAGCAGCTCGTCTAGAGTGTGCATGTGTGTGTGCATATGCACACATGTCTATGTGAACTAAGCATGAACGCATATAGTAGGTGAGCTACAGCATCTGCTGAGACCCGACAGGCATCCCCAGCTTTTGCACAGCCTTCCTCTGTCCATGAGAGCCCGGGGCTACAGAGGTCATTACACGGGCTACTGCAGGAGTGTTTAGGGCTAGCTTGCAGCTTTTAGCAACTCTGCGGGTTCAGAAAAAGAACTGAAGTTACGAGAGCAGGCAGAGCAGACAGCCTTCCACTCAGAGCTACCATTGTAGGATCATAAACTCCTGTAAAACCAATGCAGATACTCCTGCCATGGAATCACTTGCCTGTCAGTCCTTCGCACTTTAGTGTGAAGTAGCCCCACCTGATTGCTGTCCTCTGAACACTGAATTGAGATACATGCCCAGAGGGAATGAGATGAATAACACGTTTGTTGGATAGATTAATGAGGTTGAGGGAAAGGTCGAAGGGAAGAGAAAAAAGTATTTTGGAGCCCGGTGTACTCCTGGGCCTTTGGAGATGGGCTCAGGCTTACCTTGATAAACCCCTGAGTCCAGGCAGGTGGAAGTCGGGGGAAGAGGGGCCAACAACCTGATTCAGACCTGAGGAGGTCTGAACCCGGAAAGGTTGAGGAAGCTTTGTCTTCCTCCTTAGTACTTTCCTTCCTAGGCCCCGTGAGCCTTACCCCTGGGCCCTGAAACCCAGGCCTGGGCAATAGAGCTAGGCTTTAGCTACAGTTTGCATCCTCTTGGCTTCTGTAGACTAGCCCAGGGACCTGACTCTTTTACCTTGGTTTCTGTTGGTGTGGGGGCTATAGAAATTCCATTTGATTGACTTCCTGATGAGCTTTAGACAAACTGGCTCCATATGAGATAGGCAGTTTATATCCCTTGGGCCCCAGCTGGGTCTGGGGCAGCCATTTGCTCTGGTCTGTGCCCCTTAAGGAGTCATATCTCTAGGTGCCCTGTGTTTCTGTTGCCTTCCTCCCTGCCAGTTGAGTGAAGTTCAGCACATACTCGGCACACTTCCTACACTGAGGAGGGATGGGTGTGGGTTGTGGCAGCCTCTCCTGACTCAGCCTGAGGTGGGGGCACAGCTCCTCCAGACTCAGGGTTCCTGCGGTCACGACTGTGAGCTGTGCTGGCAGTGCTGGTGTCTAGACACTTCTGTGTGCCTGGGAGGGCTCGGGGAGGTCATATGTGGGATGTGGGGCCTGGCACTCTGACTGGTTCCCTTTGGGCCATGTTGAGGAGGGGGCACTTGAGATGAGGAAGAGTGTGTTCTCTGCCTGTCTGGGACAAAATGTCCATCAATTGTAACCCTCATCTTGGTAGCGGCGTTCATGTTCATGTTCATCATGTTCATGTTCATGTTCACAGAGTGAGGCACAGCAAGCACTATGATCCCATTTTTAAGACAAGGGAATCAAGGCACAGAGAAAAGGAAAGACTGTCCCAGGGTCACAGAGCCTGGCTGAGCAAGGATGGGACCAAGGCTCCCTGACTCCCAGCCAGCGCACACCGAGGACATCCCTACACTTTTCCTGACCTGGGCTAGAGGCTGGCCTTGCCATGGTGCCGTTCTCATCACATCATATCAGTGATACATCACATCTTACCAAGGGTGCATGATTCGTCGCCATGGATGTTGACCTGGATCAGCTGGCCGAGGTAGTATTTGTCAGATTTCTCTACTGCAAAGTTGCCCTTCTTTTCCCCTCCCGTGCTTGAAGAATGTGGGTGGTCATTTTTCAAAGGGCATGTGTGTACTGCTGGGGCCTCATCTCGCACGCCCTGCTGGTGATATCCGCCCCCTTGCTGTGCCGCCAGCCGCGGTCTGTGGGGCGAGATTTTTGAAGGGCTACTTCACTGTTCCAGAAGGTTGGCCTTATTCTCCTGTGTGGGCCAGTGGATGACCATGTCTTAACTTCCCTCGACTTCCAGCCCCAGTGTCTGGAGGAGCACAGAGCCAGGCAGGTCTGAAGCAGGTCGAAAGGGAGTTGGTAGGTAGATAACAGAGAATAGGGGTTTGGGCTCCTGGTCAGACAGAGCTGGGTACCAGTCTCAACTCTGTGACTCTCTAGATTTGTGACCATAGGAAGTTACTTAAAAGTGGCCAGATGGTGCAGCAGTTAAGAACACAGGCCTGGAGGCTGAGTGCCTGGGCTCGTGGCAGCCCCCTTACTGGACTGCCAGGTGCCTCTGGCCAAGTTACCAAACCTGTCTGTATTCGGTGTTCTTATCTGTAGAGTGGAGAGATTGCAGTTCACATCTCATGGGTTATAATGAGCATTAAAGAGTCAGTGTGCATAACAGGCTTAGAACGGTTCCTGGAAGCTGGTCGAGCATTAGCTTGTCTCCTCTCTGGATCTCCGTTTCTTCATCTGTAAAATGGGGATGATTCGGTACTTACTTCAGAGGACTAGCCAGATGATAGGGATAGTGGCCCTTAGCACTGTGCGTGGCATGTGGAGGAGGGCCAGTATTGCCAGCTGTTTGGGTGGCGACGATGAGCCATGCCTCCAAACCCAGCACCAGAGGGTGTGGGGCTGGAGTTCTTTCAGACCCTTAGACTACCCATGTTGCCTTTGGAAAGAGTTTCTGCTGTGGCATAAGGAAATGTTCTGGATGATCCTGAGCAAGTCACGCCATGTCTTATCCCCCATTGTCCTCTCTGACCTGCCTTCTCCTCAGGGTTACTATGAGCTAGAAATGGAGTTATGTAGCTAAAAATGCTTCACCTCCCCCAACTCCCCAAAAGATCTTTCCAGCAGCTCCCAGATTTTGGGTACCTGAAATGTGCAGTCACACCACCATCGGCCCCATCCTACCTGTATTTTTTTGAGGGGATCTTTGTGCACAAACAGACCAGGCAAATGCAAAATGTTGTAAAATCCCTGAAATGTAGGACTTGGGGCCTGAGCCTCTTCTGCTGTGGGATCACCTTCTTTTATTTTTTTAAAAACATTTTATTTATTTCAAGACAGTGGGGAAGGGAGGGAGAGAAACATCAATGTGTGTTTGCCTCTCATGAGCCCCCCACCGGGGACCTGGCCTGCAACTCAGGCATGTGCCCTGACTGGGAATCAAACC